>CM022300.1:559835736-560195904 GCA_011799875.1 Thinopyrum elongatum
CAGCGCCATGACGTCGCTCATCATGCACGACATGGGTAGGTCGTGCTGCTTGCGCCGGCGCGGGAGCTCCAGCAGGCGCCCTCCGATCTCTGGAGTTCGTTGTGCCACCCGTAGGCAACACAGCACCGTCTCTAGATCCAGCGGCGTGCAGGTTACCACTGCCACTGCGAACGATACCGCTCGCCTGGCTCGGATCACCAGAACGCCGTGGGGGTTCTTGCCCTCTTCCTTCTGCACCCACGCCGTCGCCCGTACGCGAAGGCGTAGGCAAAACGGACATGGACGGTTGCGCCGTTACAGCGCTCTTCTTCTTGGGCGGCATGATGATGAAGGAACTGAGGCGCCGATCACTAGATCAGGTTCACGCAACCTTCAATCCCCCCTACCTGGCGCGCCAAAGATGTCGGGGTACGACACCTATGGGATCCCGAGAGACCCCTTTACGATTCGGCGGGGGGAGAGGTATACGCAAAGAGCAGAACCAATGGTCGACGCGGGAAGTTTTTACCCAGGTTCGGGTCGCTAATCAGCGTAAAACCCTACTCCTGCTTTGTGTTCTTATTAATGTTCTTGAGCCCAGCCTTCAGGAGCACTCACTATGAACAGTACGTTCAAAGAGCAGCTACGCATGCAGAATGGGCCAGAAGTTCTCCTCCTCTGTAGCAGTTGCCTTGGGCCTCCTTTTATATGCTCAAAGGGGTCACCACAGTGGAAAAATGTACATACATTAAGGTGTAAAGTAGCTACAGGGTACCATAACTAACCCCTGACGGATTAGGACAAGCGCATTTAATGCACCGTGAGGTGTCCGTTTAGGTGTCCTCACTTTCTTGGGGATGGAAAAGGGGGACATCCCATCAGCACCGCTTAAGCTCTCCTCCTCTGGTGCGTCGCCACGCGTCCAAAGACGGACCCAGAATGTCAGACTTGCCACTGTGTCGAAGCGGTGGCACAGTGGCAGAATCTCGCCAGGCGCCAAAACTTGTCGGGCACCAAGCCTTGCCGGACGCCAAGTCTTGCCGGGCGCCAAGCCTTGCCGGGCGCCAATCCTTGCCGGGCTCCGCAGGCCACCCCGGCAAGATCTTGCCGGGGAAGCTGGCCTTCGGATTCTAGCTCTTCTTATCTGCTGATCCTCAGATCTCTGACTTGATGATTCCTTTGGTGGCTTGAGCCGACCTTGAACTGTTCCCGGCAAGCCTTGCCGCGAGGATGGCTACAACTGCCCGTGCACAAGTACGGGGTACTAGTGGCCCAATACTTAGTACACCGACAGTTTAGTTCTACGTCGATGGTGATTGATGGAAGGATTTGCATTCCCCGGCTGCGGCTAGCTTCATGTGATCCATGGGCATCCTTCATGCTCGCCACTCAGTTGAATATCCCGTAATTATTCCGGTCGCGTAGTTAAAGGCATCTTCCACGTATGTCCACGGAAAGCAGAGGGTGAGCTTCATTTGTCCTCTCGGCAATCCCCATTTCTCCTTTCTTCATGCTATTAGTAGACTGCCCGTGCGTTGCCACGGGCCAACAAATAAAAGGGCTATTGCTTCTTACCACCGTAATTTCGTCCGTTTTTTGTCCGCCCACCTTGCCCATAATATATTTTCTTTACCCGAGGTGGGACTAACCTATATACCTACCCATACATCAAAAGCATCAGGTTCGCTGCGTTCCTACCGACTTGGGCCTGCAGTCTAGGCCGTTGGCCCAACTTCGGCGCGGCACGGCACGTTGTGGGCAGCAGAGTCGGACTCGGAAGTGGTGCTTGGAAAACGTACAGCCAATGGCGAAGCTACGTTGGTAGCTGCAGGGGCCATGGCCCCGCAGCCTGGTTAAAATCTGTGAAGGATTTCCTTTTTGGAGGAGACAATTAGGAGAAATAAAGTCTTTTGGCCACCCCAAACATCTCTATTTTGTATTTGGCACCCCCAAAGGATCTTACCAAGCTCCGCCACTGTACAGCCAGCTAGCTTCCGGACCCAGTCACGTGCTGATGAATGCTAATCAAGTTGGAAGAAAACACCAGTACGTACCGCGAGCATATGTGCATACTGCATACGGCTGGAGGGAATTAATTAAATTGCGGCCAAGGGACAAGTACTTACATGCACATGCGCATGCATTGATGCATGCATGAAAGCTGGACTGGTCGCGCACGTACTCAAAACTTAGTACGTTTGGTTTCCTTCTCTACTCAAAACTTAGTACTGCTTTGCAAAATCGAACTCGCAACCTCCAGTTTAGAAGAGCAAGCCGCCACCAACTGAGCTAGGTGATATTGCGTGTTAAATTAAGGTCAATTTGGTTATGAAAGGGTCCCACACCGCCCCCAGACATGCAATACATCCAATTTATATAGGTGTTTGACTTTTCTTGGTGTTAAGAAGTGCAGGAATAAGGAAAGAGAGGCCAAAAAAGGAAAAGGAGGCCAATTAACTGCATGAGAATAAGGAAAGAGAGGCCAAGGAAGGAAAAGGAGGCCAATTTTTATAACTGCATGAGCATAAGGAAAGAGAGGCCAAGGAAAGAAAAGAAGGCCAATTAACTGCATGACGAGTTAAAATAGTAAGATTACGGGAGGCTCATCCATTCATGCTTGAGACATGAACGGAGGACAAGTTTTGACTGTGCATGCAGCTGTGCACTACACGGCCGGAAAGGTCTGACATACCCAAGAAAACTAACGACGCCCTGTATGAGTCCTGCGTACACACGCTGTGGAGAAGAAGCATAGGCAAACCTTACGGGCCGGCCTGTACGAGTGGACTATGTATTGGCAAAGCAGCAGTATATGTTAGCACTTTTGCAGCATTTTTTTTTGCATAGCTATTGGATATCTTTACCAATTAAATAGTCCCCTCACTTTTTACACAAAATCTGGTCAATTTGCATACGTGCGCGAGTTGCCTGCATAAACCATGAGCCGCCTTCAAAATCAACAAATAAACGGTAAAATATGGATCATGTTTTATTCTAGGTGTGAGCGAGGCTGCATGAGATAAAGAAAAGAGGATTGTGGGTGCTGCATGAGAAAAAGGAATACGTACCAAGAAAAAAAGACACGATTTAAATGGGATTGTGGGTTGTGGCTGCATGATATAAGCAAAACATATAAAAGAAGAATACCTGATTAAATGAGATTGACAAATTAACCAGTGCATGGATAGTTACTCAGGCAACAATTTTTTCATAATAATCTAATGTTTTAAGAGAAAAGCGAACATGTTAATTGTGAAGTTTTGAGCTTGTGATATTTATTCCGAAATTCCCTATAAATCTGAAGGGAGAGAGTAGATTTTAGAATTATGAAGAAGTGTTACTTATCATCAGTATTAGGATTCTTCCGTGACTAATGCACGTTGAGTTAATGCATTTCTTCTAAATCTCGGTGTACATTTGTTTGTCGCTGTTAGGTGGCATTATATTGATGTCTTTGTACCGCTCTGGTGGACTATTTCATGGACACACCAATTTTATTTTCCATTGCAACGCACGGGCATTTGTAGCTTTTTTTTAGTGAGATGAAACTCTGGTAGAAATGACGACAATAAAATTATTTTTACACTATTAATACTAATGAGAGTAACCTTATTTAAGACTTTATAGGTAGCCCCTCCTCAAGGAAAGAGATGGGAAAATATGGCGCGCACTAGATTTTTTTCAATTATTCCCATCCTCTATCCATATTCATAGATAGTTTGAGACAGCGTGAAATGAATGAGATCTAACAATTCTAACTTAATTTAAATTCAACTCAAATTTTTCTACCGTTGCGACGCACGGGTGTGGCACCCCGGCTCAGAGAACCGGTTTACCAGTGTTTCCAACCCAGAGATCATGTCTTCTGGAAACACACAACAACTTGGAACAGAACATAGCTGAAGTTTATTGATAATAGTCGAGTACAAGCTCATATATTACATGATCATCGAGGCCAGAAGCACATCAAGTGCTATGAAAATATCTACATTATTTATCTAACACATCAGGGCCTCGGTATTACTGCGGAATACTACATCGGAAGACAACTGCGTAGCGGAATATGATAGTATCTCCATCCACAGGGACACTGCTGAGGACACATCCTAGGCATCGCAACACGGACATCGAGACCTCCGTCTTAGTCTTCTCCTGCATCTGGCATGATACGCCAGGTGAGTACTTTGAATGTACTCGCGAGCACATGACAACCAAATATGCAGCAAATAATAGCACGGCAATCAACTTGTTAAGTCTTAACTGATTCACTTACTGTCATTAACTTACTCATATCCGAGTTGTCTCACAACCCTTGGAATACTCGATGCCATGAGTACTTCCGCTCATAAGACAAGTTCTTCCATCATTACTATGGTTATTACGGTTGATCACCTAGAGAGGTCTGGACGGGCTGTCCAATACCGTGGACGCGGCTATTCGAATAGATTTTACACTCTGCAGAGGTTGCGCACTTTACCCACACCATGGAGCACTTGACCTCGTAATCCCATTCGGGTGGATCAGCGTTTCTCCAACGAAACCTGCCTGACCCGTGACTCTCCCATCATACCACCGGCAATGACACTCCCTCGGAGTCAAGCCTTGGGTGGCCCCGTGTCACCTCGTGACACCTGCCACCGTCGTGGCCTAACTAAACTGTCCCAAACGGGGACGCCGGCACAAAACTCAACTGGGCTCACAGGGTTATCGCCGTCTACCTGATCAGGGTAGCACGCACGCATAACCCTCCCTAGATGGCGGTACCGGTGAAAGAGCACGAAGCCAGACCAAGTCAAGGCTGTCCCATACCGGCAAATGTGGCTGCACGGGTAAGCCCGGACAGGTGACTCTTATCAACCAACTAAGTTTCATTTAGCAAACATGGTCATCAATTTATGTTGTCAACAATAGGCCTTTAAATACTTTACTTGAATTATCCATATTAATTAAATGCAAGAAATGAATATGAATTATGAAATGCTTCATAGTATGGATGTCCTTGCTTGCCTTGATCAGTTGGGTTGTTCAGAAACTCCTGGTCTTCAAATCCACAAGAATCTCCTTCTGAAAACATTTTCAAATGGCAAAGGAAAATGTCACATAAAGCCTTTTTATTCCCCAACAATTCTGTGGGTATTGGAAAAATACCAAACTTGGTCAGTAAATAAAGGACTTTGATACAAACACAGTGCAAAAAGAATCAGGTCAATTGGATCTTTCTTTAAAAAGTTATTAATGGTCAAAGTTTCTGGTTAATTCTGTTTAATAAATAAAAATCAGAATAACCAGAAAAACCTGGAGCGGGCCACGTCGAAGGCGTAATCGCCCGAGGCGCCTCCACTTACCGCTTCATTGAGTGGATGACGGGTGG
Organism: Thinopyrum elongatum; assembly: GCA_011799875.1. Lineage (NCBI taxonomy): Eukaryota > Viridiplantae > Streptophyta > Magnoliopsida > Poales > Poaceae > Thinopyrum > Thinopyrum elongatum. Next base: position 559,841,087 of record CM022300.1, read on the forward strand.
GGCCCGGTTCGATTTAAAACAGAGAGAGGGAGAGAGCAGAGGAAGGGGCGGCTCACCGGCGGTGATTGCCGGCGACAGCGACGGCGGTTGGGCTCGTGGATGGTGGGGATGGATCGGGCGCTCGACGGCGGTTCACCCTGTACCCGTACCTTCTCCGGAGATGGCCGGACGGCGTTGCGCCCTTCTTCTCCAGTGGACGGGTGCTACGGTGATCGTCGGCGATGGCGATTCCGGCGGCGATTCGCTCGGCCAGGAGGTCGAGGAGCACCAGTGGAGTGCACTGGGCTCGAGGGCGTAGTCGGGCGAGGCTGGGGTGGGGTGGAGAGGGCTGGTGGTGGAGCTCAGCTGGCGGTGGGAGAGGGGTGAGGAGCTAGGCGAGGCCGGGCGGGGCTTTATATAGGCGGGGGAGGAGCTCGGCGATCTCTCTGGATGCGGCTCGAAGCGGGCCACGTCGCCGGCGAGTGGTACGCCTCGCTGGTTGGCTGCTTGCGGCGAGAGGACGGGAGAGAGGAGCATCATTGAATGCTCGAAGAGACCACATGGGAGGAAGAGGACGAGCGGCGCCGCAACTATGGCCGCACGGGCCTCACAGTGCGGCGATGGCGTGGCGGCCGGCGAGGGCATCTCCGGCGAGGGCGAAGGCACTGGAAGGGCTAGGTGTCAACCAGGGGCGATGTCAGCATGCTCGGACAAGCTGCCGCGGCGCAGGCGTCTTGCCCCGACGGGACCCGAGCCTGGCGCGGCACAGAGCGCGGCGACAAGCACGCCAGCGCCGTGCTCACCACGGTGCTTTCCACCAGGAGGCCACGCAAGCTTGGCAAAACTTGTCTGGCACGTCGACCTTCGATCCCTCACTTCACCTGTACCCATGGTTTGGCTTGGTTTGGTATGAAATGAGAGGTAGCCTCAACAACAGTCTCTGACAGTGAACTAGAGAGGGCTCTAGAGATTAGATGAGCTGGAGATAGAACCAAAGAGATTGTCTGGAGTGATCCACGTTGAAAGGACTCCAAACTGGTCAAGTTTGAGATGGTTTGGTTGAAGTTTGAGGGTAGTTCTTGTGTAACCTGCTAATCTGGTCCAGAATGTGAATGTTGAGGTACTGCTCACTTGGTTGAACCCCTGGAGCTGAAACTTGGTGGAGGGAAGTCATTTGCAGTTGTCCTCATGCCACAAAAATTTGAGAGCAATTGGACAACCCTAGCATACACTTCCTTCACAAAGGTCCAGACTGACCAGAGACAAGAATGAATTGTTTTGCAAAATATTTGAACTAGGTCATGGAATATTTTTGGATATTGGAGCAAGATATAGTCCAAAGTATTTTAGGGAATTATTTGAGAATTTTCTGGCCATCCAAACTATAGGTTGCTTCACTACCCATAGTGATGACCTAAATTCTCAAATAAAGAAAATGAGTTATTAGAAAAGATTTAATTTGGGATTTGAAACCTAGAGATACTTGGCAGGGTTTTGGCAAGGTGATAGGGCTTTGGATTACTTGGAAAAGATTCAAAAGTTTCCAAGACCAAATGAAAAAGGTTCAAAAACCATTCAAATTTCAAATAAAGCCAATTAAAGTTCGAAATGAAAAAGTTGCCAAAATCAGGGTGTCACAACGGGCATATGTGCTAGTTTATAACCAATGCATATTTTTCTCCCTTTTGTAAACTGATTTATAACAAAGTTTAGCTATGTCGTCTTCCTCCTTTTTACAAATTCGTACCTGTTATGTACAGAACTATGTACAAGCCATGAATTAAGCTCTAAACCATGAAAAAAAATTAAGCTCTAAAAAGTAAAAATAAAAAATACATGTGCACACACATACATATCAGATCATCCATGCATTTACACATGGACAACGATCACCGAGCAAGCATGCATCAACAAATCTTCTCAAACAAGCGTAAACATCCAGATCTGGTAGTAGAAAGATACATCACAAATACATCTAGCATAGGATACATCTAGATCTGAAATCTTTATAAGATCCATGATAAATACATCTAGCATAGGAAAAGTGATTCACGCTCTGGTCAGTGGAGAAGGGATCTACAGGCCCATGCCTCACGCAACACAGGGGAAGGAGAGAAGCCACGACCAACGTCATCGTGTGACAAGGCAGCAGTAGGACGCATCCTCGACAAACAGGAGGAAATCCTTGGCACAACCACGCTTAAGACGCAGCAATGACTGAGGCCACGTCACAGCCTCGCATGGCAGGTTGACGGCAGCCCAGATGTATCCATACAACCATACAAGAGAGTCGAAGCCTCGTAGAAGGCTTGGCTACGAGGGAGACACACCGAGGGGATGTCAGAGATGGTTGAGTGGGGGAGCCTGCGCGCCGCCTCTAGCCTAAACCGCTTGTCGTGGAAGGAACTTGGGGAGATTAGGGTTGTGGAGTGATGCGCTATTATGGGGAGGCTGGTTTATATGGCGGCTCTAGTAGATCGAATCAAATCGGATTGCACGTCCCGATTGGTTCGACATCGTCCTGATTTCTTTCCTTCCAAAGAAAAGGCGAAGAACGCATCCTGATTTCTTTCCTTTGAAAGAAGAGGCTGCTTTATATGGAAAGTGTTGTTGTATATGGTTGCACGAGGATATCATTGCTTTTGTATATGGAACATTTTTTTTGGGCACCGGAGGTCTGAGATGGAAAGAAAAGCGATGGGGCTGGAGATGAAAACCGGTGGTGGTGGTCAGCGAAACAAAAATCGGTGGGAGGGGAATCTATCGATCGATGGGGAGGGGTGAGGACGAATGAAACGAGCGAACGACCTACGTACTGAGACTTTAGAAGTAGATATTATACAAATAATTGAAAGCCTACCTAATTATCTGCATGCTTACTTAACTGCCAACCAAATCAATTAGTTATCTTCTTAATTGGGAAAAAATTCCCTACTTCCAATTATGTGTAGGCATAATAAAGTGTCTACCTAATTAATTAATTGCATTAATCACTCGGTTTCCAAATTGATTCGGTGCGAAAAATAATTCCTATTTAAATGGACATAATTAAGAGCATACATAATTAACTCTAGCTAATTAATTGCATCAATGGTTTGCTTTCCAAATTGATTTTGCGCTCGATTTCTAGAATATTTTTGCATGAATAGCTATTACGAACGACGACGACGACTACTGAGTACTGTAGCAACTTTTTTTAATGAATTTCTTAACATTTGAATGGTCACACTTGATTTGAGAATGTAGTTTGTCTGGCTCTCTGTATGACTGATAAAAAATATAACATGACCGCGTCCATGAACGTATGTACGTGGCGGTCTGACGACCCGCCTTCCACCAACGCCGTCCTCGACGCCATGATGCACGCCCTAACATGCTTGAGTATCGCCCCGACACCAGGCCCGGCTACGGCGTCCTCCATGGTGTCGTGCACGGAGTCCCTCCGCAGCGGCACGCGAATGCATACGACCATAAGAAAAATATATATTAGGAAGCTTATGATTGTCAATTAATAGTAGAGATAATGATAATAATAAATGGCATAGTGCGCGGGATTAATGATTTCTTATTGAGAAATATCTCATTTTGTTTTGAAAGGTTATCGAGAAAAATATTATGTCTATATTTTAGGAAGGTGATCTTACATATATTGTGCGATTTCTAAATTCTTAATTACCTATTGTTTACATGATTAAAATGAGTCAACACCTGCCAAAGCAAGCACGGAAAAAGATCTCACTTTAATGGGATTTGGTTTTTTAATGAGAAAGAGAAAAAAAATCAATGGGATGGGTGGTGGAAGGTGGGAGGAAATAAAACCAGAGTACCAAGCTACCAACTGCTCCATTAGGAGTAAAAAAAATAAAGTGTCTACCTAATTAATTAATTGCATTAATCACTTGGTTTCGAAATTGATTCTGTGCAAAAAATAATTCCTATTTAAATGGACATAATTAAGAGCATACATAATTAACTCTAGCTAATTAATTACATCAATGGTTTGCTTTCCAAATTGATTTTGCGCTCGATTTCTAGAATATTTTTGCATGAATAGCTATTACGAACGACCACGATGACTACCGAGTACTGTAGCACACATTTTTTTAACGAAATTCTTAACATTTGAATGGTCACATTTGATTTGAGAATGTAGTTTGTCTGACTCTCTGTATGACTGATAAAAAATATAACATGATTGCGTCCACGAACGTATGTACATGGCGGTCTGACGACCCGCCTTCCACAACGGCCGTCCTCGACGCCGTGATGCACGCCCTGACATGCTTGAGTGTCGCCCCGACACCAGGCCCGGCTATGGCGTCCTCCATGGTGTCGTGCACGGAGTCCCTCCGTAGTGGCACGCGAATGCATACCTCCATAAGAAAAATATATATTAGGAAACTTATGATTGTCAATTAATAGTAGAGATAATGATAATAATAAATGGCATAGTGCGTGGGATTAATGATTTCTTATTGAGAAATATCTCATTTTGTTTTGGAAGGTTATCGAGAAAAATATTATGTCTATATTTTAAGAAGGTGATCTCACATATATTGTGCGATTTCTAAATTCTTAATTACCTATTGTTTACATGATTAAAATGAATCAACACCTGCCAAAGCAAGCACGGAACAAGATATCACTTTAATGGGATTTGGTTTTTTAATGAGAAAGAGAAAAAAATCAAAGGGATGGGTGGTGGGAGGTGGGAGGAAATAAAACCGGACGAAAATAAAATCGGAGTACCAGGCTACCAACTGCTCTATTAGGAGTAGAGATTAATTGCATCAATGGTTTGCTTTCCAAATTGATTTTGCGCTCGATTTCTAAAATATTTTTGCATGAATAGCAATTACGAACAACGACGACTATCGAGTACTGTAGCACACATTTTTTTAACGAATTTCTTAACATTTGAATGGTCACACTTGATTTGAGAATGTAGTTTGTCTGGCTCTCTGTATGACTGATAAAAAATATAACATGACCGCGTCCACGAACATATGTACGTGGCGGTCTGACGACCCGCCTTCCACCACAGCCATCCTCGATGCCATGAAGCACGCCCTGTGTCGGGGTATTCTCGCGTCAGTCGGCAGGGGGTACCGCGAGACGACAGATGCCACGGGGTGGCTTGAGGTGACGGCAAGACTGCCGTGGAATATCCGGGGACGGGTATGCGAGTAGCACGCGGTGGTTTACCCAGGTTCGGGGCTCTCCGGAGAGATAATACCCCTACTCCTGCATGTCTGAATATATGTGTAGTATATCTGGTACAGAGTTGCTCCTCAAGCTGTATCTGAGATCAGTGCAATGGGTACCTGATCTCGTATATATGCGGGTGGCCGGATGAGCATGCAAGCTCTAGTGGCCGAATGGCTTGTGGCTGGATGAATGGGTGTGTGCCCGTGAGCATGTATGCATGCGTGAGAGGGAGTGGATGGATGGATGGCTTGGGGCTTGCTTATATAGTGTGGGCTAGCTTAGTATGTAAGCTAGCTGGGCATGGTCATGGTGGGTGGTGGCCCACCCACCAGCTACACTATTCGACGTGACTCGTGACGCAGGCTACAGTGCGCCACTATTGCTCAGTAGTGCACTATTACTGTCATCTCGTCCGTGTCGTGGTCGTCTTGTCGGCGGTATGGCCGTCTTGTCGGTGTCGGGTCGAAGCTGCAGTTGACTCCGTGAAGCAGGCCGGCTGGAGCAGCCGGACGGGGAGCCGGTCGGGCAGCCGGGTGGTGAGCCGGCCGGGGCAATCGGATAGGGGCCGTCTGGAGCGGCCGGAGCAGTCGGACTGAGGGGCATTGCTAGCCCCGATGTCTTGAAATGTCGTTTCGCCGTCTTCGGGGTACCCATGGTCCATTACTCCGACAGTAGCCTCCGAGCCTCTGGGCAACTTGGCAAAGTTGGGCGGAGGTTTTTTAGCGGGCGTTGATGTAGAAGATGTCGATGACGGCCGGCTGCGGACCGCAGCCGGCGCGGCTTGCTTCCGGCGGGGGCGCGCGAGCGCACCCGCTGGGTGTAGCCTCCAGCCTCCGGGCAACTTGGAAAGGTTGCGCGGAGGTTTTTCGCGGTTGTTGGTGCAGACGATGGCGTCGACGGGCCGGTTGCAGCCGTTGGCGGGCGTGCAACAGACGCGGCATGTTCCGAGCGGGGGCGCGCAAGCGCACCCGCTGGGTGTAGCCTCCGAGCCTCCGGGCAACTTGGAAAAGTTGGGCGGAAGGTCTTGTTGTTGATGATGAAACCGATGGCGATGTCGAGGGTGTCGGGCGCGGACACGGAGTCCGCCGAGTGGTGGGCGCGGGGCCCTGCCAGGCACGGACACGGAGTCCGCCGGTTGATGCTGTCGGGCGCGGACGTGGGGTCCACCGATGAAGCTGTCGGGCGCGGACGCGGGGTCCGCCGACTGATGCTGTCGGGTGCGGACGCGGAGTCCGCCGACTGATGCTGTCGGGCGCGGACGCGGAGCCCGTCGACAGATGCTGTCGGGCGCGAACGCGGAGCCCGCCGACTGATGGTGTCGGGCGCGGACACGGAGTCCGCCGACTGATGCTTTCGGGCGCGGACGCGGAGCCCGCCGACAGATGCTGTTGTGCACAGACGCGGAGTCCGCCGACTGATGGTGTCGGGCGCGGACGCGGAGTCCGCCGACTGATGGTGTCGACGACAGCCGGTTGCGGGTTGCAGTCGGCGCGGCTTGCTTCCAGTGGGGGCGCGCCAACGCACCCACTGTGTGTAGCCTCCGAACCTCCGGGCGAGGAGGGAGGTTCCCCACGGAAATGATCATGCAAAAAGCAGGGTTAGACAGGCGCAGCAATATTAAATGCTTAGTTTTAGCAGTGCAAGTTTTATGCGAAGGGTGCCGACTCGGTTTCGTCCGAGGCCCCTTCAGTCTTTTTCATGTGCCTTCGGCTCTTTGGCTTGTGCTCTCGCTAGCCGGACAGCCGCGCGACGGTCTGTGGCTGAGAGTGGGCCGCGGAGTGAAGCATACAGTACTCAGACTCTGGGAGCGGATTTAACTGAGCAGATACTCATAAAGCAAACGGCCGGGTCGTCCGAACCATTTTCTCCCCGGACGTTTTTCGCGTGGGTGGCCTCTAGCGTTTGCTCTTGCTAGCCGGACAGCCGCGCTGCGGTCTGTAGCTGAGACAAAGAGTGAGCCTTCGGTACTGCGCACGCTACTAAGCCGTCTGTGGGAACGAACGTCTCAGGCCAAGCGGCCAGCCTCCGGGCCAACACTGGCTGGCGCCGGGGCGAACAGTAGTGCAACTATAATAAAGGCGGAGGTGGTCCCCGAGTGTCGCTCGGGGTTATCCGTGTTTGCACGTGATGCGAAAATATGCGGGTGAGGAGCTCACATTGCTTTGACACAGACGAGGCGGAGGTTGACGAAGACAGCCGCGCTCGCTGAGCGCGCCGGCGCACCCTCTTGGTGTAGCCTTTGAGCCTCCGGGTGCTCGAAGGGGGGCCCGGTCGGTCAGGGCCGACCTGCCAGACGGCGGAGCGGGACGCAGCCAAGCCGGCTTGGCACAGCCGGTGATGCGTCGAGGCGGCCGGGTCGGTTTGGCACAGCCGACCGGGCGCTGAAACGGGCAGACAGGGCCGCTGGCAAAGCGGCACCGTGGGCGGGCGAAGGCATCTTTTGTTTTCTTCTTTTTCTTCTTCAGTCGGCTGTTGACTTGGTCAGCCAGACCTCCTTTCTTTTCTTTCTCTATTTGTCCGACTCCACGCGAGCAGCCGGACCCCACCACCCGGCCACTTTCTTTCTTTTCTTCGGGTCCTGGCCACAGCAGGCGGCTGGAGCGGCTAGAGGCGGGGGAGGGGGCGAGGCCGGGCTCCGCCCAGAGCAGCGGCCGGCTGGAGACGGCGCGGGCAGAGCCGGCGTGCGGGGGCAGCGAGGCGAGGCGGAGCTGGCCCGGCGCAGGAGCCGGCGAGGGGACGCGCGAGGCGCGGCCGGCTAGAGGAGTCGGCCCGGTGCGGAGCAACCGGCAGGGAGACGGCGGCTCGGTTGCGCCGAGCTGGTGAGCGGGCGGCCTGGGAGGTCGTACACCGGGGGGTGAGGTCGTGGGCGGAGCCGGAACTGGCCCGGGCGAAGTCGGCGGGCGCGGTGGGAGTCGGCCGACGCTGGAGCAGCCGGGCGCGGAGCGGGCGACCCGGAGGTCGGAGGAGGTGAGACCGTCTTCCGACGGGCGCGGGGAAGCTGGCGACGGGCGGTGGAGCAGCCGGACAGCACGAGGCGGCAGCCGGCCGACGGGATTCGGCGCAGGCGCCGGAGCAGGCGGAGCGGGCCCAACCGCCGGGCGGCGCGAAGGAGCGCGAAGGCTCTTCGGGCGAGGAGACGGCGCAGAGGCCGAGCAGGCGGCCGGAGCGGCGACGGGCACGGCGGACGTACGACTGCGGCGGTGCTCGGGGGCGGAGGCTGTGCGGCGCGGCGGCACACGCGCGAGATGGGCGGCCGGGCGACTCGGAGCCAGCGCGAGGCGAGCCGGTGGCGGCCTTGGGCGTGGAGGAGCGGAGCCGCGGGAGGCCGGCGTTGCGGGCGCGGGATGGCCGGGGCTCGAGGCCGGCGACGGAGGCCGAGCGCGGGCCAAACCGCACGCGGGGGGAGCCGGACGCGGAGACTGGCGAAGCCGGACCCGGCGGGGCGCGGAGGCGGAGCAGGCGGCCACGCATGGGGTGAACCCGGCGGGGGCGGAGTCCAGCAGAGCTGCAGGGAGCCCGGGGAGGGGAGGAGCGACGCGGCGAAGGCGGGAGCGCGACCCGGTCAGAGTTGGTGCGGCAGCGGGACAGCGCCGGGAGCGTGCAGCCGCGTGCGGAGCGAGTGCTGCGTCGGGGACGCGTGACTGCGTGAGGCGGAGCCGGCAGCGCGAGGGCCCGGACGGCCGACGGGCGCGCGGGGGCCACGGGAGGCGGCACGGTTGCCGGCCGTAGCGGCCAGGCGCGCGGGGCGGGAATCGGCCCGGAGCAGCAGCAGGCTGGAGCGGCGACGTGAAGGCGCACGGGGCGAAGTGCTGGGCGGCTCCGAGGCGGGCCGGACAGCTACGCGCAGCTCGACGCGGTGGTGGAGTAGAGCACGGCCGCGGGCGAGGGTCGCGCGTGAGGCGCTGGGAGAGAGAGCAGCAACGACGAGGCGAGCGCTGGGCGGAGCAGGGGCCAGGCGGCGCACGCGCGTGGAGACCGCGCGGCCGGCGACGCAGAAGTGAGATAGCACGTACGTAGAGCTAGCTAGCTACAGAATCAATCGATCTGCCAGGGTGTTTGTTCGCTTGCTAGCTTCGCACACTCGTGTTGTAGTGGCTATTTGATAGTGTATTGGTAGTGTTTGGCTTGCTGGCTAGCGTATGGAGGAGCCGCCGTGCGCTCCGGCCGGAGCGAGATGCGACGCGGAGGGGAGCGGACGGAGTGAAGTGGCCGACCGAAGCGAGGCGGCGCAGCGCGCGCGCGGACGGACGGCCGGCGTCGCAACGATGGTGACGAAGAGGCTGAGGCCGACGACGAGGATGTGCCGTCCCGCGCGGTCGCTCTGGGGGCAGGTCGATGTCGAGCCCCCGAGCGCTACCGGAGAGACGGCGCGACGCAGCGGCGGAGGCGATGAAGATGGCGAGGCCGCGAAGAGGGCGCGCCGCCCCACAAGGTCGCCCCAGGGGCGCGTCGGCGTCGAGCCCCCGAGTGCTACCGGAGAGACGACGGCGACGCCGCGGTGATGATGACAAAAAGGGGTCCCGCCCGGACCATGGTTCCAGCGGCAGCTCGCCCCACGGTGGACGCCCACTGTCGGGGTATTCTCGCGTCAGTCGGCAGGGGGTACCGCGAGACGACTGATGCCACGGGGTGGCTTGAGGTGAGGGCAAGACTGTCGTGGAATATCCGGGGACGGGTATGCGAGTAGCACGCGGTGGTTTACCCAGGTTCGGGGCTCTCCGGAGAGATAATACCCCTACTCCTGCATATCTGAATATATGTGTAGTATATCTGGTACAGAGTTGCTCCTCAAGCTGTATCTAAGATCAGTGCAATGGGTACCTGATCTCGTATATATGCGGGTGGCCGGATGAGCATGCAAGCTCTAGTGGCCGAATGGCTTGTGGCCGGATGAATGGGTGTGTGCCCGTGAGCATGTATGCACGCGTGAGAGGGAGTGGATGGATGGATGGCTTGAGGCTTGATTATATAGTATGGGCTAGCTTAGTATGTAAACCACCCACCAGCTACACTATTCGACATGACTCGTGGCGCAGGCTACAGTGCGCCACTATTGCTCAGCAGTGCACGGGTACTGTCATCTCGTCCGTGTCATGGTCGTCTTGTCGGCGGTATGGCCGTCTTGTCGGTGCCGGGTCGGAGCTGCAGTTGACTCCGCGTAACAGGCCAGCTGGAGCAGCCGGACAGAGAGCCGGTCGGGCAGCCGGGTGGCGAGCCGGCCGGGGCAGTCGGATAGGGGGCCGTCTGAAGCGGCCGGAGCAGTCGGACTAAGGGGCGTTGCAAGCCCCGATGTCTTGAAATGTCGTTTCGCCGTCTTCGGGGTACCCGTGGTCCATTACTCCGACACCCTGACATGCTTGAGTATCGTCCCGACACCAGGCCCGGCTACGGCGTCCTCCATGGTGTCGTGCACGGAGTCCCTTCGCAGCGGCACGCGAATGCATACGCCCATAAGAAAAATATATATTAGGAAGCTTATGATTGTCAATTAATAGTAGAGATAATGATAATAATAAATGGCATAGTGCGCGGGATTAATCATTTCTTATTGAGAAATATCTCATTTTGTTTTGGAAGGTTATCGAGAAAAATATTATGTCTATATTTTCGGAAGGTGATCTTACATATATTGTGCGATTTCTAAATTCTTAATTACCTATTGTTTACATGATTAAAATGAGTCAACATCTGCCAAAGCAAGCACGGAAAAAGATCTCACTTTAATGTGATTTGGTTTTTTAACGAGAAAGAGAAAAAAAAATCAATGGGATGAGTGGTAGGAGGTGGGAGGAAATAAAACCGTAAGAAAATAAAACCGGAGTACCAGGCTACCAACTGCTTCATTAGGAGTAAAAAAATAAAGTGTCTACCTAATTAATTAATTGCATTAATCACTTGGTTTCCAAATTGATTCGGTGCGAAAAATAATTTCTATTTAAATGGACATAATTAAGAGCATACATAATTAATTCTAGCTAATTAATTACATCAATGGTTTGCTTTCCAAATTGATTTTGCGCTTGATTTCTAGAATATTTTTGCATGAATAGCTATTACGAACGACCACGACGACTACCGAGTACCGTAGCACACATTTTTTTAGCGAAATTCTTAACACTTGAATGGTCACACTTGATTTGAGAATGTAGTTTGTCTGGCTCTCTGTATGACTGATAAAAAATATAACATGATCGCGTCCACGAACGTATGTATGTGGCGGTCTGACGACCCGCCTTCCACAACGGCCGTCCTCGACGCCGTGATGCACGCCCTGACATGCTTGAGTGTCGCCCCGACACCAGGCCCGGCTATGGCGTCCTCCATGGTGTCGTGCACGGAGTCCCTCCGCAGCGGCACGCGAATGCATACGCCCATAAGAAAAATATATATTAGGAAACTTATGATTGTCAATTAATAGTAGAGATAATGATAATAATAAATGGCATAGTGCGCGGGATTAATGATTTCTTATTGAGAAATATCTCATTTTGTTTTGGATGGTTATCGAGAAAAATATTATGTCTATATTTTAGGAAGGTGATCTCACATATATTATGCGATTTCTAAATTCTTAATTACCTATTGTTTACATGATTAAAATGAATCAACACCTGCCAAAGCAAGCACGGAACAAGATATCACTTTAATGGGATTTGGTTTTTTAATGAGAAAGAGAAAAAAAACAATGGGATGGGAGGTGGGAGGAAATAAAACCGGATGAAAATAAAACCGGATTACCAGGCTACCAATTGCTCTATTAGGAGTAGAGATGTGCATATGAATAGGACGAAGATCACACACAACATGTAGTTAATAATAACGTACTCCCTACATCCCATAGTATAAGAGCATCTACAGCCCAAATATGGGGTGGATATGGGGCCGCTTGGACGCGTCCGCCGACTCCACTGCAGGTTGTAGCGGTCCCACCTACAACGACTGAAACTCCGTCCTCTCTCATCTGGGCATCGAAAATTTAGTCCCACATCGCCATGTGAGACGGACGCTGACTGGCTTAAATAGCCGTGCCTGCGCATGGTGGCGAACTTCTCTGTTGTTGTGTAGGTCTATCAATTATCGTTGCTTGAGCGACATAACTTGACACTAGACTACATTTCATTAGTTGATGATTGTTCGTCGAGTGTCAAGTTCGTATCGTTCATGTATGTTGATACCCCTACTACAATAACAATAGATTTTTTATTTTGTTCATCGATTTTTTTTGTTGACAAATTGTGATTCATAAAAAGCAGTACGGGCATGATTGTTTCCCTAGTAAATACTAGGAGATAGACCCTGACTATGAATCTTCTATGTGATAAACATATAAGATTCATAGTAACAGTCTATCTTCTTTACAAAGGATCCAATAATGTCAGAAGCTTATCGCTTTTGCACGATCCGACTATTTAAGCCGGTCGACTAGCTCATCACGCGGCATGATGGGACTAACACGGGTGTGAAAATCTGAACTATGAGCAATTTTTCGTGTGTTTTGATAGCCCGTCCGGCCCAAGACGGACGGGATGACCGTCGTGCATGGCGTTGCATGTAATAGGTGTTTCGGAAATAGGGTATGTGGTTGCAAATGGTCAATTTTGAGGCCCGTCCGGTCATTGTCCACGGGTACGTCCGGACGCGTCCACAGACGTTTGAGGGGCCAGATTTGCAACCCGCGGCTGCAGATGCTCTAAGAGCGTTTTGACACTACACTAATGTCAAAAATACACTTACACTATGGGACGGAGGGAGTACAAAATAGGAATATTTGATACAACATATACTAGAACATAGTTCATGCAACACATACAACAAGATGTATAAAAGCGAATAATAATATACAAGCCATGAACAATAAAAAATGGAGGCTCTTAAGCAGTAAAGCTTCTGTTCCTACCACCCCATGCAAAAAAACAAAGTGCTTGTCTTTTTTTTTTTGAACACTAGAAGGGCCCAGAAGGACCCAACACTTCATTGACTATAACGGAGAGACATTACAACTTACAACAAGGACCCTAAAGAAACTGAAAATACAAAATAAGTACCTGCATCTTACGGAAAAGACCCCAAACGTAAAACTGAAAACATGATCGGGTCCACGCTGCGCCGCACTGGATACAATCATCACCGGCACCAGGGACGGACCACTTGGTCCGACGAGACCTCTGTAGCAAGCCACAGACTCCAATTTGGCACAACACTGCCTCCCTTCTGGCATCGTGGCCGGGAGGAACAAGTATGGCCGCCCTTCGGCAAGAGGAATCGATGGATTGTTGGATGAGACCGGTGTCGTAGCTCCTCCAGAGCCACCATCGGATGAGCTCAGGATACCCATCACCAGCTTCCAACGAGATGCTGGAAGCCCCTTCCTAGATGCGGGGGCAACACCACCTACGCCGGAAGCTCGGAGCACATATGCCAGCAAGGAGCGAAAGGGATAAAAAGTTAGACACTATAACATGTTGCATCGACATCACACCAATATACCACCGTCGCAATACTTTTGAGTGGAGGTGTTGCATTTTTGGCAGATTCGCTTGATCTAGCCGTAAGTGTAGATCCCTCAACAAGTGTTATAAGTCTCTTAAAAAAACAAGTGTTCCAAGTTTGAGGTACATCCACACCTAACTAACTTATACAACTTAAGTGTCAAAAAGGCCTAGGTAAAATGACATCTTGACCTTCTTTTGATCAGTGAGTCAACGTTGCTCGCAAGATATGAGTCAATTTCCACATTCATGTATGGTTCATTCGGTGTGAATTCATTTACCTTTTCTACAAGTATAGCGAAATACACGATGATGAGGCAACCATTTTTGTGGCAATATTGTGCTTCCTTTTTTTTTGCATCGATAATAGCAACAGTACGCTTCCAATATGGAATTGACAGAACAACAACCGATACTCCAAAAGTATAAATGGTCACACGGGGGAAATATCTAAGGAGTATAGTATAGAACAAGGTATACATAGTTTATGATATACATCGCACTGCAGTCATATCATTATTCCCAATAATAGGTGTAGCATAATCAGATAGACCTACATAAATTTCCCGAGACAGGGAAAAACATTATCTTCTCTCCCAGCTAACGTAAAAAGGAACGTAATGTTTTGTTGTTCGCTCGTCCTTCATCAACCTTACATACATTCCCCCCACCTTCTCACCTTTTTTATGACGTTTCCTCGCATGTTTGATTTTTTTCACCAGTTTAACCTAAAAATCGCATCAACAGCCTCACCTCTTGTTGATTTGCCAAACAAAATTTTGTTTTCTTTAGTAAGTCAATAATTTTTTACCAAATAAAATTCTATTTTTTACACCATCACAGTAACATGTGCAGCTAAAACACGAGGTAACATAATCGAATATTTATCTCCTGTTGCAACGCACATGCAATTATCTAGTAACCTAAAAAAACTCGTGTGATGCAAACCACGTCGGAAAGAACCCTCCTAATGAATTCTCATTTACAAACTCGGGAGTGAAACTTCTTAGTGTCTAGTGTTACCTAAAAAAGTGTAATCAAAACAGTTTTAGAAAAGGGTGTAATCAAAACAATAGACAAGGTAAATTTTAAACCTTGATTTATTATATTCTACATCTAAATAACTAGCCCCAACTAACTTTTTTAGAGCACATACAACCATGTCACCTTGTCATGGTTGCCACATCACCCCATTTAGCTTTAGAACATAATTGCATGCATACATGCTCTTCATATCCAGTTTCCTTCCCCCGCATTATTGCGATTTTTTTCCTAACTCCTTTTCAATTGGTAACTACACATATAATGCAATCATAGATACGCAAATATGTTATTAATACAAATATTCATGTTCCTACAGTTAATCTCATCGAAAAATATTGCCATCAATTCCCGCAAGAACGCACGAGGTATCATCTAGTATAACTAAATAGATGATCATCATTAACATATTTCTCTCAAGATGTAACCATGCCACCCCAACGTGCCATCATGCATGAAAAGGACCCACCACAACATGCAACCATGCATGCTATGTATATTCAATAACAAAATTTTCAATATTATTTCTTATATTATTAATCCAAAAATTCATGCCCATATAATACGACCAATTCTTGCAGCAACACGCAGGGTACCAGTAGTATTTTGAGTAGCGCACATTTTACTTTTTTTTAGGGGTAGCGCACATTTTGCTTACCAGGCCGTTTTAGATCATGCCCATCAACTTGTGGGCTAAACCTATTGACGGGAAAGGCCGTATACTCTGGCTGGACTCCAATGAACAGACCAAAGCGGTTAGCGGTCCGCCCGAACATATATATAGATTAGGGCCAGATTAGATAGCAGCCCACGTTGTCTCAAAAGATAAATAAATATCTCTCCGTCTCCAAACAACTTTGTACTAAAATTAGTATAAAGTTGAGACACTTATTTTGAGACAAATGGAGTACTAGATAAGAGCATCTACAACCGGACTTGGCAAATCCGTCCCCTCTAACACCCGCGGATGCGCCCGGGCGCGTCCGCGGGCACTGACCGGGCACGCCTCATATTTCCTTCTCCACATACAACTCTCTCATATTCATCCCCTAAATCCATACAAAAGCATGCAAAATATGCAGCTACGTACTACTTTCTATACTACTCCAATTTCGTCGTTGTCGGCGATGGCCGGAGCCGGAGCCGCCAGCGCCGGAGCCTGGGCCACCTGCGCCGCCTCCATCTATTGCCGACGGCGACGTCTGACCTTCGCTGCCGACTTCGAGCGGATGGAGTTCAGGATGGCGTGCTGCTTCGGCCACACGCCCACGTCCTCCTCCATCATCGGCGCCTCCTCCTCCCCCACATCCAGCGACGGCGCCTCCTCCTCTTCCTCCGCCGGCTCCTGCTCCTCCTCCTCTTCCTCCTCCCCCGGCACCTCCTCCTCGAAATCCTCCTCCGGTTCCAGAGGTAACCTCGCTTCCCTACGGATCCGGACCTGCCAAGGAGGAAGAGACGATGCTGGATCGTGTAGTAGCGGCGGCGTGGGGGCATGGCTAACGGGCTTGAGTGGCGGTGGAGGGAGGGAAGAGGCGGATGTGCTAGGGCTGGGGCGTCGGCCTGCTTAAATAGCCGGCTACGGCCTCGGGCGGCGCCACGCGGCGGTCAGACCACGGCGACGGTCGAGGCGCCCGTCGGACCTTGGGTTTCCCGGCGAGTCCGTGTAGGGCCATGCCGTCAGGCCGACGTGGCGGGTGTGCCCGAGCGCGCCCGGGCGCCCACATAACCGCCCCATATTTGGGCTGGATATGGGGGGTGCCGGTCAGCCCGGGCGTTTGAGTACCGTTTGAGAGGCCCTGGGTCAAAAAATCGTGACCGGGCAGTGACCGGGCGGCCCGCCCGGGCGTATGAGGCGGGTTTGAGGGTCCGGTTGTAGATGCCCTAAGAGCAACTCCAACGGGGCGACCCATTTCGTCCGCCTGCATCCGTTTGGGTCGGCGCGGACAAAAGTGGAGGCCCAACGCTGATACGTCTCCAACATATATATAATTTTTGCTTGTTCCATGCTGTTATATTATCATTCTTGGATGTTTTACAATCATTTTATAGCAACTTTATATCATTTTTTGGGACTAACCTATTGACAAAGTGCCCAGTGCCAGTTTCTGTTTTTTCCTTATTTTTTTACTTCGCATAAAATCAATACCAAACGGAGTCCAAACGCAGCGAAACTTTTTGGAGATTTTTTCTATACCAAAAGGAACAACTTGGTCCGAAGAAGTACCAGAGGGGTGCCCCGAGGGGGGCACAACCCACCTGGGCGCGCCTGGGGGCCCAGGCGCGCCCTGGTGGGTTGTGCCCACCTCGGTGGCCTCCCGTACCGCATCTTTGCTCTATAAATACCCCAATATTTCAAAAACCCTAGAGGAGTGGACAAAACACAATTCCAGCCGCCACAAGTTCCAGAAACACCAGATCCAATCTAGACACCATCACGGAGGGGTTCATCATCCTCATTGGTGCCTCTCCGATGATGCGTGAGTAGTTCATTATAGACCTTCGGGTCCGCAGTTAGTAGCTAGATGGCTTCCTCTCTCTCTTTTGATTCTCAATACAATGGTCTCTTGGAGATCTATCTAATGTAACTCTTTTGCGGTGTGTTTGTTGGGATCCGATGAACTTTGAGTTCATGATCAGATCTATATTTTTATCCATGAAAGTTATTTGAGTTTCTTTGATCTCTTATATGCATGATTACTTATAGCCTCGTATTTCTTCTTCGAATCTTTGGTTTAGTTAGGCCGACTAGATCGATTTTTCTTGCCACGGGAAGATGTGCTTTGTGATGGGTTCGATCTTACGATGCTCAATCCCAGTGACAGAAGGGGACATGACACGTATGTATCGTTGCTATTAAGGATAATAAGATGGGGTCTATTCCTACATGAATAGATCTTGTCTACATCATGTCATCGTTGTTATTGCATTACCCCGTTTCTCCATGAACTTAATACACTAGATGCATGCTAGATAGCGGTCGATGTGTGGAGTAATAGTAGTAGATGCAGGCAGGAGTCGGTCTACTAATCTTGGACGTGATGTCTATATAATGATCATTGCCTGGATATCGTCATGATTATTTGAAGTTCTATCAATTGCCCAACAGTAATTTGTTTACCCACCGTATGCTATTTTTCTCGAGAGAAGCCACTAGTGAAATCTACGGCCCCCGGGTCTATTCTTCTTCATATTTGCTTTCCGATCTATTATTTGCCACTTTTATTTTCAGATCTATATTTCAAAAAACCCAAAAATAGCTTGCTGCACTTTTTTGTTACTTCTTTTATTTCGCATTTATTCGAGATCTATTTATCCAATCTATCATAATTTTTCTCCCGTCCACATGCGAATTTCTGGCACCGTTACCCGAAAGGGATTGACAACCCCTTTAACACGTCGGGTTGCAAGTATTTGTTCTTTGTGTGCAGGTTCCGTTTACATAGTGTTGCTTGGTTCTTCTACTGGATTGATACCTTGGTTTCATAACTGAGGCAAATACCTACCGTAGCTGTGCTGCATCATCCCTTCCTCTTTGGGGAAATACCGACGTAGTTCAAGCGACATCAGAAGGAATTTCTGGCGCCGTTATCGGGGAGACATCATGTAACACCCCCGGTGATTAGCAACAGTAATCACTTTTGATAATGACATGTTAGCATGATCAACAGTGCATAATCATCATTAGCATCATATTGCATTTCAACTCCTAAGTCAAATTCAAATTTAAATGAAAGTGGAATATGAAAGTTGTCCAACATAGGAGCTAAAATGTCAGATAAATAGCAAATATTCCAGAGGCTATTCTAAAATTGAAACCAGCATCATTGGAATTGGATAAGTGACTTGAACAACCTCAAACAGTGGATAAAGATAATATTTAGTAACCATTTATTAAATCTGAAATAAATATGGAATTATGTTTTGTCCAAACTAATTTTAGGTGTTAGGAAATAATGCACTAGTATTTATGAACTAGGTCTCATGTTTTACAAAAACCATTTTGAGGCCTGACTATTTACTAAACTGAGAAAGGAGAATAAAGAAAAAGATATAAAGAAAAATGAAAAGAAAAGAAGAAAAGGGACCCCCCCCCCTCCGGCCCAACTGGGCCGAAGCCCAGCCGGCCGGCCCACTTGTGTCCCCCCCCCTGGCCTATATGGCCCAGCCGACCGAACCCTAATCCCCACCCCCCCCACTCCCCTCGCTCCTCTCCTCCCCCCTCGTCTGGATCGGGATCCGATCCCGTCCACCCCGTCGCTACGCCGTCGCCGACGCCGCCCCGTCGCCGCCTCCCCCTCGTCAGCCCCCACCTCCCGATCCAGATCGGGATCGGGATCGCGGGAACGGCCCCGTCGCCGACGCCGCTCGCCGACGCCGCCCCGCTCCCGCGCCGATCGGCCAGCGCCGACGCCGCCGCCACACGACGTCGCCCCGTCCTCTCCTCTTCCCCGACCAGCCGCCTGGCGCTCGGTCGCCCCCTCCTCGACTGGATCCGGATCGGGGCGAACCCCCGATCCCGTCGCCCGACGCCGCGACGACCTCGCCGCCGCCCGGAGCCCGCGCTCCCCGCCGGCCTGCCTCCCCATCGCCGTCGTCCCCGTCGACCACCCCGACCCCCGCTGCCCCGTCCCTACGGATCACGGTGAGGCCTCGGGCCTCTCTTCCCCCCTCTCTGCTCCCGCACCTCGCCGCGCGCACCGCGCCCCCGTGCCGCCGCTCACCGCGCGGCGCGATGCTCACGCGTCGCCGCGCCCCGGCTCGCGCCGACCGCGCTGCGCGCGCCCCGCTGCGCCCACTCCAGCCGCCGCTGCCGCTCGTCCTCTCGCCCTCGCTCCGCGCAAGGCACCCGCGAGGGCGCGACCCACACTGCAGCGGTCGTCCGCATCGCTCGCGTGTGTGCCCCCGCCTCCCGCGCCGCCGCCAGCGTGCCCGCGCCATCGCTCGCCGCGCGTGGCGCTGCTCGCCTCGCCCGCCAGCGCCCTGGCGCATAGGGTGCCCAGCACCCGCACCCGAGCGCCAAACCCGCAAGGCCCTCTGGGCCACTGCCCGGTGGGCCCTGCCCCCGTGAGCTGACGAATGGGGCCCACGGCCCAGAAACGATTTTAAGAAAATAAAAATAAAAATAAATAAAATAATTAATTAAATAATTAATTAGTTAATTAATCCTGATTAGGTTAATCTAATTAACTAATTAGTGTTAATTAATCAGTAATTAAATTAATTAAACCTAATTAACCTGACAGCCTATGACAGGTGGGACCCACCCTGTCAGGTGGCTGCTGACGTCAGCATGATGTCATGCTGACGTCATCAATCACTGTTTCGGATAATGTTGAATTAAATAATTAATTAAATTTCAGAAATTAATAAAAACTTTAGAAAATCATATCTTTTAAACCGTAACTCCGATGAAAATATTTTATACATGAAACTTGCTCAGAACGACGATACGAACCCGGATACGCCCTCTGTATTCCCGTCAGATGCCCGCAACTATAAGAACGTTGAATAATTAGACCGATTTCGATAAATGAATAGTGCCCAACTTTAATTAAATAAATCCAAATAAATTCCTAAATTAACCAAATCGTTTAGTTAGGCAGTAGAACACCCCGGCATATCATTTAGGCATGTCATACATATTGTTTGCATTATTGCCGTGAATTTATTGTTTCTCTCCCCCTCCTTCTCTCTCGATAGACGCCGAGACCGACGTCGCTACTGTCAAGTACGACTACGCTACTGACGAGCAGCCCGTTGACGACCTCCCTCTCTTGCCAGAGCAACCAGGCAAGCCCCCCCCTTGAGCATTCCAGATATCGCCCATTCTATTCTCCTGCTTGCATTAGATTTCGCTACTGTTAATGTATGCTCCTATTCTGATGCATAGCCTGCTGTTGTAACCTGTTCATTGCTATCTTACCTGCCTATGATAAACTGTTTAGTATAGGTTGGTATGAACCATCTGTGACCCCACCACCTTACTTTGTCGCCCCTGCTTGTTCATCAACGACTCGATCAACGTGATCGTCGATCAGAGACAGACGCCTCACTTCACACCCCCCTTAGTTGTACGACTCTGCGTAGTAACTATCGAGTGCCGAGGGTGATACCTCGTAACGCACTCCTGATGAATACTCTGCAGCATAGCTGTACGGTCGTGGTCATCGAGGGTGATTCCTCCTTCTCCATGTCCGATACGACTCTGTCGTGCAACCCCTCAGTGTGAACCTCGAGGGTGATACCTCTTACGTTCACCCTGATGATTATGACCACACGGTTACTTGACCTTTTTCACAGGCGGGTCCACCCTGGTGGGTACCCGCTGGGGATCTATGATTTCGGGTGTGCCGGAAGGGCACTCGAGTGTGACATTGTGGCGGAGCATCAGAGACTCTGATTGTCTTCGCTTGATACTAATTGAGCATATTGGATTTGGGTGTGTGATCTGAGTGGGTCGACGTGCCCTATACGCACTGCCACCACGCGGGATAATGGTTATGGGGCCCTCTGCGATGTACGTTTCGCCGAAAGCTTATCAGACGTCACGATTCACCGTGCGGGCTGATCGTCGGGATTGGGCTGGATACTTCACTGGCGAGTTCAGTGTCGCGCCTGCACCCCGGCCAGCCACGCAACGCGCAGGGTGCCCAGGGCGATGGCCCGAGACCCCTGGGTGCATAGGTTAGTCCGGCGTGCTGACCTCTCTGCTGAGCCTAGGTAGAGCGCTGCTTCGTGTTGATCTTCCGAGGACGGGCATTACCCAGCAAGTATGTCCGGCCAGAGTTGATCGAGCGTGTTGGGTAACAGTAGTGCACCCCTGCAGGGATGAATCTTCTATCGATAGCCGGTCCTACGGTAAAGGACGCTCAGTTTGTGTATCCCGATCTACTACTTAAACTGGATACTTGTTACTTAATTGAAGCTTCGGGATTACTTTCTCGCTGGGAGTCGAGGAAGGATCTTTGAGCTGTACTTCAACATGTTTGCTAAATAAAATGCTATTCTACTCTCTTCTTCTGCTGCAAGATGATGGCTTTGAGAAGATGTTTGAAGATGCTAGTCTTCGATAGGACTAGGCCTTTCTCTCTATTCTGGCATTTCTGCAGCCCAGTCCACATATACAGCCTTTTCTCCATTGATAATGTTGCATATGTAGTATAGATCCTTGCTTGCTGAGTACTTCGGATGAGTACTCACGGTTGCTTTATTTTCTCTTTTCCCCCATATACCCCACCTTGATGATACACCAGACGATGGAGTCCAGGAGCCAGACGCCACCACCGGAGCCTACTACCAGGCGGGTCCAGAGGGCACGTACTACTGGATCGAGCCAGCGGACCAGGAGTAGGATCGGAGGCTCCCAGGCAGGAGGCCAACGCCTTTCGATCTAGTGTCGCTGTTTGTGCTAGCCTTCTTAAGGCAGAACTTGTCTAACTATGTCTGTACCCAGATATTATTTGTATGACTGACTCATGTATTCGGATCTTCGGATCCCTGGTCTGTAATATTGTGGACCTCCGTTTATTTGTGTTTAGAGTTGTGTTGTGATATCTTCCCGTGAGTCCCTGGGTTTGATCGTACATGTTTGCGTGTATGATTAGTGTACGATTGAACCGGGGGCGTCACAAGTTGGTATCAGAGCCGACTGCCTGTAGGAAGCCCCCTCCAAATTCCTTGGCCGAAGTTGAGTCTAGAAACCGAAAAAACTAATTTACTAACTTGGCTGTGTGGCTTACGGGCCCACGTCGCCAACTGGGTGGTATTAGGATCTTTTATTCCTCGTCTATACTCTGGGACTCTAACATCTCTTCTATTCGGGTTAAATAAAGTTTACTAACGCCGACACTTAGGATCTCGTAATTCCCGTCTACCCGGAGAGCTGGATATCTGTGCGATTGCCCTGTCGTTGATCTGATTAGTCTGATAATCATTTTCCTTTCCATTGTTTTGTTTAACCTTTCTCTCCGAGATCGGTTATACTTCTCATTGTCATTTGACAAGTTTGAATTTCCTCTGTTTCAGATGGACCGTTTGTTTCCACCGCGTCCTACGACACAGCTTGCGCTTCGCACTTGGGCTCGTAATACCCCTGGGTTTCCAACTGTCCTGATCGCTCTCATGACCAGACTTGGCTACCGCTGGTACCCTGAGTTCATGGTTTACGAGGATTACCGCGAGTTTAATCAGGAACAGTACTATGCTGAAGTTCGGATTTATGATCGGCAGAATGACTCAGACACCGAGTTACACCTTTTTCACGGATTAGGCGTGACGATTGAGATGGCAGTACATGATGCCGCCTACTCTGCTGTCGCACGTCTTCGAGGACAGTTCAGTGATATCTTGGATGACTCTGAGTTCCGATACATTCCGTATGCCCCTGCTGGAGATGCTACCGGATACTACACAGCTATCTGTGCCCCGTACGAGCCTCGCCGATATGACCACCGCGTTCTGATTCAGTGCACTCAGGCTCTGGATCGCACTGTTCGGGCTCTCGCCGTCGAGTTGGTTGCCACTCGAGCACGTCTCTACGATGCTATAACGTAGTTTCGCAACTCTGACAAGCCCCTGGATGCCGATGACTGGCTCCACGACATCACTCACGAGATGGAGTCTACTAATGTCGCCCCCGCCAACTTTGTCACCTTCGCGGCCTTTTTCTTAAAGGGCCCCGCTGCTCAATGGTGGGACACACACAAGCGTACTCTGCCTGTTGGAACAGTCATCACCTGGTATGAGTTTCAGGCTGCTTTCCGTGCACGTTACATCCCTCAAGCAATTATGGAACGCATGAAGACCCAGTTCCGCAACCTCACTCAGGGCAATAAAACCGTCGAAGCTTATCAGCGGGAATTTCTTGATCTCTCCCGCTATGCTGAAGAAGACATCGCCACAGATGCTCGCAGACAGGAGAAGTTCCGTAATGGACTACACCCTGACCTCAAGCTTGCACTAGCTGCTCAAGACATCAATGACTTCTCAACTCTAGTGAACAAGGCTATTCTCGTTGAGACCGCTCAGATGGAACACAAGGACTCGCAGAAGCGCTATCGTGATGCTGGCTCATCTTCGGGCTCAGCACCAAAGCATAGAGTTTGGATTCCCAACAACGCGTTCCGTCCCAATACCTCTGCGCCAAAGAACAATGCTGCACCACGTCTGCCTCCTCCACCACCGAGGCCGTCAAAGGCTCAAGCTATTCAGCACAATGCCCCTCTTCGTCCTGAAGATGGTTTGTGTTTCAAGTGCCGCAAACCAGGCCACCAGGCTAAAGACTGCCGCCAGACTCAGAATCAGTTAGATTTTCCTCGTGCTGGCCGTGGATATGGCCGTGGCAACAATCAGACCCGCAACTATAATACTGGGTCTGCTTCACGTGGTCGTGGTCAAGCTTACAACATTGACATTGAAGAAGTCCAGGATCAACCTGCTACTGTGATGGGTACCCTTCTTGTTAACTCAGTACCTGCTTCTGTATTATTTGATTCAGGAGCATCGCATTCATTCATGTCTGAAGCATTTGCATTATCTCATGACATAACATTCGAAAAGATGAACCTGCCAATAGTTGTCTGTACCCCTGGAGGCCAATGTCAAACCACTATGATGGCACATAAAGTCCCTGTTGAAATCGAGGAATTTGAATTCCTAGCTTCCCCTATTATCCTGAAGTCTTCCACCATAGACCTCATACTCGGAATGGATTGGTTGAAAGCTCACATTGCTTCGATCAATTGTGCCACTAAAGTCGTCCAACTTCTTCACCCCACCGATGAGATAGTGAACTATACCGCCCGCATTACTCGAGACGCTGAAGCTAAGATATATGTTATGAATGCTTTGAACGCCTCACCTCTGGAAGGGATCGAGAACGTTCCTGTCGTTCGAGATTTTCCAGACGTCTTTCCAGAAGAACTTCCAGGAATACCCCCGGCTAGAGCTGTCGAGTTCGTCATCGACTTGAAGCCTGGCACCGTTCCTATTGCCAAGCGACCTTATAAGATGCCTCCGCATCACCTTCTTGAGCTTAAGGAAGAAATCGACAAGTCACTTGAGAGTGGTTTCATCCGCCCCAGTTCCTCTCCTTGGGGAGCACCTTCACTCTTCGTTAAGAAGAAGGATGGAACTAACCGATTGGTTCAGGATTACCGGCCCATTAACCAAGCCACAATCCAGAATAAATACCCACTGCCCCGGATCAATGATCTTTATGATCAACTCGCTGGATCATCGGTGTTCTCTAAACTCGACTTGAGGTTGGGTTATCACCAGATCCGTGTCCGTAAAGAGGACATTCCCAAGACTGCATTCGTCACTCGTTATGGCTCCTATGAATACACCGTCATGTCCTTTGGCCTAACGAATGCCCCAGCTACGTTCTCCCGTCTGATGAATTATATATTCATGGATTACCTCGACAAATTCGTCGTGGTATATCTAGATGATATTCTGGTCTATTCTAAGAATAAAGAGGAACATGCTGAACATCTCTGCCTTGTTCTAGAAAGGCTCCGAGAACACCAGTTGTATGCCAAGTATTCCAAATGCGAATTTTGGCTTCCGGAAGTAACTTACCTTGGACATGTGATTTCCAAGGATGGGATTGCTGTTAACCCCGAACGAGTTCAGGCTATTCTCGACTGGACTCCCCCAAAGAATGTTAAGCAAGTCAGAAGTTTTCTCAGACTCGCTAGTTATTGCCGTCGATTCGTTGAGAACTTTTCCAAGATTGCAAAACCATTGACAAATCTGCTTCACAAAGGTGTTAAATTTGAGTGGACAGAAAAATGTCAAGAAAGCTTTCAGACACTAAAAGATAAATTGACATCTGCCCCAGTACTAGCACCCCCGGATTCCCAAAAGGATTTCGTGATATACTGTGATGCATCTCGTCAAGGATTAGGCTGTGTCCTAATGCAAGAGCGCAAGGTGATTGCTTATGCCTCCCGACAATTGCGTCCTCATGAAGAAAATTATCCCGTGCATGATCTTGAACTTTCTGCGGTTATCTATGCCTTGAAGCTATGGCGACATTACCTTCTCGGTAACCGTTGCGAGATATACACGGATCACCAAAGCTTGAAGTATTTATATACTCAACCAGATCTGAACCTTCGTCAACAAAGATGGCTCGAAACAATTGCCGATTATGATATGAATATCTCATACACCCCCGGCAAGGCTAATGTAATGGCCGATGCTTTAAGTCGCAAGTCCTATAGCAACAATCTTATGGTTCAAGAAACACAACCTCTTCTCCATGAAGAGCTTTGCAAATTGAACCTCCATATTGTTCCACAGGGTTATCTCAATACCCTGGTTGTCGAACCAGATTTAGAACACGGCATTAAGGTTATGCAAAGGTATGACCCTGAAGTTGAAAAGATCAAGCGATACCTCGAGAAAGGAAAGCCGTCGGAATTCCATCTTGATGCAGATGGGATCCTATTTTTCCAACACCGTCTCTTCGTACCCAAGTTCAAGAATGAGAGGGAAAACGTTATGAAGGAAGCTCATGACACTCCCTTGTCTATTCATCCTGGTAGCACAAAGATGTACCGTGACATTTGTCAGAGATACTGGTGGCCTAATATGAAGCGAGACATTGCTCGTTATGTTTCTGAGTGTGACGTTTGCCGCCGCGTTAAAGCCCAACATCAAAGGCCCGCAGGAGCTCTGCAACCCCTGGAAATTCCTGAATGGAAATGGGACAAGGTCCAAATGGATTTCATTACTGGTTTTCCCAAATCCCAGAAGGGTAATGATGCTATATTTGTTGTCATTGACCGATTCTCTAAGGTTGCCCACTTTCTGCCTGTTAAGGAGACAATCACTGCTAGCCAGTTAGCAGACTTGTATGTTTCCCGGATGGTGTCACTCCACGGTGTTCCGTTGGAGATCAGTTCTGATCGTGGCAGCCTCTTCACCTCCAGATTCTGGAATAGTTTCCAAGAAGCTATGGGAACACATCTGTCGTTCAGTACCGCTTTTCACCCTCAGTCACAGGGTCAAGTTGAACGAGTGAATCAAGTGCTCGAAGATATGCTTCGAGCTTGCGTCATCTCCTTCGGTAAGAAATGGGAGGAATCTCTCCCGTATGCCGAATTCTCTTACAACAATAGCTATCAAGCTAGTCTGAAGATGGCACCGTTTGAAGTTCTATACGGTCGTAAGTGTCGAACCCCTCTGAATTGGTCAGAAACTGGGGAACGCTCACTCGTCGGACCGGACATTATTCGGCAAGCTGAAGAACAAGTCCGTGTTGTTCGTGAACATTTGAAATCTGCTCAGTCTCGTCAGAAGAGCAACTATGACCGTAAGCACCAGGAAATAGTCTATCAACCTGGCGAGCAAGCTTACCTCCGCGTCACTCCGTTGAAAGGCACTCATCGGTTCGGAATCAAAGGCAAGTTAGCCCCTCGCTACATTGGCCCGTTCCGTATTCTTCCCCGTCGAGGAGAAGTGGCATATCAGTTGCAATTGCCGCCAAACCTTTCTCAAGTACATGACGTCTTTCATGTATCCCAACTCCGCCGCTGCTTCAAGGATCCTATTCGAGCTGTGGATCATGAAGTGCTTGAATTACGGGAAGATCTGTCTTATCCAGAACATCCCATCCGTATTCTTGATCAAGCTGAGCGTCGAACACGTCAAAAGTCAATCAAGTTCCTCAAGGTTCAGTGGTCAAATCATTCTGAAGATGAAGCCACTTGGGAACGCGAGGATCGTCTTCGCGAAGAATACCCCTCTTTCTTTCAGTCTTCCTCTTAATTCTCGGGACGAGAATTCTTAATAGATGAGGAGAGTTGTAACACCCCCGGTGATTAGCAACAGTAATCACTTTTGATAATGACATGTTAGCATGATCGACAGTGCATAATCATCATTAGCATCATATTGCATTTCAACTCCTAAGTCAAATTCAAATTTAAATGAAAGTGGAATATAAAAGTTGTCCAACATAGGAGCTAAAATGTCAGATAAATAACAAATATTCCA
This sequence comes from Thinopyrum elongatum, assembly GCA_011799875.1. Lineage (NCBI taxonomy): Eukaryota > Viridiplantae > Streptophyta > Magnoliopsida > Poales > Poaceae > Thinopyrum > Thinopyrum elongatum. The sequence goes on from CM022300.1 coordinate 559,868,809, forward strand.
GAGGCTATTCTAAAATTGAAACCAACATCATTGGAATTGGATAAGTGACTCGAACAACCTCAAACAGTGGATAAAGATAATATTTAGTAACCATTTATTAAATCTGAAATAAATATGGAATTATGTTTTGCCCACTCCAGCCGCCGCTGCCGCTCGTCCTCTCGCCTCTGCCTCCGCTCGCCGCGGCCACCCGCACGCGCGCGCGCCCCCACACCTCGCCCGCGCGCTCGTCCGCATCGCGCGCCGTGGCCCCGCGCTCACCACCGACCCGTCCAGCCGCGCCTCGCCGGCGCCCGTGGCCAGCGCCCGGGCGCACCCTGGACGCGCCCGCTCGGGCTGCGCCCACGCCCGCCCCGTGTGGCCGTATGGGCCACTGCCCGGTGGGCCCTGCCCCCCCTGTGCCGCTGACAGATGGGGCCCACCCCCCTAAAAACGATTTAAAAGAAATAGAAAATAAAAATAGAAATAAATAAAATGATTAATTAAATAATTAATTAGTTAATTAATTAGTTAATTAATCCTGATTAGGTTAATCTAATTAACTAATTAGTGTTAATTAATCAGTAATTAAATTAATTAAACCTAATTAACCTAACAGCCTATGACAGGTGGGACCCACCCTGTCAGGTGGCTGCTGACGTCAGCATGATGTCATGCTGACGTCATCAATCACTGTTTCGGATAATGTTGAATTAAATAATTAATTAAATTTCAGAAATTAATAAAAACTTTAGAAAATCATATCTTTTAAACCGTAACTCCGATGAAAATACTTTGTACATGAAACTTGCTCAGAACGACGATACGAACCCGGATACGCCCTCGGTATCTCCGTCAGATGCCCGCAACTATAAGAACGTTGAACAATTAGACCGATTTCGATAAATGAATAGTGTCCAACTTTAATTAAATAAATCCGAATAAATTCCTAGATTAACTAAATCATTTAGTTAGGCAGTAGAACACCCCGGCATATCATTTAGGCATGTCATACATATTGTTTGCATTATTGCCGTGAATTTATTGTTTCTCTCCCCCTCCTTCTCTCTCGATAGACGCCGAGACCGACGTCGCTGCTGTCGAGTACGACTACGCTACTGACGAGCAGCCCGTTGACGACCTCCCTCTCTTGCCAGAGCAACCAGGCAAGCCCCCCCCTTGAGCATTCCAGATATCGCCCATTCTATTCTCCTGCTTGCATTAGATTTCGCTACTGTTAATGTATGCTCCTATTCTGATGCATAGCCTGCTGTTGTAACCTGTTCATTGCTACTTTACCTGCCTATGATAAACTGTTTAGTATAGGTTGGTATGACCCATCTGTGACCCCACCACCTTACTTTGTCGCCCCTGCTTGTTCATCAACGACTCGATCAACGTGATCGTCGATCAGAGACAGACGCCTCACTTCACACCCCCCTTAGTTGTACGACTCTGCGTAGTAACTATCGAGTGCCGAGGGTGATACCTCGTAACGCACTCCTGATGAATACTCTGCAGCATAGCTGTACGGTCGTGGTCATCGAGGGTGATTCCTCCTTCTCCATGTCCGATACGACTCTGTCGTGCAACCCCTCAGTGTGAACCTCGAGGGTGATACCTCTTACGTTCACCCTGATGATTATGACCACACGGTTACTTGACCTTTTTCACAGGCGGGTCCACCCTGGTGGGTACCCGCTGGGGATCTATGATTTCGGGTGTGCCGGAAGGGCACTCGAGTGTGACATTGTGGCGGAGCATCAGAGACTCTGATTGTCTTCGCTTGATACTAATTGAGCATATTGGATTTGGGTGTGTGATCTGAGTGGGTCGACGTGCCCTATACGCACTGCCACCACGCGGGATAATGGTTATGGGGCCCTCTGCGATGTACGTTTCGCCGAAAGCTTATCAGACGTCACGATTCACCGTGCGGGCTGATCGTCGGGATTGGGCTGGATACTTCACTGGCGAGTTCAGTGTCGCGCCTGCACCCCGGCCAGCCACGCAACGCGCAGGGTGCCCAGGGCGATGGCCCGAGACCCCTGGGTGCATAGGTTAGTCCGGCGTGCTGACCTCTCTGCTGAGCCTAGGTAGAGCGCTGCTTCGTGTTGATCTTCCGAGGACGGGCATTACCCAGCAAGTATGTCCGGCCAGAGTTGATCGAGCGTGTTGGGTAACAGTAGTGCACCCCTGCAGGGATGAATCTTCTATCGATAGCCGGTCCTACGGTAAAGGACGCTCAGTTTGTGTATCCCGATCTACTACTTAAACTGGATACTTGTTACTTAATTGAAGCTTCGGGATTACTTTCTCGCTGGGAGTCGAGGAAGGATCTTTGAGCTGTACTTCAACATGTTTGCTAAATAAAATGCTATTCTACTCTCTTCTTCTGCTGCAAGATGATGGCTTTGAGAAGATGTTTGAAGATGCTAGTCTTCGATAGGACTAGGCCTTTCTCTCTATTCTGGCATTTCTGCAGCCCAGTCCACATATACAGCCTTTTCTCCATTGATAATGTTGCATATGTAGTATAGATCCTTGCTTGCTGAGTACTTCGGATGAGTACTCACGGTTGCTTTATTTTCTCTTTTCCCCCATATACCCCACCTTGATGATACACCAGACGATGGAGTCCAGGAGCCAGACGCCACCACCGGAGCCTACTACCAGGCGGGTCCAGAGGGCACGTACTACTGGATCGAGCCAGCGGACCAGGAGTAGGATCGGAGGCTCCCAGGCAGGAGGCCAACGCCTTTCGATCTAGTGTCGCTGTTTGTGCTAGCCTTCTTAAGGCAGAACTTGTCTAACTATGTCTGTACCCAGATATTATTTGTATGCCTGACTCATGTATTCGGATCTTCGGATCCCTGGTCTGTAATATTGTGGACCTCCGTTTATTTGTGTTTAGAGTTGTGTTGTGATATCTTCCCGTGAGTCCCTGGGTTTGATCGTACACGTTTGCGTGTATGATTAGTGTACGATTGAACCGGGGGCGTCACACATCATCAACATCTATCAGGTTCCTAATCACAAATCTCATCTCCTTACAGTTTACATTATTTGCCATTTGCCTCTCGTTTTCATCTCCCCCACTTCACAAAATTTGCCGTTTTATTCGCCCTCTTTTTTGTTCGCCGTTTTCTCATCAGATCTGTTTTTGTGTGCGTTCTTGTTTGCGTAGTCACAATGACTCAAGAGAACACCAAGTTGTGTGACTTTTCCAATACCAATAATAATGATTTTATTAGCACTCCGATTGCTCCTCCCGCCACTAGTGCAGAATCTTGTGATATCAATGCCGCTTTGTTGAATCTTGTTATGAAAGATCAGTTTTCCGGTACTCCTAATGAGGATGCCGCCTCCCATCTTAACACATTCGTAGAATTATGTGATATGCAAAAGAAAAAAGATGTGGACAATGATATTGTGAAGTTGAAATTATTTCTGTTTTCTTTGCGAGATCGTGCAAAAATTTGGTTTTCTTCTTTGCCTCGCAATAGTATCGATTCTTGGGATAGGTGCAAGGATGGTTTTATTACTAAGTATTTTCTGCCCGCAAAAATTATTTCCCTTAGAACTCAGATCATGAATTTTAAGCAACTTGAGCATGAACATGATGCACAATATTGGGAAAGAATGAAATTGATGCTAAGAAATTGTCCTACTCATGGTTTAAATCTTTGGATGATCATACAAAATTTTTATGCGGGATTGAATTTTGTCTCTAGAAATCTTTTAGATTCCGCCGTGGGTGGTACTTTTATGGAAATTACTTTGGGTGAAGCTACTAAATTGCTTGATAATATTATGGCAAATTATTCACAATGGCATACCGAAAGAGCTCCTAGTAGTAAAAAAGTTAATTCGGTTGAAGAAATAAATTCTTTGAGTGAAAAAGTTGATGCTCTTATGAAATTGGTTTCTAATAAAAGTGCTCCTATTGATCTTAATGATGTGCCTTTGTATAATTTGATTGAGCAAAATAGTGATGCCGTAGATGTGAATTTTGTCTCGCGAAACAATTTTAATAACAATGCTTATAGAGGTAATTTTAATCCTAGACATTTTCCTGGAAATTCCTCTAATAATTATGGTAATTCCTATGGTAATCTTTCTGATAATAATAATAGGAACACCTCTGATCTTGAGAATAATATTAAAGAATTTATCAATGCTCAAAAAGTTTTCAATAATACGATAGAAGAAAAGTTGAATAAGATTGATGATATGTCTGGAAGCATTGATAGAATTTCTCATGATGTAGAAAATCTCAAGTTGAAAGCTTTTGTGCCTAAGGTTGAAGAATTAATTAAAGCTTTAAATGTTTCTGTGGATGAAAGTAAGAAAAGAACCGCTATGCTTAGAGCTAAAAGTGAATTTTTAGAAAGAGCGTTTTCTAGTGATTGCTTTCATAAAAATGATGAAGATCTTAAAGTGATTGGTGTTTCTTCTATTGATTCCTTGTTTAGTAAAATTAAAATTGATGATAAAGGGACTGAATAAGAGTCAACTTTAGCTAGAAGGCATCCCGATAATTTGGAGGGTGAAAATCTTGTTGAAAAAATTGATAAAAGTGGGTTTGGAGAGGTCAAAACTTTAACTAGCGATATGCCCACTCTTTTGGATTACGAAGACTTTAATTATGATAGTTTCTCTTTGATTGATTGTATTTCTTTGTTGCAATCCATGATAAATTCACCCCATGCCTATGAACGAAATAAAGCTTTTACTAAACATATTGTCCATGCGATGATGAAAGCTTTTGAAGAAAAAATGGAATTAGAGATCTCAATTCCTAGAAAATAACATGATGAATGGGAACCTACTATCAAAGTCAAGATTAAAAATTATGAGTGTTTTGCTTTATGTGACTTGGGTGCTAGTGTTTCCACAATTCCGAAATCTTTATGTGATGTGCTTGGTCTTACCAATATTGAAGAGTGTTCTTTAAACTTGCACTTGGCGGATTCTACTATTAAAAAGCCTATGGGAAGAATTAATAATGTTCTTATTCTTGCAAATAGGAATTATGTGCCCATAGATTTTATTGTTCTTGATATTGATTGCAATCCGTCTTGTCCAATTATACTTGGTAGACCGTTTTTACGAACTATTGGTGCCGTGATTGATATGAAAGAGGGAAATATTAAATTTCAATTTCCACTAAGAAAGGGTATGGAACACTTCCCTAGGACAATAATCAAGCCTCCATATGAATCAATCATGAGGGCATCCTATGGATCTAGAAATAAAGATGACAATACTTGAATCTATGCTTTATGCCTAGCTAGGGGCGTAAAACGATAGCGCTTGTTGGGAGGCAACCCAATGAATAAAATTTATTTTTGCCTTTTTCTTTCAGTTCTTGAGTGTTTGCACAATTATGCCTCTGTTATGATTGTGTTTTTTATGTTTTAATTATTGTTTGTGCCAAGTAAAGCATTTGGGATAGCTTTGGTGATAGTTGATTTGATCTTGTTGAAAAACAGAAACTTTTGCGTCCAGTAAAATAATTTTCTAAAATCACATAAGCCACAAAAAAATCTGAATTTGTTACAAAAGATTTATATACAAATTTCAACTGTTTTCCTAAATTTTGAGAATTTTTGGAGTTACAGAAGTATGAGAACAATTCGCATCTTTACAGACTGTTCTGTTTTTGACAGATTCAATTTTCTTTGCATTGTGTGCTTATTTTGATGAATCTATGGTTTGTATCGGGGGGTATAAGCCATGGTAAAGTTAGTATACAGTAGATATAATGCAATAACAAAATTTGAATGGGTTTCTACAGTACTTAAAGTAAATATTGGTTTTCTTATACTAACGGATCTCATGAAGGTTTTGTTGAGTTTTGTGTGATTGAAGTTTTCAAGTTTTGGGTGAGATCACGATGGATGAAGGAATAAGGAGTAAGAAGAGCCTAAGCTTGGGGATGCCCCATGGCACCCCCAAGCCATTATCCAAAGATAAATAATTAACTAAGCTTGGGGATGCCCCCGAGTGGCATCCCCTCTCTCTTCTAACGACCATCGGTATTTTACTTGGAGCTATAATTTTATTTGTCACATATCATGAGTTTTGCTTGGAGTGTCTTGTGTTATATGAGTCTTTGCTTGTTTTGATTTTTAGTTTGTGTCATCTATCCTTGCTGAACAAACCTATTTGGAAGAGGCAAATTATACTATGATTTGATAGAATTGCTCTATATGCTTCACTTAAATCTTTTGAGCTATAGAATTGCTCTAGTGCTTCACTTATATCTTTTTGAGCACGGTGTGCTTTAATATTTTTGAAGAAATGCTCTCATGCTTCACTTAGATTTATTTGAGATTTAGTAATTTTGAAGAAATTCTCTCATGCTTCACTTATATTATTTTGAGAGAAGAAAATTTTATGCTCATGTTCTTCACTTAGATTTGTTTGAGCTATCAAAAGCAACATATGAAACTAGTCCCAAAGTAATAGATATTCAAGAGGGATATAATAAAAACTTCCATGAAGATCAATGGACAAAATAAACTTGATTCTTTGTAATAGTTTTGCGATATGATGATATAATATGTGAGTCATGTTGATGAGTAATTGTGCTTTAGTAAGAATATTGGTGTTAAGGTTTGTGATTCCCTATGCAAGATCGAAAGTCAATAGTTATGCAATGAAATTATATCCTACTTGTGGTGCACTATTCGGTGTTAGTTATGCTTAATGCTCGCTTATGATATTTTTCGTTTCTTGGTTGGATGCTTCTCAATCTTTTTGCTACCCTTCACTTGTACTAAGTAGGAATACTACTTGTGCATCCAAAATCCTTAAACCCAGTTTTGCCATATGAGTCCACTATACCTACCTATATGAGGTATTTCCGTGCCGTTCTAAGCAAATTTCTATGTGCCATCTCTAATTTTCAAAATAAATTTCGTTTTTGTGTGCTCGTACCGCTCATGAAACGGTAGGGGGTGGCTGATATTTTTCCATGCTAGATGTGTTATTCTCAAGATGAGTGTTTATTCACTTGTCATTGCACAAGAGTATGGCAAAGGTATTAGGGATGCCCAGTCCTGAAATGAAAAATGAATTTACTTTGTGTTGTCAAATAATAAATTCCTTGGAAAGTGTTGGTATGGACGGTACCCGTGGATACGGCTAGCCGTGGAATGTGAAAGTATGGTGAAAAAAGGAATAAACTTTATTTTCTGTTTGGGAACCGCCTATGATATATCTAGCATGGAAATTATTGGGAACTACTCGATCGTTTTCATTGACAGGAAAAGCATGCCACCCAAAATGTTTTATCTCTATCTTTTTCGCTTTGAGCTCTGGCACCTCTACAAATCCCTACTTCCCTCTGCGAAGGGCCCTTCTATTTAATTTATGCAATTTTTCTTATATTTGAGTCTCCATCTTCTCTTATAAAGCACCAACTAAGGGGCACTATGATCGTACTTGAGCATTGGGTGTAGCTAATATGCGAGTGTGTTTCATGAATGGATCAATGATTGAGCATGATAGGCTAGGGATAACTTGCTTTAGTGTTGATATTTTGAAAGACATGGTTGCTTGTTGATATGCTTGAGTATTGAAATCCTCATGTCAAAACTGGACTATTGCTTTGAATCAGATAAAAGTCCAAACGTCCATGCTACAAAGAAAAGAATATGTGATGAACATGTTAGGCAGCATTCCATATCAAAAATTCTGTTTTTATCATTTACCTACTCGAGGACGAGTAGGAATTAAGCTTGGGGATGCTGATACGTCTCCAACGTATCTACAATTTTTGCTTGTTCCATGCTGTTATATTATCATTCTTGGATGTTTTATAATCATTTTATAGCAACTTTATATCATTTTTTGGGACTAACCTATTGACATAGTGCCCAGTGCCAGTTCCTGTTTTTTCCTTGTTTTTTACTTCGCAGAAAATCAATACCAAATGGAGTCCAAACGCAGCGAAAACTTTTTGGAGATTTTTTCTGGACCAGAAGGAACAACTTGGGCCGAAGAAGTACCAGAGGGATGCCCCGAGGGGGGCACAACCCACCTGGGCGTGCCTGGGGGCCCAAGCGCGCCCTGGTGGGTTGTGCCCACCTCGGTGGCCTCCCGCACCGCCTCTTTGCTCTATAAATACCCCAATATTCCAAAAACCCTAGGGGAGTGGACGAAACACAATTCCAGCCGCCGCAAGTTCCAGAAACACCAGATCCAATCTAGACACCATCACGGAGGGGTTCATCATCCTCATTGGTGCCTCTCCAATGATGCGTGAGTAGTTCATTATAGACCTTCGGGTCCGTAGGTAGTAGCTAGATGGCTTCCTCTCTCTCTCTTTTGATTCTCAATACAATGGTCTTTTGGAGATCTATTTGATTTAACTCTTTTTGCGGTGTGTTTGTTGGGATCCGATGAACTTTGAATTTATGATCAGATCTATAATTTTATCCATGAAAGTTATTTGAGTTTCTTTGATCTCTTATATGCATGATTACTTATAGCCTCGTATTTCTTCTTTGAATCTTTGGTTTAGTTAGGCCGACTAGATCGATTTTTCTTGCCATGGGAAGAGGTGCTTTGTGAAGGGTTTGATCTTATGGTGCTCAATCCCAGTGACAGAAGGGGACATGACACATATGTATCGTTACTATTAAGGATAACAAGATGGGGTCTATTCCTACATGAATAGATCTTGTCTACATCATGTCATCGTTCTTATTGCATTACTCCGTTTCTCCATGAACTTAATACACTAGATGCATGCTGGATAGGGATCGATGTGTGGAGTAATAGTAGTAGATGCAGGAAGGAGTCGGTCTACTAATCTTGGATGTGATGCCTATATAATGATCATTGCCAGGATATCGTCATGATTATTTGAAGTTCTATCAATTGCCCAACAGTAATTTGTTTACCCACGGTATTTTATTTTTCTCGAGAGAAGCCACTAGTGAAATCTACGGCCCCTGGGTCTATTCTTCTTCATATTTGCTTTCCGATCTATTATTAGCCACTTTTATTTTCATATCTATATTTCAAAAAACCCAAAAATACCTTGATGCACTTTTTTGTTACTTCTTTTATTTCGTGTTTGTTCGAGATCTATTTATCCAATCTATCATAATTTTTCTCCCGTCCACGTGTGAATTTCTGGCACAGTTACCCGGAAGGGATTGACAACCCCTTTAACACGTCGGGTTGCAAGTATTTGTTCTTTGTGTGCAGGTACCGTTTACATAGTGTTGCTTGGTTCTCCTACTGGATTTATACCTTGGTTTGATAATTGAGGGAATTACCTACCATAGTGATGATCCACAAGTATAGGGGATCAACCATAGTTCTTTCGATACGTAAGAGTGTCGAACCCAACGAGGAGCAGAAGGAAATGACAAGTGGCTTTCAGCAAGGTATTTTCTGCAAGCACTGAAATAGTCGGTAACAAGTAGTTTGATAGTAAGATAATTTATAACGAGTAGGTAATGGTAACGGTAAACAAAGTGCAGCAAGGTAGCCCAATCCTTTTGTGGCAAAGGACAGGCCAAAACGGTCTCTTATGATAAGCAAAGCGTTCTTGAGGGTACACGGGAATTTTATCATATCACTTTCATCATGTTGGTTTGATTCGTGTTCGCTACTTTGATAATTTGATATGTGGGTGGACAGGTGCTTAGGTGTTGTTCTTACTTGAACAAACCTCCTACGTATGATTAACCCCCTCGCAAGCATCCGCAACTACGAGAAAAGTATTAAGATAAAATCTAACCATAGCATTAAACTTTTGGATCCAAATCGGCCCCTTACGGAATAGCGCATAAACTAGGGTTTAAGCTTTTGTCACTCTAGCAACCCATCATCTAATTACTACTCCACAATGCATTCCCTTTGGCCCAAGTATGGTGAAGTGCCATGTAGTCGACGTTCACATGACACCACTAAGGGAATCACAACATACATATCATCAAAATATCGAACACATATCAAGTTCACATGATTACTTTTAACATGATTTCTCCCGTGACCTCAAGAACAAAAGTAACTACTCACAAATAATAATCATGCTCAAGATCAGAGAGGTATTAAATAGCATAATGGATCTGAACATATAATCTTCCACCAAATAAACCATATAGTAACCAACTACAAGATGTAATCAACACTACTAGTCACCCACAAGTACCAATCTAAGGTTCCAGTACAAAGATTGAACACAAGAGATGAACTAGGGTTTGAGAGGAGATGGTGCTATTGAAGATGTTGATGGAGATGGCCCTCCCAAAGATGGGAGAGTTGTTGGTGATGACGATGATGATGATTTCCCCCTCCGGGAGGGAAGTTCCCCCGGCGGAATTGCTCCGCCAGAGGGCAAAAGTACTCCTGCCCAAGTTCCGCCTCGAGACGGCGGCGCTTCGCCCCGAAAGTCCTCTCCTTATTTTTTTTTTAGGTCAAAATGACTTATATACCAGAAGAGGGGCACCGGAGGTGGGCCGAGGAGGGCACAACCCACCAGGGCGCGCCTGGGTTCCTTGGCGCGCCTAGGTGGGTTGTGTCCACCTGGTGGGCCCCCTCTAGTAGTTATTTGCTCTAATAATTCTTAAATAATCCATAAAAATCTCCGTGAAGTTTCAGCTTATTTGGAGTTATGCAGAATAAGTAGCTTTGACATGCTTTTTCAGGTCCAGAATTCTGTAGAGTAACGCAGCAGAAAACAAAAAAATTCCGACCTACGCACCAGCCCTGGACCACTATGGAGACTGCATACAAGGTTTGATCATATTCGTTACTGACTCGTAGCGCAGCGGAAGTAGAGTCGATGACGATCGTCGGTGCAGATCCCCGCAGCTAGGATTTTACAACCTCCCAAGCACGAGGATGTACTACCTCATCTGCCCCTCGGACAGCCCTCCGGGAGGCGGTCGGATAGTCCCTCGGACAGTGTCACGGACAGCCCTTCGGGAGAACCCTCGAAACCCGGACGGTTACTTGGACAGCCCTTCGAGAGGACACTCGAACAGCCCCTCGGGCAAAAGGACAAAACTATGACCTCTCTACGGGGTTGCACACATACGGTGTCATCTATCCGGCAGGGCTTCGCCGTCCAGAACTAGTTCCCACCGGAACCCGGACAGCCTTTCGGCACTACGAAACTATTTCGTGGGAGGGAGAGAGAATGCCAGATCATGCATGGCTTGTGTGAGAGAGTTGGAGTCGTGATGGAGAGCTCCTCTCCACCTCCTTATACAGTGGTGGAAGGGGTGAGGGGGGCTGAAATTTCAGCCCACAAAACATGCACCCACCAAACAAGGAAAACATGTTCCCACCAAACATGGAGAAAACATGTTCCCTTGTCCATGGTGTTCCCCCATGGGGCCCCACCTTCCTCCCAACACTTTCCACCATTTGTGGGGGCTGCCCCCCACCATGGGGCCCCCCCCAACATCTTTGTCCAGCCACAAGGGGCTGCCCCCTCAAGGGGGGGGCGCCCCCAAAACAGCCCAAAACAGCCCCCACGATCCGTGGGATCTTGTCCCCTCACGCTGGGACAAGATGTTTTCCGCGACTATTACTTTTGAAAAATTCCGAAAGGTCCCAGAACATTTCCGACACCCTCTTAAATTATATGGACATGCTCCGGAACATTTCCGGTATGGTGGTTTAATTTAAAACCATCTTCGTTTACCCGGTAAACAATTCCGGCAGCTTCGAAACATTTTTTCGGTTTTTTCTCCAGAAATTACCAGACCAATCTGGCAACCTCCAAAACATTCCCGGTGCTTGACGAAACCTTTTTGGATCAATGGTTTTATCCGAAACAACTTTTCGGTTTTACCGAAACTTTTTCGGTGTTCTCTCCGGAACTTTTCCGTTGTCTCTGAAACTTTTCCAGTGACTTTCTCTCGGACTCCTTGTCTAGTATTCAGCAGATAGATGACCCTTAAGCGTGTGACCCTATAGGTTCGGTGAAGCATAGACATGACCGGAACACTTTCCGATTAATGATCAACATCGGAGCCGTGGACACCCATATTGACCCCTATACCCACACGAATGAATATTCGAGTGAACCTCCAGTTGCCGTGTGCTATTCCTGTTGCTTCGCGATATGTTACAAATACCCGAGGTGAGACATGTTGGCATTCCCGTGGATCAACAACTTGTCCACTATGCCAGTTACCTCATTACAGGTATTGTTCTCTTTTCTCGTTCTCGTGTTCTGGCATCCTTGTGATCAAATCACTGTTGGGGAACGTAATAATTTCAAAAAATTTCCTACGCACACACAGGATCATGGTGATGCATAGCAACGAGAGGGGAGAGTGTGTCCACGTACCCTCATAGACCGAAAGCGGAAGCGTTAGCACAACGCGGTTGATGTAGTCGTACGTCTTCACGATCCGACCGATCCAAGTACCGAACGCACGGCACCTCCGAGTTCAGCACACGTTCAACTCGATGACGTCCCGTGAGCTCCGATCCAGCAAAGCTTCACAGGAGAGTTTCGTCAGCACGATGGCGTGGTGACGGTGATGATGATGCTACCGACGCAGGGCTTCGCCCAAGCACCGCTACGATATGATCGAGGTGGATTATGGTGGAGGGGGGCACCGCACACGGCTAAGAGATCAATGATCAATTGTTGTGTCTATGGGGTGCCCCCTGGCCACGTATATAAAGGATGGAGGGAGGAGGAGGCCGGCCCTCACAGGGCGCGTCCAAGGTGTGGAGTCCTACTAGGACTCCCTAGTCCTAGTAGGATTCCACCTCCCACATGGAATAGGAAAAGGGGAAGGGAGAAGGAGAAGGAAGGAAGGGGGCGCCCCCTTTCCCTAGTCCAATTCGGACCAGTCCATGGGGAAGGGGCGCAACCACCCTTGAGGCCTTTCTCTCCTTTCCCGTATGGCCCATTAAGGCCCAATACGAATTCCCGTAACTCTCCGGTACTCCGAAAAATACCCGAATCACTCGGAACCTTTCCGATGTCCGAAATAGCCTTCCAATATATCGATCTTTACCTCTCGACCATTTCGAGACTCCTCGTCATGTCCTCGATCTCATTCGGGACTCCGAACAAACTTCGGTCATCAAATCACATAAACTCATAATACCGATCGTCACCGAACTTTAAGCGTGCGGACCCTACGGGTTCAAGAACTATGTAGACATGACCGAGACACGTCTCTGGTCAATAACCAATAGCGGAACCTGGATGCTCATATTGGCTCCCACATATTCTACGAAGATCTTTGTCGGTCAAACCGCATAACAACATACGTTGTTCCCTTTGTCATCGGTATGTTACTTGCCCGAGATTCGATCGTCGGTATCTCAATACCTAGTTCAATCTCGTTACCGGCAAGTCTCTTTACTCGTTCCGTAATACATCATCCCACAACTAACTCATTAGTTACAATGCTTGCAAGGCTTATAGTGATGTGCATTACCGAGTGGGCCCAGAGATACCTCTCCGACAATCGGAGTGACAAATCCTAATCTCGAAATACGCCAACTCAACAAGTACCTTTGGAGACACCTGTAGAGCACCTTTATAATCACCCAGTTACGTTGTGATGTTTGGCAGCACACAAAGTGTTCCTCCGGTAAACGGGAGTTGCATAATCTCATAGTCATAGGAACATGTATAAGTCATGAAGAAAGCAATAGCAACATACTAAACGATCAAGTGCTAAGCTAACGGAATGGGTCAAGTCAATCACATCATTCTCCTAATGATGTGATCCCGTTAATCAAATGACAACTCATGTCTATGGTTAGGAAACATAACCATCTTTGATCAACGAGCTAGTCAAGTAGAGGCATACTAGTGACACTCTGTTTGTCTATGTATTCACACATGTATTATGTTTCCGGTTAATACAATTCTAGCATGAATAATAAACATTTATCATGAAATAAGGAAATAAATAATAACTTTATTATTGCCTCTAGGGCATATTTCCTTTAATCACATTATGTCTGGCCAGACGATGATGGATACCGTAACACCGAGAGGGCCCAGAGATATCTCTCCATCGCCGGAGGAGCAAATCCCAATCTTGAGCTATCAAGTTACTTGACACACTTTTCCATGAACCCGTAAGCCGCCGTAATAGCCACCCATTTACGGATGATGTTTAACAAACCCCAAAGTTCATGAAGCAAGTATGAAGAAACTCGACACTCTCATGGTCTAAGGAATTATGCAAACATTAACCATCACTGTGTTATTAACCATTAACTTGTGACGAGTGAATCTCATAGCATAACATCAATTCGGGTCTCTTCAACACAAATGTTCTTCTAACATTGTGCCCTCAAAGTTGCTGGCATAGACATGCCCATGATCAGGAAAACAGAACCATCATGCAACACTTGAGCCAGTCATAGAGGCTTGACTAGGAATACATTTTACCGTTTATTATCCCACACGTGCACATGAGTTTCCCTCCAAGCCTCGTTTTATTTGCAGACTCGAGAATCATTGCAGTTATAGCATGGAACATAAACCTAATTATGAACAGGGAGATAATCAATAACATTTATTATTGCCTCTAGGGCATATCTCCTACACAGGTCAGCGCCGGCCGCCGAAGCTCTCCGGCGAGCCCGAACGGAGGCGACAACTCCGGCGAGCTCGGGTTTCTCCTACGGTGCACCAAATCAAGCGTTTTCGGGCTCGTTCGAATGAGCACTCCACCCCGCGTCTAGCTACGGCGTCGGAACGGGCGGAGGAGGTCGGAAAAACACGCCGGCGTCGAGTTCCGCGGCGGAGGCTTTTGGGCGCACTCGGGTTCGAGACTAGGAGCTCACCCGAGGCTAACTGGTGAGCGCACACACCTCCCTGGTGTTCCATAGGTAGGTATGTTGGACTCTCAAAGTAAGATTTGGGTTAAGGGTTTTGGATGCACAAGTAGTATCTCTACTTAGTGCGGAATTTTTGGCTAGAAAAGATATTGGGCAAGCACCACAAGTTAAAGGATCTATGACAATATAACTTCTATGTGAATATAAACAAACATAAATCATTACGTTGTCTTCCTTGTCCAACGTCAACTATTTTGACACAAAATATTTAATGGGGGCTCACAATCATAAAAGATGTCCAAGATAGTGTATTTGCATGTGAATCTTCTCTTCCCTTATTAATTCTTTCATGAATTGCATCATTGACCAATGCTATATTTGTCAATCTCCAATAAATTTTACTACTTATACTCTTCCTTTTGTGATGTCATTACTTACCATAAGATTAGCATATGATCTTTTTCATTTATTTTCCTTTCTTTTATTGCAACATTACAGTAAAGAGACAAAACTCAAACTACTCTTTATTAATATATCTCGAACACGATTACAACGATAGATAGATCACTAAGCAAGCACTCGAAAAGAAAGGATCGAACTAAACTTTTATTCAACTAAATCATAGGAAAACTAATGATCGAACTAAAATAGATGAAGGCAAAGATAGTGGTGGTGATACGATACCGGGACACCTCCCCCAAGCTTGGCACAAGCCAAGGGGAGTGTCCATACCATGAACTCAAGTCTCCTTTGGTGATGAAAAAGGTGATGGTGGTGACGAGGTAGTAGCAATCCTGTCCCTCATCTCCAGCTTGTGTCGGAGGTAAAAGTTATCTATCTTCAATTCATCGTTCTCTATCTCAAACTTTATTATCCTCTTGCATAATGCTTCCTTGCTTTATTGCTCGAACTGAGGAGGGACTGGCTCATCTTCATCTTCCTCATCGGTGAACCATATATAGGGATAGGTGTCCTTGAAGATATTTTTATCCAAAGGCTAGAAAGAAACAGGGCTCTCCTCCTCTGAATCTTGGGATGACATAATTGTCGGATCTGTTAGGAAACAGCTATAAAGAAGAACATAAGATTTCTCCGTGATACATTGGTCAGGTTCGGGGGGTATATAAAGATTTTTTATCTTGAAAAACAAGCAAACGAGAGAAAAACGGAGTCCGAAAGGTACCCGAGGTGGGCACAACCCACCTGGGTGCTCCTAGCAAGCCAGGCGCGCCCTGGTGTCTTGTGCCCACCAGGGGTTGCCTTCCTGGTTGTTTCTTATTTTCCTAATTTTTGTTATATTCCAAAACTGACAGAAAATATTTTTGCGGATTTTTCGGAGTCCGTTTACTTACCGTATCACGTACCTCCTCTTTTTTAGTTATTCTGGAATGTTTCGGAAGGTCTCTTTTATGTGTTCCTCAGGTGTTATGGTTTGAATAATATTGCTTTCAACATTAATGGGCGTACCTGAGATATAGTGTTTAATTCTTTGCCCGTTAACCACCTTCGGGTTAGTACATTCGGCATTATTTATTTTGATAGCTCCAGAACGATAAACTTCTTCAATGACATAAGGTCCTTCCCATTTAGAGAGAAGCTTTCCTGCAAAGAATCTAAAACGAGAGTTGTACAAAAGAACATATTCTCCAACTTTGAATTCCCGCTTTTGGATTCTTTTATCATGCCATCTTTTAACTTTTTCTTTAAATAACTTGGCATTTTCATAAGCTTGGGTTCTCCATTCATCTAACGAGCTAATATCAAATAACCACTTTTCACCGGCAAGTTTGAAATCATAGTTGAGTTCTTTGATTGCCCAATATGCTTTATGTTCTAACTCAAGAGGCAAATGACAAGCCTTTCCATAAACCATTTTATAAGGAGACATACCCATAGGATTTTTATATGCTGTTCTGTAGGCCCAAAGTGCATCATCCAATTTCTTAGACCAATTCTTTCGGGACCTATTAACAGTTTTTTATAGAATTAATTTTATTTCTCTATTGCTAAGTTCAACTTGACCACTAGACTGAGGATGATAGGGTGATGCAATTCTATGGTTAACATCATATTTAGCAAGCATTTTACGGAAAGCACCATGAATAAAGTGTGAACCACCATCAGTCATTAAATATCTAGGGACTCCAAACCTTGGGAAAATAACTTCTTTAAGCATTTTAATGGAATTGTTGTGATCAGCACTACTAGTTGGAATAGCTTCTACCCACTTAGTAATGTAATCAACAGCAACCAAAATATGTGTATACCCATTAAAGGAAGGAAAAGGTCCCATATAATCAAAACCCCAAACATCAAATGGTTCAACAGCAAGTGAATAATTCATAGGCATTTCTTGACACTTACCAATATTACCTATTCTTTGACATTCATCACAAGATAAAACAAACTTACGAGAATCCTTGAAGAGAGTAGGCCAATAAAAACCAGATTGCAATACCTTGTGAGCAGTTCTATCTCCCGCATGATGTCCTCCATAAGCTTCGGGTGACAATTCCGTAGGATTTGTTCCTGTTCATGCTCAGGTACACAACATCTAATAATACCATCTACTCCTTCTTTATATAGGTGTGGGTCATCCGAAAAGTAATGTCTTAAATCATAAAAGAATTTTTTCTTTTGTTGGTATGTGAAACTAGGTGGTATATATTTAGCAACAATATAATTAGCATAGTCAGCATACCAAGGAGTGTTCTGAGAAACATTTATTGCAGCTAATTGCTCATCAGGAAAAGTAACATTAATAGGTTGTGGGTCATCAAGAATATTTTCTAACCTAGACAAGTTATCAGCTACGGGATTCTCAGCTCCTTTTCTATCAGTGATATGTAAATCAAATTCTTGTAGCAAGAGAACCCACCTAATGAGTCTAGGTTTAGCATCTTTCTTTTCCATAAGATATTTTATAGCAGCATGATCAGTGTGAACAGTAACTTTAGAGTCAACAATATAGGATCTGAATTTGTCACAAGCAAACACAACTGCTGAAAATTCCTTTTCAGTGGTAGCATAATTTCTTTGGGCACTGTCTAGAGTTTTGCTAGCATAATGGATAACATTTAATTTCTTATCAACTCTTTTTCCTAGAACAGCACCAACAGAATAATCACTAGCATCACACATAATTTCAAAAGGCAACTTCCAATCAGGTGGTCGAACAATAGGTGCAGAAGTTGAGGCTTTCTTAACTGTTTCAATGGCTTCTACACAATCATCATAAAAAAATGGAACATCCTTCTGTAAAAGATTTGTAAGAGGAATAGAAATTTTAGAGAAGTCTTTAATAAACCTCCTATAGAAACCAGCATGACCCAGAAAACTACGAATACCTTTAATATCCTTTGGACATGGCATTTTCTCAATTGCATCGACTTTAGCTTTATCCACTTCAATACCTCGTTCAGAAATTTTATGCCCCAAGACAATACCTTCATTAACCATAAAGTGGCACTTCTCCCAATTCAAGACAAGATTAGTTTGCTCACATCTCTGTAAAACTCGATCAAGGTTGCTTAAGCAATCATCAAAAGAAGATCCATATACAGAAAACTCATCCATGAAAACCTCAACAATCTTTTCACAAAAATTAGAGAATATAACAGTCATACACCTTTGAAAGGTAGCAGGTGCATTGCATAAACTAAAAGGCATACGTCTATAAGCATAAGTTCCAAAAGGGCAAGTAAAATTGGTTTTCTCTTGATCAGGTTGTGAAACAGGTATTTGAGAAAACCAGAATATCCATCAAGGAAGCAAAATTGGGTGTGCTTAGATAATCTTTCTAACATTTGATCAATAAAAGGCAAAGGGTAATGATCTTTTCTAGTTGCTTTATTTAATTTTCTGAAATCAATTACCATTCTATAGCGGTAACAATTCTTTGTGGAATAAGTTCATTTTTATCATTGGGAACAACGGTAATACCTCCCTTCTTAGGGACACAATGAACGGGACTTACCCATCTACTATCAGCTATGGGATAGATTATACCTGCTTCCAGAAGCTTTAATATTTCAGTTCTTACCATTATTTCATTTTAGGATTCAAACGTCGTTGGTGATCAACAACGGGTTTAGCATCAGGTTCCATATTAATCTTGTGCTGACATAGAGTGGGATTAATGCCCTTAAGATCATCAAGAGTATATCCAATAGCAGCTCGGTGCTTCTTCAGAATTTTCAATAATCTTTTTTCTTCATGTTCTGAAAGGTTAGCACTAATAATAACAGGATATATCTTTTTCTCATCAAGATAAGCATATTTCAAAGTGTCAGGTAATTGTTTCAATTCAAACACAGGATCACCTTTAGGCGGAGGAGGTCCTCCTAGAGTTTCAATAGGCAAATTATGTTTAAGCAGAGGTCGTTGTTCAAAGAAAATTTTATCTATCTTGTTTCTTTCATGCATATGCATATCATTTTTGTAGTCTAGCAAATATTGTTCCAGTGGATCAGTAGGAGGCACAGCAATAGAAGCAAGACCAATTATCTCATCCTTACTAGGTAATTCTTTCTTATGAAGTTTTCTACTAAACTTGAAAAAATTAAACTCATGAGACTCATCACCAAAACTAACACCGACAGTTTGTTTCTTACAATCTATTTTAGCATTAACGGTGTTCAAGAAAGGTCTACCAAAGATAATGGGACAAAAGTCATCTTGTGGGGAACCAAGAACTGGAAAATCAGTAGGGTATTTTATTTTCCCACACAAGACTTCAACAGCTCTAACAATCCCAATGGTGTGATGGTGTCTCTATTAGCAAGTTTAATAGTAACATCTATGTCTTCTATTTCAGCGGGTGCTATGTCATTCATAATTTCTTGATATAAGGTAAAAGGAATAGCACTCACGCTAGCACCTAAGTCACATAAACCATGATAACAGTGATCTCCTATTTTAACTGAGACAACAGGCATGCCAACAATAGGTCTATGTTTATCTTTTTCATCGGGTTTAGCAATTCTAGCTGCTTCATCACAGAAGTAAATAACATGCCCATCTATATTTTCTACCAAGAGATCTTTAACCATAGCAACACTAGGTTCTACTTTGATTTGTTCAGCAGGTTTAGGTGCTCTAATATGACTTTTATTTACCATGGTTGACACCTTAGCATGTTCCTTTATCCTAACAAGGAAAGATGGTTTTTCAATATAAGCAGTAGGCACAACTGGATCAACATTGTAAATAATAGTTTCATCTTTAACCACAACCGGTTCTTTAATTTCTTCTTTAATAGGTGGATGATATTTAAACCACTTCTCCTTGGGGAGATCAACATGAGTAGCAAATGATTCACAGAAAGAGGCTACTATCTCAGAGTCAAGTCCATATTTAGTGCTAAACTTGTGAAAAGCATCGGTATTCATAAAATATTTAACACAATCAAACTTAAGCTTAATACCTGACTCTTTACCTTCGTCGAGTTCCCAATCTTCAGAGTTGCGTTTAATTCTTTCAAAAAGATCCCACCTGAATTCAATAGTCTTCTTCATAAAAGAACCTGTACAAGAAGTATCTGGCATGAATTGATCATCACCAGAAAGCTGAGCATAAAAATTCTGAATCATAATATCTCTTGAGACCTCATGATTGGGGCATGAATATAACATTAACTTAAGCCTCCCCCAAACTAGAGCGATACTTTCTCCTTCACGAGGCCAAAAATTATATATATAATTTTGATCACGATGAACTAGATGCATAGGATAATTTTTTTGTGAAATTCCAATTTCAATCGGTTCTAGTTCCAAGATCCAATATCATCTAATAGCCTATACCATGCCAATGCTCTTCCCTTCAAAGATAAAGGGAAAACCTTCTTCTTAGCTTCATCTCCAGGCAAACCTGCAAGCTTAAATAATCCACAAATTTCATCCACATATATCAAGTGCATATCAGGATGTTCGGTTCCATCTCCTGCATAAGGATTAGCTAGCAATTGTTCTATCATACCCGAAGGAATTTCATAACCAATATTTTCAGTAGATGCAGTAGGTTGAGGGGTAACTAATTGTGGTTCCGGTCGAGGCGAAGATACCCCGAACAAACCCCTCAAAGGATGATTCTCCATCGTAACAAGTGACAATAAATTTCAGCACGTAGTAATAATTTAACCTTACCAATTTCCACTTACCAAGAGCGCTTCACTCCCCGGCAACGGTGCCAGAAAAGAGCCTTGATGACCCACAAGTATAGGGGATCAATCGTAGTCCTTTCGATAAGTAAGAGTGTCGAACCCAACGAGGAGCAGACGGAAATGACAAGTGGTTTTCAGCAAGGTATTTTCTGCAAGCACTGAAATAGTCGGTAACAAGTAGTTTGATAGTAAGATAATTTATAACGAGCAAGTAACGGTAACTGTAAACAAAGTGCAGCAAGGTAGCCCAATCCTTTTGTGGCAAAGGACATGCCAAAGCGGTCTCTTATGATAAGCAAAGCGTTCTTGAGGGTACACGGGAATTTCATCATATCACTTTCATCATGTTGGTTTGATTCGTGTTCGCTACTTTGATAATTTGATATGTGGGTGGACCGGTGCTTAGGTGTTGTTCTTACTTGAACAAACCTCCTACTTATGATTAACCCCCTCGCAAGCATCCACAACTACGAGAAAAGTATTAAGATAAAATCTAACCATAGCATTAAAATTTGGATCCTAATCGGCCCTTTACGGAATAGCGCATAAACTAGGGTTTAAGCTTCTGTCACTCTAGCAACCCATCATCTAATTACTACTCCAGAATGCATTCCCTTAGGCTCAAGGATGGTGAAGTGCCATGTAGTCGACGTTCACATGACACCACTAAGGGAATCACAACATACATATCATCAAAATATCGAACACATATCAAGTTCACATGATTTCTTGCAACATGATTTCTCCCGTGACCTCAAGAACAAAAGTAACTACTCACAAATAATAATCATGCTCAAGATCAGAGAGGTATTAAATAGCATAATGGATTTGAACATATAATCTTCCATCAAATAAATTATATAGTAATCAACTATAAGATGTAATCAACACTACTAGTCACCCACAAGTACCAATCTAAGGTTCCGGTACAAAGATTGAACACAAGAGATGAACTAGGGTTTGAGAGGAGATGGTGCTGTTGAAGATGTTGATGGAGATGGCCCTCCCAAAGATGGGAGAGTTGTTGGTGATGACGACGACGATGATTTCCCCCTCCGGGAGGGAAGTTCCCTCGGCGGAATCGCTCCACCGGAGGGCAAAAGTGCTCCTGCCCTAGTTCCGCCTCGAGACGGCGGCACTTCGTCCCGAAAGTCCTCTCCTTATTTTTTCTAGGTCAAAATGACTTATATACCAGAAGAGGGGCACCGGAGGTGGGCCGAGGAGGGCACAACCCACCAGGGCGCGCCTGGGCTCCCTGGCATGCCCAGGTGGGTTGTGTCCATCTGGTGGGCCCCCTCTTGTAGTTGTTTGCTCTAATAATTCTTAAATAATCCATAAAAAATCTCCGTGAAGTTTCAGCTTATTTGGAGTTGTGCAGAATAGGTAGCTTTGACATGCTTTTTCAGGTCCAGAATTTCAGCTGCCGGTATTCTCCCTCTTTGTGTAAACCTTGCATATTATGAGAGAAAAGGCATTAAAATTACTCCCAAAAGCATTATTATGCATAAAAACATTATAAATAACAGTAGAAAAACATGATGCAAAATGAACGTATCACGTAGCTGTGCTGCATCATCCCTTCCTCTTTGGGGAAATACCGACGTAGTTCAAGCGACATCAAACGCGTCGACCCAAACCCAAATCGTGTCTGCTTCGCGTCCGCGCCGATGCATTTGCGGCCCAAATTTGCAGCCGAAATGCGTCGGCGCCGACGCGAAGCGGACGCCACGCGCGCCTTCTCAGTGTCCGCCGCGTGCCCACCTGGCGGTCATCCAACCACCCAGCGGCCAGTTTGGTCAGCTTAATTTATGACGACCGCCCACCTCGGGCCCACGCGTCAGCGACAATGAACGTCCTTTTTTAAGCCGACCGTGCGGGGGTGGGGGAGGGGGGCGTCCTCATCCGCTTTCAGAAAGCTCCCCGTCCCCATCTCGCTTCCCCATCGGCGGCAAGCCTAGCCACCCTAGTCAAGCCAGATGAGGCTCTTCTCCGGCGTTGGTAGCAGCAAAGCCAAGGGCAAGGCCCTCGCCATCCCTTTTCCCCCCGAGCTCCCCCCACCTCCACCGGCGCCAGCTCGCCAACCGAGGCAGCGCGTCACCCTGCCAGTGCACCAGGCGGAGTGGCACTAGCAGCAATGCGTGCCTCTCCCGTACCTCGACGTCACCCTGCCAGACGACTGGCATCTGGATCCGGAGAGGATCCCAGTGTCGGCGGCACTGCGGTCGTCTAGGGCGCACGCGGAGGAGGTGCGGCGCCGGCGGGCGCAGCTGACGCCGGAGCAGCACAGCGACGCCGCGTACGCCTTCGACTCGCCCAACTGGGCTTGTTGGTTCGCCTTCGTCCACGAGAGGCCAGGCGGCGCGGCGTCCGCGAAGTCGGCCATAGGTGGCCGCCGCACCCCCCCCCCCCCTCCTCGTCGTCCGCGACGAGGACCAGGAGGCGAAGGCCGCCTACCAGGCGGCCATGGCGGCCGTCCTCCGGGAGAGCGAGGAGGAGGAGCGTCGCAGGGAGGAAGAGGAGGCGGCGTGCCAGGCGGCCATGGCGGAGGCCATGGCCCTCTTCGCGGAGGGCGACTGCGTCGTGCCGCCGGTGGCCCCGCCTTCCCCCGTCAAGGCTGAGCCGGAGCCGGAGCCGACCCCCATCGAGCGCTACTCATCGACCAGGCGAGTGCGCGAGTGGGCCAGCGCTCCGCCGGTCTGGATGGGGGCGACGCAGGCGCAGGAGGCGGCGTACATCGAACAATGGCGCCAGCGACGGCTGGCCGAGGAGCGCCGCCACGGCGAATACCTCGAGATGCTCGAGCGCGACGCCGAGGAGGAGCAGCGCGAGGCCGAGGAGGAGGCGCGCCAGGCCCAGGAAGCGGCGACACAGGCAGCGGCGGCAGAGCCCGCGCCCGACATTAACGCCGTCTGGAACACGGCGTTCCCCTGGGCCGGCCCTGCGCCGACGCTCATCGACCTCACCGGCCCCGACGACGACGATGAGGACGCCTGGGGCAGCGTGCCACCTCGTAGTTAGCTTTTTTATGTTAGATTTGGACGCGTGGACTATCGCCAGCCTTCGTGGCCGGTTTTAATGTTTAATTAATGTTTGTTTTTATTTTTAGAATGTTTGTATTAAAAAAAAATCACGCGCCGTCAATATGGGTCAGAGCAGCGTTGGACGCATGCGCCGACCCAAACGTGAAAGCGGATGTTGATGTCCGCCGGGCCGACCCAAACAGATAAAAAGCGGACAAATCCGCCGTCCATTTGGTCGCCCCGTTGGAGTTGGTCTAACAGCCCACAACGCACCAACTGCTCTCACACGCTAGCACACCCCCTAAAAAAACATGCTTGCAGTTGCACATGCCATGCGACAGCGATCCGAGCTCTACGACCGGAGTTGGAACTGAGAACAACGGACCACGGGACCAGACTAGCTGCGCAACTACATACTGTACGTACGTACGCGCCGTCCGGCCGGAAGAATACCGGACGAGACTAGCACTGTGCGTAGACGACTAGACTGTCTTGACCATCTCGACAGCAAGCATGCATCGTGTGTTGCGAGCTTGCCTGCGATGGATGATGTATACACCCGCGAGTCGCGACCGCGCGCTCCTGTCACACACACGTACGTACGTACGCCTCACGACCTCCTGGAGGTGTATGAACACCGTCGACGACCCTTATTCGGTCTCTTCATGTACGTCCGCTTTTACTATATTGATTGACGGATCGATGGGTCGACAGATTTCCATGGTCGCCACAAAGTACGCTGTCAACAGTAGCCTGCCGCTGGACCTGTCCCAAATGGCAGGGTTTTTTTACGGACAATGTAGAGAGCTTTATTAAAACAAATGCATTTTCAGGTCATCCACCAAATGGCAGAATTGGCTGACACACCTTCGTCACCGAAAGAGTAAGTTAAGCACGGCGAACTTGTCGTGATCCGTATGTGGGCACTTGGCTGCTGAGATCAAGTATCTGATGGAGGAGCTGGAGTTTATTCCATGGAAATTAACTAGAGATCACAATAGGTTAGTAGATTGCCTGGCTAATTACAGTCGTACTGAATCTACCGCTGTTTGGCTTCTTGGAGGTCCTTCGTATATCATGGAGCTCTTGCCAGTTGATTGTAACCCTATAATCAAGGAACAAAACTCCTCTTTTCCCTAAAAAAGAGCACGACGAACTGACGGCTCGTTCCAAGGAATCCCATCCCTTCGGCCTGTAGGATCTCCTCCCTGCACCGCGACGAAAATACCTAATGCGGGACCAGCATGCGCACACTACGTACTACTATACCATCAACACTCAAGCTCCACCCATTCCACATGGCTTGACCCGTCCATGCATGCATGTGCGTCGTCCATAATCAACCTGCTACCGGAAAGTTTAATTTGGTTCGACCTTAATCAACCTGACCTCGTTTCAACGCGCGATGGTCGTGGATTAATCTTGAAATGGCGACTGACGGTTCACGCGACCGTCCACGCTAATTAACTAGTGCAACGATGCGCGCGTCTGCCGTCGATCAGCGCGTACGAAAAGGTCGCATGCATGGCGACCTTGGTTTCCCAGCAAATTGCTTGGGTCTTGTGATAAGAAACCAGCATATATTGGTACTAGTGCAGTAGTTGTACGTATGTTGTGTGCTAACATGTGCATTGACACTACGGGAAATGATATAGTACGTGGTGCAAGTAGAGACGTCGCCCGGACGTACGCGTGATGTAGACACATACACAAATAAACATGGCACGCGTAGTCCTCATCATGTGCTCGTTGCGATTGAAGAATGGAACAAGCGACGAGGGACATCAAGATCACGAGCGGGAGTAGCACTCTCTTGTTTTTTCAAAAGGAAACACGTACGAGCTGGAGTAAGCTCTGTCTAGCATCTATGACATCTACAATTTTCTATAGCAACATTTATAAAGAAACAAAAGTTGTTAGATCAATCAACCTATATTACCTTTGTCAAAAAAATAAATCAAACTGGAGTCCGAAGTTGTCCTCTGCCTCCAGTTGATGTATCAACTCCATTTCTTTTTCTTCGTTTCAGGCTTGCATTTGCTAGTACTAGTAGTCTAGTCCGCTGAAATGCAAACGAAAATGCTCGAGCACCCGCAGGTAATTTACCAGCGAAGAAATAGCCATGCAATTACAGGGTTAATTCGTCATCCCATTACACGTATGAAAGCAGTCGGTCCTTGGATCCATCTCACGCTGAATCGAAAAGAAATCAAGGCGCATTCAGCACGACTGCAATGTCACACCAGACCACTTTGGGGGAGAGTCACCAGACCACTTGCGGTAGTTATGATTTTCTTTTCTTTTCCTCGAAACGACCTGGACCTGAACAACTAAAGACGACAATTGGCTTCTTCTTTTTTTTGACCAACGGACCGTAGAACAATCGTTCTACGGTCATTTTCATTAACTATTAACAAAGTATATACATAAAAATATTACATAAGTCTCCACTGAGATTCAACCTATTGGCTTCTTCTTCTATGTTTCTTAACACGACTAGAACAAAGACTGCATGGCGATGGACTGACGCGCGCGCGCAAGTTGACAAGTGGTCACGATCATCTCGCGCGGCGTTGAGTCGGGCACTTGCTCGTCCGGCTGAGCCGCGAACCTGCAGCATTGACTTTGGGACTAGCGTGCGTGCGTCCGTCCGTCCGGTCGAAGTTGAGTGGCAGGACGAAAGACCCGGGAATTCAGCGCAGTACGTACGAAAATACGCATAAAGAAAATTGGGTCCGTTGTCAACTTTCACACCCGGTCGATCGGGCAAAGTCAAATGACGCGCGTACGCATGTATATTGTAGTTTGTAATAAAAACAACAGTTTTGCTAAGTCTCAGTCGACTAAGACTTCGTTATGTCTCAGTCGATGCTATATGCCTTTGATCTTGCATGGAGATTCGTACAAAAATTTCTTTTCAGTTTTTTCTTTTCCTTCTTATATACTATGTCACTTGACTGAGACTTCGTTAAATCTCAATCGACTGAGACCTAGCCACACCCTAAAAACAAATGACTCTCCGTCTTAGTAGTCACCAGTGTGCTGTGTACATGCATACCACGCATTGTCGTACTGTCTCGACAGTCATGTTGTATCGACACACCACAGTCATACTCCCTCCCTTCCTGAAGTATAAGCATTTTTAAAGATTTTAATATAGACCACATACAAAGCAAAATGAGGAAATCTACACTCTAAAATGCGGCCATATACATCTTTATGTAGTCCGTATTGGAAGGTCTTATATTTAGAAATGAAGGGAGTACAAAGTGCGTGCAACAAAAGATAGAGACTTTTCCTCAAAAAACTTGGGAGGACGTCCCAGACGCACTAATGAAAACCGGAGGATTGATTGTCCAAGAAAAAGTTGATGACGATGAAGCATGAAAATTCGACGACAGTGCATGCCTCTTTTCTTTGCACAGAACAGTTGGAGCACCTCGCCGCGGTAGGTCTGTACTATTTATCTGGATGTAGCCAGGCAAGCACACAACAATCATACAAAGTGCCTAAATTCCCCGCCAACGTTTAGTTTGAAAAAAAGATGTCGGCAGCCCACTGAAATAGTGGCTACAAATAGTACTGCTACTCATCCGAAACAGCCGAACCGTCATCGCAAAATCATGTATATACATACCCATCCAAAATAGTGCAACATATATACGTACCCATCCAAAATAGTGCAACAAATATCGTAAGGATGGGCAGCCCACTAGTGCCTACTGCAACTCATCACTGGTGTCTACTGCTACTAACTCTATCTGTGTAGCAGTCAATCGATCGGAGAAGACGGGGATAAGATGACAAAACCTAAAGCGGAGGGTGGTATGGGTTTCCGGGATCTCAGATTATTTAACCAGGCTCTTTTAGCGAAGCAGGCATGGAGGTTGGTGGTGAATCCGGAATCTCTGTGTGCCAGAGTGATCAAGGCAAAATATTACCCACAGGGGCATATTTTAGACACAGCTTTTCCGCAGTCGGCTTCTCTCACATGGCAAGGTATTCTGCATGGGTTGGAGCTGCTTAAATCCGGAGTTATTTGGAGAGTGTGTGATGGGGCTAATATACATATTTGGAGAGATAATTGGCTTCCTAGAGCTTCTGGTCTTAAAATCTCTGCAAGGAAGAATAGAACTAGAGTCAAATGGGTTGAGGAATTGTTCATGAGTGGAGAAAGGAGATGGGATGAGGAGCTGGTTAGGCATCTATTTTACCCTTATGATGCGGAGGAGATTCTGAGGTTGCGGATCCAATCGAATGGGGAGGCGGATTTTGTTGCTTGGCATTATGAAAAGTCAGGGATGTTCTCAGTTAAGAGTGCGTACAAGTTAGCGCTCACCCTTAAGGATAAAAAAGAGGATGAGGGGCAGTCCAGTGAGGCGGTAGGGATGGAGAGGAAAATTTGGGATATTATTTGGAAGGCAAACATTCCTCAGAAGATTCGTATTTTTGCATGGAGGGTTGCTTCCAACAGCTTGGCCGTACAGGTTAATAGAGTGGCGCATCATCAAGCCTCTGTTAGTACGTATTCTATTTGTGGCATGGAGGATGAAAATACCTTTCATGCGCTTGTCTTGTGCCCGAAGGCGCGTGCGCTTCGCATGGCCATGAGGAACATTTGGGCTCTACCTGCTGAGGAGGTTTTCAGATATACGGGGTATGATTGGTTTATTGTTCTCCTGAGTCAATTAAACCCCGTAATGCGAGACCAGATTATATTCTTATTCTGGAGGGCCTGGCACTTGAGAAATAATTTGATTTTTGGTAAAGGAAAGGAATCAGTTTCAGCTTCTGCTTGCTTTGTGGAGAATTATTGGGCGTCCTTTGTTGCATATCATTCTTCGATGCCGGTGGATTTTAAAAATAAAGGAAAAGGTCCGTTGGTTCGGATTAGCGGAGTTCCTAATTCTCTGGAGGTGAGTAGGGGCTGGTCTCCGCCTCCTGCAGGTTGGTTCAAGATTAATGTCGATGCTAGCTTTGTGGAGAGCATTAAAGAAGCCAGTGTGGGGGTGGTGGTCAGGGACGAGGAGGGGGAAGTTATTGTCTCGTCGTGGGATTTCATCGATGCCTGTCAAAGCGTGGAGGAAGCGGAGCTTAGGGCTTGCATTGCCGGTCTCTACATAGGTATTTCTCTTCACAATCCTATAATTTTAGAGACTGATTGCGCTTTTGTGGTTGCGTCTCTTGCATCAGGGGTCTATGACAGGTCTGCTATGCGTGACCTAAAGATGAAACCGTTGAGCATCTCGAAGTTGATCAGCAATTTTCAATTGTCAAAGATTAGTCGTTCGGCCAATATGATGGCACATTTAATAGCTAAGTATAGCTTTGACAATAGATCATATGGTATTCTTGTAAATGATGTACCGCCTTGTGTGGTGAATATTGTATCGATTGAGTGTACTGGTGTGGTTGGTTAATTAATACTCCCTTCGTTCCAAAATATAGCGTGCCCACGCTTTTCACTGGTATAATTTTTGCTCCCGCCGCAGTCGGTCTCGTTGGTTAAATTTATGGTCAAAGTTGAAGCACAGAAACCGAGGACGCATTATATTTTGGAACGGAGGGAGTATAAGGTGGTGTTCAAAAAAAAAAATCGGAGAAGACGGCAACGCTATCCGTTACCATATGTAGGCAGGCATAGAAGTTTCCATGCCGGGGTAAAGGGAGCGCGTGTCAAGCGCAAGGCTCGGGCGCCGTGCGCGCACATGACACTTCCCACGATTTCACCACGCAGAGACGGGAGACAGACCGGCGCGCGGCACGACGGTCGATCAATCGATCTCTACCGGGGGGGATAAAATCCTTTGGAGGATATAGATCTGTGTCTGTCATCGCGAAATCTACCAGGCAAGCGTCCTTGCCATCTTCCTTTGTTGGTGATCCACTAGCGATTGGCGAAGGTGTGGTCACACTGATTGATTTTGCCAAATTATGTACTCCTACTCATTTCGGGTGGCAGAGCTTGGGCATAATTCAATAGGGGACCACGACATGAAAGAAAACAAAATCATAAGGAGTGCAAAATTTAGGGAGGGCCCCAAAATACACTCCCTCTGTTTCACAATGTAGTGCATATTAGAGCAACTATAGTCCCACACTCTATTTCCTCCCTACACATCCGCAAGCGTCCGCCCGGTCAGTGGATGTGTTTGTTTAAGCTTCAGTTTCGACAGATTCAGCTGTGAACTTGTTGTGCTGGCAAAACTGCTGTGCTGAGAAAACAACTGCAGTGAAGGTTAGCTGTTTGGCAACGTAGCTGTGGAAACGACTATGGGCTGGTGAAAACGCTATGTTTCAGGAGGAGGGGCGAAGGGAGAGATAGGTCGTGCCTGCGGCGACATTTATGACATAATTACGACCAAACGCCAAAAGCAGAGGGGCCAGGGAAACAGCTTTGGCTGTGAAGTACCCCGAGACGTACTTTAGGTTGTTACACTGAAAATAGCCCGAAACAGTTTTGGATTGTGGTTCCACAACTGTTCTAAAATAGCTGTTTGTTTCAGTTTCAGCTTTTTCACGTCAAAAAACTGCTCCCAAAGCTGAAACAAACAGGGCCAGTGTCCGGTCAAAAAAAATTGACCCAACTGGACCCCTCACTTAGTCCCTGTACACCCGGACTGACCGGCACCCCTCAAATCGGTACCAAATGCAAGGACGATGTGATGGCGCCCGACGCGACCGGGCACCACGCTCCAGGTCGTAGCGGTCCCACCTGCAGACACCCGAAGCTCCTTTCTCTCTCATCTGTGCACCCAAATAGCGAGGCGGACGGCGAGGCGGACGTTAACCGGCTTAAATAAACTATTGTCATCTAAAATACAAAATAAATGCTCCCCCTTTTCAAAATAAATGACGTGGTAAATATAAAAATACACTTCTTCATGAATCTAATGATACTAATTTGTAGAAAATGATAGTTATTTCTTTAAACTTGGTCAAGTATGGACGTCTAGTTGATACAAATCCTCCCCCAAGAAAAGAAAAGGCTAGGTTTCCTCTGTCTCCCGCCGGCTCTGCCGCCGTTTCACTTCGTCTCCGGTGGCCTTAGGGCCATGGCGGCGCGGTGGATCCCGGCTCTTGCCGGCGGGAGGGCTCCGTCCTTAGATGTTCCTTCAAGTTTTGTTAGGGTTTGTATCCTGCTCAGGAAGACGAGACGGCGGCGGCTTTCTGAAGATGCAATAAGGTTCTCGCCGCCTAGTCCCCGTTGTGGTGGTGCATCTAGCATCGTCGGTGGGTGTGTGGAGGTGTGTCTCCGGTGGATCTGTCATTGGTGAATTTGCTCGGATCATGTCGTAGTTCGTCTAGGTTCGTGTGTCTTCAGGTTGGATCCTTCCGATCTATGCTACTCTTCAACGGCGGCGGTTGCTGTTCTGATGCGCTGGTCCTATGGGGGCTTAGCACGACGACTTCCCGACTATCTACTACAACAAGGTTTGACCGGCTCCAGCGAGGAAGGGGCGATGACGGCGGCGTGCCTTCGGCTCGCTTCAGTGCTTGTAGTCGTCGCTAGGTGATCTACGGATCTGGATGTAATTTTTATTATTTCTAGTGATCGTTGTACTACCATGTTTAAGATAAATAGATTGAAAGTTTTTCAAAAAAAAAAAAGGTATGAACATCTTTAAACTTGCACCTATTGGGGTCCCGCCCTTCACCGTGGAGAATAGTCCCGGATCTAGCTCCTCAATCACATGACAATTCATACGAAGTGCCCAGACAGAGCGGAAAACCTACAAGGCCGTTTCCCCGTAACGCTTGAAACAACAACCATCCAAACTGCCCAGGCATAGCAGAAATGCTAGGCCATTTCCCTCCAACGTTTCGAAGATGTTGACAGCAGGCCACTGGAACAGTAGGACGACAAATAGTACTACTACCCCATCCAAAACAGGCCGGACCATCATTGTAATCGCCATGGTTGACACAAATGCCCTTGGTTACCATCAACCGTGCTTGCTTGCGGTAATTAAGGAAGGAGAATCTGGACAACAGTATCTTACCTAGTTATCCGGCGAATGTTCCAACACCCTTATCTAATCATCCGCCAAGCCGTCAGTCAGTCAGTCAATCAGAGGAGACGGTAAGGCTATCCGTTTCCGTATACGGGCAGGCAAAGAAGTTTCCGCGCCGGAGCCCGGGAGCACGTGTCAAACGCAGCTCGGGAGCCGCACGCACGCCTACACTTTCACCACGCAGAAATGGGAGACAGGCCGGCGGCAGTCGACGATCGATCGATCAATCACCCGGACGACAGCCTCGGGCGTGTCGCCGTCGTCTTCCTCTGTTGGTGATCGATCCACTATCGTGTTGGTCCTGAATCGATCGGCAACCGGCGCCGGGCCTCGCGTATCATTGGTCGGTGGTGCACACTGTGCTCGAGCAACCGGGGAATAAAGCTAGGCGAGGCGCGGACGTGTGTAGGGTCGTTCTCGTGCAACCCGTGCCACACTATGAGCTCTGATGATGATTACTCGATTCTGCCAAAAGAAATATCTTGCACAGGATCGGGATGTCCAATCCAGCTGCTCTATGTGGCATGTGCCATCCCATCGACGGCTGCCCCTCAATTCACTTCACTCCCTTTTTTTTTGCGAAAACAATTAACTTCACACCTAGCCAGCTATTAGTGCTACTCGTGGCGCATGTTTGTGTTCCATAGTGGGTGATAAAAGTAAGTAAAAGTGATTGAACCAACTGTGCAAATAATTTGTTTATGATGTCTATATATAATTGCAAATGTTTGTGTGTAAACGTTAAGCAAGATGGTCGCTGAATTACCAACCGTCGCATAATTAAAAAGGCACGGATTAACCCTAATTAATTGGGATGGTTCAGTGAACTCAGCCTCGTCCCTACCCGCTCCCGCGAGCGGGAGGGACGAACCCTAACATGCGCCGCCGCCAGCCTTCCTCACGCGGCCCCTCCCCCCGCCGCCGCTGGCGCGCGGCGCCGGGCAAAGTCCGATCGGCGTAGGCAGCGGCAGGGCCTTCCCTCCTTCTTGGTGGCCCGGCGCAGCACGGGATGTGGCAGCTCGCCCGAAATGCGGTGCTTCTGCGAGGCGCAGCGACAGCAAGGCGGACGGCCGCGCCAGCGGCTTGGGCGGCCGCTGGGTCTGCGGCGGCTGCAGGTGCTTGGCTAGGCTCAGGCGAGGTGGTTTGCGCGGGCCTGGATGGTGGTGCGTGTCTGCCGTGCTGGTGGTGGGCCGTGGCCTTCCCCGATCTGGCCTCCGGCAGCGGCAGAGGGCGCGGGCTGCATGTAGCGAGGCTGGTGGCCTCTGCCTCTCACCTGCATAGTGGTGGTCGGCAGAGGTGGCTTGGAGGGTGGCTGGTGTGCGTGCACAACGGATTTGGCCAGATCTGCCGTATTTTGAGCGGGTCTCGGTGTGCGGCGCGGTGGCCAGAGGCCTAGGGTGGTGCCGCGGGTTGGCTTGCCTTGCCATGGTCCGGTTCGGCAGTTGTGCGGTGGCGGCGCTCGCCAGCGAGGCGGCCACTGCGGCTCGGGTGGCGGTGGTTGGCGTTCGGCGGCGAGGTGCGGGTGGTGGCCGGCGGCGATGGCCAGGACTTGGGGCTCGTGTTCGGGCGGACCAGCTTGGGGCCGGGGGGGGGGGGGTCGGAGCTTGATGTCTACTACGCAACCTTCTTCTTGTAGACTCGTGTTGGGCCTCCAAGCGCAGAGTTTTATAGGACAGTAGCAAATTTCCCTCAAGTAGATGACCTAAGGTTTATCAATCCGTGGAAGGCGTAGGATGAAGATGGTCTCTCTCAAACAACCCTGCAACCAAATAACAAAGAGTCTCTTATCTCCCAACACACCCAATACAATGGTAAATTGTATAGGTGCACTAGTTCGGCGAAGAGATGGTGATACAAGTGTAATATGGATAGTAGATATAGGTTTTTGTAATCTGAAAATATAAAAACAGCAAGGTAACTAGTAACAAAAGTGAGCAAAAACGGTATTGCAATGCTTGGAAACAAGGCCTAGGGTTCATACTTTCACTAGTGCAAATTCTCTCAACTATGATAACATAATTGGATCACAGAACAATCCCTCAACGTGTAACAAAGAATCACTCCAAAGTTTCTATCGGAGAACGTAGGACGAAAACGTGCATCAACCCCTATGCATAGATTACCCCAATGTCACCTCGGGAATCCGCGAGTTGAGTGCCAAAACATACATTAAGTGAATCAATAGAACATCCCATTATCACCACATATATCCCATCGCAAGACATACATCAAGTGTTCTCAAATTCAGTACTCAATCCAACATAACGAAACCTCAAAGAGCAAGACTCAATTCATCACAAGAAGGTAGAGGGGGAGAAACACCATATGATCCAACTATAGTAACAAAGCTTGCGGTACATCAAAATCGTGCCAAATCAAGAACACGAGAGAGAGAGAGAGAGATCAAACACATAGCTACTGGTACATACCCTCAGCCCCGAGGGTGAATTACTCCCTCCTCGTCATGGAGACCGCCGAGATGATGAAGATGGCATCCGGTGATGGTTTCCCCCTCCGGCAGGGTGCACGGACGGGGTCCCGATTGGTTTTTCGTGGCTACAGAGGCTTGCGGCGGCGAAACTTCCGATATAGGGTCCTTTTTGGAGGATTTTATATTTATAGGAATTTTTGGCGTCGGTCTCACGTCAAGGAGGTGCCCGAGGGGCCCACAAGCCCTCAAGGCGCGCCCCCTGGCTTGTGGACTCCTTGGGACTCTTCTGGTCCAGCTCCGGTGTTTCGGGGGTCTCTTTTGGTCCATAAAAAATCACCGTAAATTTTCAGCCCATTCCGAGAACTTTTATTTCTGCACAAAAAACGACACCACGGTAGTTCTGCTGAAAACAGCGTCAGCCCGGGTTAGTTCTAATAAAATCATACCAAAACCATATAAAATTGTTGCAAACATGGCATGAATACTTCATAAATTATAGATACGTTGGAGACGTATCAGCATCCCCAAGCTTAATTCCTGCTCGTCCTCGAGTAGGTAAATGATAAAAGAAAGAATTTATGAAGTGTGAATGCTACCTAACATACTTATCAATGTAATCTTCTTTATTGTGGCATGAATGTTCAGATCCATAAGATTCAAAACAAAAGTTTAATATTGACATAAAAACAATAATACTTCAAGCATACTAATAAATCAATTATGTCTTCTCAAAATAACAAGGCCAAAAAAAGTTATCCCTACAAAATCATATAGTCTGGCTATGCTCCATCTTCATCACACAAAGTATTTCATCATGCACAACCCCTATGACAAGCCAAGCAATTGTTTCATACTTTTAATGTTCTCAAGCTTTTTCAACTTTCACGCAATACATGAGCGTGAGCCATGGATATAGCACTATAAGTGGAATAGAGTATGGTGGAGGTTGTGAGGAGAAGACAAAAAGGAGAAAGTCTCACATCAACTAGGCAAATTAATGGGCTATGGAGATGCCTATCAATTGATATCGATGCAAGTGAGTACGGATTGCCATGCAATGGATGCACTAGAGCTATAAGTGTATGAAAGCTCACAATGAAAACTAAGTGGGTGTGCATCCAACTTGCTTGCTCACGAAGACCTAGGGCAATTTGAGGAAGCCCATCATTGGAATATACAAGCCAAGTTCTATAATGAAAATCCCACTAGTATATGAAAGTGACAAAATAGAAGACTCTCTATCATGAAGAACATGGTGCTACTTTGAAGCACAAGTGTGGTAAAAGGATAGTAATATTGTCCCTTCTCTTTTTCTCTCATTTTTTTCCATTTTTTTGTTTGGGCTCTTTGGCCTCTTTTTTCTTTTGGGCTCTTTGACCTCTTTTTATTTTTTTAAGTCCGGAGTCTCATCCCAACTTGTGAGGGAATCATAGCTTCCATCATCCTTTCCTCACATGGGACAATGCTCTAATAATGATGATCATCACACTTTTATTTACTTACAACTCAAGAATTACAACTCGATACTTAGAACAAAAATATGACTCTATATGAATGCCTCCGGCGGTGTACCGGGATGTGCAATGATCAAGAGTGACATGTATAAAAAATATGAATGGTGGCCTTAACACGAATACTATGCCAACTACATGATCATGCAAAGCAATATGACAATGATGGTATGTGTCGTAATAAACGGAACGGTGGAAGTTGCATGGCAATATATCTCGGAATGGCTATGGAAATACCATAATAGGCAGGCATGGTGGCTGTTTTGAGGAAGGGTATATGGTGGGTTTAATGCACCGGCGAAAGTTGCACGGTACTAGAGAGGCTAGCAATGGTGGAAGGGTGAGAGTGCGTATAATCCATGGACTCAACATTAGTCATAAAGAACTCACATACTTATTGCAAAAATTTATTAGCTATCGAAACAAAGTACTACACGCATGCTCCTAGGGGGATAGATTGGAAGGAAAAGACCATCTCTCGTCCCCGACCGCCACTCATAAGGAAGACAATCAAAAAATAAATCATGCTCTGACTTCATCACATAACGGTTCACCATACGTGCATGCTACGGGAATCACAAAGTTTAACACAAGTATTTCTACCAATCCACAATTACTCACTAGCATGACTCTAATATCACCATCTTTATATCTCAAAACAAATGCAAGGAATCAAACATCTCATATATTCAATGCTCTTCATGAAAGTTTTTATTATATCCCTCTTGGATGCCCATCATATTAGGACTAAATTCATAACCTCAGCAAATTACCATGTTGTTTAAAGACTCTCAAAATAATATAAGTGAAGCAATGAGAGTTCATCAATTTCTTCAAAATAAAACCACCGCCGTGCTCTAAAAAGATATAAGTGAAGCACTAGAGCAACTAACAAACTACTCCAAAAAGATATAAGTGAAGATCAATGAGTAGTCAAATAATTAAGTAGCTATGTGAAGATTCTTTCTCATTTAAGAATTTCAGATCTTAAGTATTTTATTCAAACAGCAAGCAAAACAAAATAAAATGACATTCTAAAAATAGCACACATCATGTGAAGAAGCAAAAACTTAGGCTCAACCGATACTAACCGATAATTCTTGATGAAGAAAGGTGGGATGCCTACCGGGGCATCCCCAAGCTTAGATGCTTGAGACTTCTTAAAATATTATATTTGGATGCCTTGGGCATCCCCAAGCTTGAGCTTTTGTGTCTCCTTAATTCCTTTTATATCACGGTTTCCCTAAATCTTAAAAACTTCATCCACACAAAACTCCACAAGAACTCGTGAGAAAAGTTAGTATAAATCAAATGCAAAACCTTATCATTCTCTACTGTAGCAAATCACTAAAATTATTATTTAACATTGCATACTAAATGCCTCTGCATATTTAATACTCCTATCCTCAAATACAATCATTAAACAAGCAAACATATGCAAACAGAACAACAATCTGTCAAAACAGGACATTCTGTAAATAGTGCAATTTTACTCATACTTACCTAACTCCAAAAATTTTGAAAAATTACTACACTGTATAAAATTCATTGTTACTCATTGTGTAAAAATTTCAAGATTTTATAACATTCTGACTTTCCATAAGAATTCATACAATGATAGAAAACTTTCTGTTTTCAAACAGCAACATATAGACTTGCAAAATAAGCATGGTAAAGGCTATACTTGACATTTTCATTGAAATAAAAGATGCAAAACATTACTCTAAATAACAGCAAGCAAATCCTAATAAAAGAAAATGACGCTCCAAGCAAAACACATATCATGTGGTGAATAAAAATATAGCCTCAAGTAAATTTACCGATGGATTGAAGACGAAAGAGGGGATGCCATCCGGGGCATCCCCAAGCTTAGATGCTTGGTTGTCCTTGAATATTACCTTGGGGTGCCTTGGTCATCCCCAATCTTAGGCTCTGGCCACTCCTTATTCCGTAGTCCATCAAATCTTTACCCAAAACTTGAAAACTTCACAACAGAAAACTCGTAAGATCCATTAGAATATTAAAATAAATCACCACTTTGGTACTGTTGTGAACTCATTCTAAATTTATATTGGTGTTATATCTACTGTATTTCAACTTCTCCATGGTTCATACCCTCCGATACTACTCATAGATTCATCAAAATAAGCAAACAACACAATGAAAACAGAATCTGTCCAAAACAGAACAGTCTGTGAAGATCTGAATTTAAATCATACTTATATAACTCTAAATTTTTTTAAAAATTATCAAAGCGTATAAAATTTGTATATCAATCTTTTGTAAAAAATTCAGAGTTTTTCCACATTCCAGTGAATTTTAATAATTCCGTTACTGGACGCAAATGTTTCTGTTTTTGCACAGAATCAAATCAACTATCAACCACACTATCCCAAAGGCTTTACTTCGCACTTTATTCAAACAAAAGCTATAAAACATGATTACTACATTATCATAATCATGTCAACACACAAAAATAGTAGGGATAAATATTGGGTTGTCTCCCAACAAACGCTTTTCTTTAATGCCTTTTTAGCTAGGCATGATGATTTCAACGATGCTCACATAAAAGATAAGAATTGAAACATAATGGGAGCATGAAGCATATGAATAGCACATTTAAGTCTAACCCACTTCCTATGCATAGGGATTTTGTGAGAAAACAATTTATGGGAACAAGAATCAACTAGCATAGGAAGGCAAAACAAGCATGACTTCAAAACTTTCAACACATAGAGAGGAAACTTGATATTATTGCAATATGTAAAAGAATATATTCCTCTCTCATAATAATTTTCAGTAGCATCATGAATGAATTCAACAATATAACTATCACATAAAGCATTCTTTTCATGATCCACAAGCATAGAATTTTTATTACTCTCTACATAAGTAATTTTCTTCTCA
This sequence comes from Thinopyrum elongatum, assembly GCA_011799875.1. NCBI lineage: Eukaryota > Viridiplantae > Streptophyta > Magnoliopsida > Poales > Poaceae > Thinopyrum > Thinopyrum elongatum. Next base: position 559,907,631 of record CM022300.1, read on the forward strand.
TTCATAGTAGTGGGAGGAGCAAATTCAACAAAATAGCTATCATGAGATACTTGATTAAAATCATGATGACAAGTTTCATGGTTATCATTACTCTTTATAGCATACATGTCATCACAATAATCATCATAAATAGGAGGCATGCTTTCATCATAATAAATTTGCTCATCAAAACTTGGGGGACTAAAAATATCATCTTCATCAAACATAGCATCCCCAAGCTTGTAGCTTTGCATATCATTAGCATCATGGATATTCAAAGAATTCATACCAACAACATTGCAATCATGCTCATCATTCAAAGATTTAGTGCCAAGCATTTTATAAACTTCTCCTTCTAACACTTGAGCACAATTTTCCTTTCCATCATTTTCACGAAAGACATTATACTTCATAAATTATAGATACGTTGGAGACGTATCAGAGCTCCGGCTCCGGGTGGGCGCGGTATGGGTGGTGCCCGCGAGCAGTGGGAGTCCTCGCCTTGCGGGTACGATGGTCGATGGTGGTGGTCGAGTCAACGCTCCTCTGTCCGGCAGATCAGAGCCAGAGGCCATGGGCATGGCGTCGTGGGAGTCAGCTCGGCGACGGTCGTCCGTAGCCATGGGGTCGTGTCTCCCTCAGTCCACCGGGACTAGGTGGGGATGCAGGCGCGGGCGCCTCCGACGCTGGAGGCGCCAACCCAAACTCTGTGACTAATGCAGGGCTAGGAGTGAAAGGAGACACCTTTCACTCTTCCTACCGTGGTGGGTGCTCCGTGATGTGGATGGGGGCGGTGTCTATGACATGGATGCCGGTGTGGCGGCCCCGGATGGAGGTTCGCATGGTTGGCTCTCCGGCGGGCTTCATGGTGGTGGTGGTGGCTTTCCTCTTGGTCGTGTGGGCGGCAAGAGGTGTAGCGGCGGGTAGCTCCGGTGCGCTCTCTGTCATTGGCAGTGGGGACACCCCGATCCAGACCTGGGGATCGGACATCATCGCGCGTGTCCTGAAGACTTCATGGTGACACGGTGGAGCTGCCGAGCGAAAGCTCCACACTTTGTTGCCGACGACGGCGACTGATTGCGGCTAGAATTACGTCAGTATTTCCCCAAAGAGGAAGGGATGATGCAGCACATCTACGGTAGGTATTTCCCTCAGTGATGAGACCAAGGTTATCGAACCAGTAGGAGAACCACGCAACACTACGTGAACGGCATCTACACACAGAGAACATATACTTGCAACCAGAAATTGGCAAACGGACGTGAGAAAGTTGTAATAAATTGATAGATGCAAATAAAAGCAAATAAAATTCAGCGAGGTATTTTTGGGTTTTTGATAATATAAATCTGAAAATAAAAGATGCAAATAAATAAAAAGGCAAATAGCAATATAGATCTGAAAGTATATGATGGGAAAATAGACCCGGGGGCCGTAGATTTCACTAGTGGCTTCTCTCGAGAAAAATAGCATACGGTGGGTAAACAAATTACTGTTGGGCAATTGATAGAACTTCAAATAATCATGACGATATCCAGGCAATGATCATTATATAGGCATCACGTCCAAGATTAGTAGACCGACTCCTGCCTGCATCTACTACTATTACTCCACACATCGACCGCTATCCAGCATGCATCTAGTGTATTAAGTTCATGGAGAAACCGAGTAATGCAATAAGAACGATGACATGATGTAGACAAGATCTATTCATGTAGGAATTAGACCCCATCTTGTTATCCTTAATGGCAACGATACATACGTGTCATTTCCCCTTCTGTCACTGGGATTGAGCACCGTAAGATTGAACCCATCACAAAGCACCTCTTCTCATGGCAAGAAAAATCGATCTAGTTGGCCTAACTAAACCAAAGATTCGAAGAAGAAATACGAGGCTATAAGTAATCATTCATATAAGAGATCAAAAGATTCAAATAACTTTCATGGATAAAAAGATAGATCTGATCATAAACTCAAAGTTCATCGGATCCCAACAAACACACCGCAAAAAGAGTTACATCAAATAGATCTCCAAGAGACCATTGTATTGAGAATCAAAAGAGAGAGAGGAAGCCATCTAGCTACTAACTACGGACCCGAAGGTCTACAATGAACTACTCACGCATCATCGGAGAGGCACCAATGAGGATGATGAACCCCTCCGTGATGGTGTCTAGATTGGATATGTGGTTTCTGGAACTTGCGGCGGCTGGAATTGTTTTTCGTCGACTCCCCTAGGGTTTTTGGACATCCAGGGTATTTATAGAGCAAAGAAGCGCTGCGGGAGGCGGCCGAGGTGGGCACAACCCACCTGGGCGCGCCTGGGCCCCAGGCGCACCCTGGTGGGTTGTGCTCCCCTCGGAGCCCCCCTCAGGTACTTTCTTGGCCCATCGTGTGTCTTCTGGTCCAGAAAAAATCACCAAAAAGTTTTGCTGCGTTTGGACTCCGTTTGGTATTAATTTTCTGCGAAGTAAAAAACAAGCAAAAAACAGCAATTGGCATTGGGCACTATGTCAATAGGTTAGTCCCAAAAAATGATATAAAGTTGCTATAAAATAATTGTAAAACATCCAAGAATGATAATATAACAGCATGGAACAATAAAAAATCATAGATACGTTGGAGACGTATCAACATCCCCAAGCTTAATTCCTGCTCGTCCTCGAGTAGGTAAATGATAAAAACAGAATTTTTGATGTGGAATGCTGCCTAACATGTTCATCGCATATTCTTTTCTTTATAGCATGGATAATTGGACTTTTATATGATTCAAAGCAATAGTCTAGTTTTGACATGAAGATTTCAATACTCAAGCATATCAACAAGCAACCATGTCCTTCAAAATACCAATACTAAAGCAAGTTATTCCTAGCTCATTATGCTCAATCATTGATCCATTCATGAAACACACTCGCATATTAGCTACACCCAATGCTCAAGTACGATCATAGTGCCCCTTAGTTGGTGCTTTATAAGAAAAGATGAAGACTCAAAATGAAAATTGCATAAAGTAAATAGAAAGGCCCTTCGCAGAGGGAAGTAGGGATTTGTAGAGGTGCCAGAGCTCAAAGCAAAAAAGATAGAGATAAAAATATTTTGGGTGGCATGCTTTTCCTGTCAACGAAAACGACCGAGTAATTCCCAACACTTTCCATGCTAGATATATCATAGGCGGTTCCCAAACAGAAAATAAAGTTTATTCCTTTTTCCACCATACTTTCACATTCCACGGCTAACCGAATCCACGGGTGCCATCCATACCAACACTTTCCAAGTATTTATTATTTGACAACATAAAGTAAATTCATTTTTCATTTCGAAACTGGGCATCCCTAATACCTTTGCCGTACTCTCGTGCAATGACAAGTGAATAAACACTCATCTTGAGAATAACACATCTAGCATGGAAAATATTGGCCACCCCCTGCCGCTTCATGAGCGGTACGAGCACACAAAAGAGAAATTTATTTTGAAAATTAGAGATGGCACATACAAATTTGCTTAGAAAGGCAAAAGAATACCGCATATAGGTAGGTATAGTGGACTCATATGGCAAAACTGGGTTTAAGGATTTTGGAAGCACAAGTAGTGATCATAATTAGTGCAAATGAAGGCTAGCAAAAGATTGAGAAGCATGCAACCAAGAAAAGAAAAATCTCAATAGCGAGCATTAAGCATAACTAACACCGAATAATGCACCACAAGTAGGATATAATTTCATTGCATAACTATTGACTTTCATGCTTGCATAGGGAATCACAAACCTTAACATCAATATTCCTACTAAGCCATAATTACTCATTAACATGACTCACATATTATATCATCACATCGCAAAACTATTACAAGGAATCAAGTTTATTTTGTCCAATGATCTTCATGAAAGTTTTTATTATATCCCTCTTGGATATCTATCACTTTGGGACTAATTTTATATGTTGCTTTTGATAGCTCAAACAAATCTAAGTGAAGAATATGAGCATAAAATTTTCTTCTCTCAAAATAATTTAAGTGAAGCATGAGAGAGTTTCTTAAAAAAATTACTAACTCTCAAATAAATCTAAGTCAAGCATGAGAGCATTTCTTCAAAAATACTAAAGCACACCATGCTCAAAAAAGATATAAGTGAAGCACTAGAGCAATTCCAAAGCTCATAAAGATTTCAGTGAAGCATAGAGAGCAATTCTAACAAATCATGACATAATTTTGGCTCTCTCAAATAGGTGTGTCCAGCAAGGATACTTGACTTAAAAAGAGTAGCAAAACAAGCAAAGACTCATATCATACAAGACGCTCCAAGCAAAACTCATGATATGTGACGAATAAAAATATAGCTCCAAGTAAAATACCGATGATCATTAGAAGAAAGAGGGGATGCCACTCGGGGCATCCCCAAGCTTAGTTGCTTGTTACTCTTTTGGATAATAACTTGGGGTGCCATGGGGCATCCCCAAGCTTAGGCTCTTCTTACTCCTTATTCCTTCATCCACCGTGATCTCGCCCAAAACTTGAAAACTTCAATCACACAAAACTCAACAAAACATTCGCGAGATCCGTTAGTATAAGAAAACTAATCTTTACTTTAAGTACTGTAGAAGACCCATTCAAATTTTGTTATTGCATTATATCTACTGTATTCTAACTTTACCATGGCTTATAACCTCCAATACAAACCATAGATTCATCAAAATAAGCACACAATGCAAAGAAAACAGAATTTGTCAAAAACAGAACAGTCTGCAAAGATACGAATTGTTCTCATACTTCTGTAACTCCAAAAATTCTGAAAAATTAGGAAAATAGAGGAAATTTGTATATCAATGTTGTGTAAAACATTAAGACTTTTGGTCGCTTCTGTGAATTTTTAAAATTATTTTACTGGATGCAAAAGTTTCTGTTTTCCAACAAAATCAAATCAACTATCACCAAAGCTATCCCAAAGGCTTTGCTTGGCACAAACACTAATTAAAACATAAAAAACACAATCATAACAGTAGAATAATTGTGCAAACACACTAGAACAGAAAGAAAAAGACAAAAAATAAATTTTATTCATTGGGTTGCCTCCCAACAAGCGCTATCGTTTTATGCCCCTAGCTAGGCATAAAGCATAGATCTAAGTGTTGTCATTCGTAGTTTTGGCAACTTTTGTAAGAGCTTTCTCAAACCCGGGAGGCTCTTTGCGCTTCCCTAAATTCTCAGGAAAAGAAACCATCTTGAGATCTAAAATATCCAACCGCTTATTGCAAAGGGTAATCAAACTATTCATGTGATTGAGTTTTCCACTAATATGCTTGAGGGGTTCATTATATTTTTGCAACTCGACCATATGTTTATGCAAATCACTCAACTTGTCTAAAATTTGAACTCCTTCTTGAGTAAAGCTAATCCCCTTTTTGGTTGGTGGAATTCCCAAAATCCCCTCTAAGATCTCATAAGCAGTATTAGCATCAAGTTCAATAAAATTTCCTTTAGCAGCAAAATCCAGAAGTTGTCTATGATGCAAGGCTAATCCTATATAAAAGTTCCGAAGCAAAACCCTTGCGTCTCCTTTAAGATTACTAATACGATAAGATTCCATTAGTCTATACCAAGCATCTTTCAAATTTTCTCCTTGTCTCTGCTTAAAGTATAGAACTTCAAAATCTGGAGATAGAGGAGGGGTCGTGCTAGACATAGTGTCAAGGTGGACAAGCAAGATCACACTCATAAACAGATCTGACGAGAAAACGGCGAACAAAAAAGAGGACGAATAAAACGGCAAATTTTTGTGAAGTGGGGGAGATGAAAACGAGAGGCAAATGGCAAATAATGTAAATTGCAAGGAGATGAGATTTGTGATTAGGAACCTGGTAGATGCTGATGATGTCTCCTCGGCAACGGCGCCAGAAATTCCTTTCGATTGCGGCTAGAACTATGTCGGTATTTCCCCAAAGAGGAAGAGATGATGCAGCACAGCTACGGTAGGTATTTCCCTCAGTGATGAGACCAAGGTTATCGAACCAATAGGAGAACCACGCAACAATACGTGAACGGCACCTGCTCACAAAGAACAAATACTTGCAACCCGACGTGTAAAAGGGGTTGTCAATCCCTTTCGGGTAGCGGCGCCATTAATTGGCAAACGGACGTGAGAAAGTTGTAATAGATTGATAGATGCAAATACAAGCAAATAAAATTTAGCGAGGTATTTTTGGGTTTTTTTATAATATAGATCTGAAAATAAAAGATGCAAATAAATAAAAAGGCATATAGCAATATAGATCTGAAAGTATATGATGGGAAAATAGACCCGGGGGCCATAGATTTCACTAGTGGCTTCTCTCGAGAAAAATAGCATACGGTGGGTAAATAAATTACTGTTGGGCAATTGATAGAACTTCAAATAATCATGAAGATATCCAGGCAATGATCATTATATAGGCATCACGTCCAAGATTAGTAGACCGACTCCTGCCTGCATCTACTACTATTACTCCACACATCGACCGCTATCCAGCATGCATCTAGTGTATTAAGTTCATGGAGAAACAGAGTAATGCAATAAGAATGATAACATGATGTAGACAAGATCTATTCATGTAGGAATTAGACCCCATCTTGTTATCCTTAATGGCAATGATACATACGTGTCATTTCCCCTTCTGTCACTGGGATTGAGCACCGTAAGATCAAACCCATCACAAAGCACCTCTTCCCATGGCAAGAAAAATTGATCTAGTTGGCCTAACTAAACCAAAGATTCGAAGAAGAAATACAAGGCTATAAGTAATCATGCATATAAGAGATCAAAAGACTCAAATAACTTTCATGGATAAAAAGATAGATCTGATCATGAACTCAAAGTTCATCGGATCCCAACAAACACACCGCAAAAAGAGTTACATCAAATAGATCTCCAAGAGACCATTGTATTGAGAATCAAAAGAGAGAGAGGAAGCCATCTAGCTACTAACTACGGACCCGAAGGTCTACAATGAACTACTCACGTATCATCGGAGAGGCACCAATGAGGATGATGAACCCCTCCGTGATGGTGTCTAGATTGGATCTGTGGTTTCTGGAACTTGCGGCGGCTGGAATTGTTTTTCGTCGACTCCCCTAGGGTTTTTGGACGTCCAGGGTATTTATAGAGCAAAGAGGTGGTGCGGGAGGCGGCCGAGGTGGGCACAACCCACCTGGGCGCGCCTGGGCCCCAGGCACAGCCTGGTGGGTTGTGCTCCCCTCGAAACCCCCCTCAGGTACTTTCTTGGCCCATCGTGTGTCTTCTGGTCCAGAAAAAATCACCAAAAAGTTTCGCTGCGTTTGGACTCCGTTTGGTATTGATTTTCAGCGAAGTAAAAAAAAAGCAAAAAACAGCAACTAGCACTAGGCACTATGTCAGTAGGTTAGTCCCAAAAAATGATATAAAATTGCTATAAAATGATTGTAAAACATCCAAGAATGATAATATAACAGCATGGAACAATAAAAAAATTATAGATACGTTGGAGACGTATCAGCGACGCCCGCGGGCGCCGCTTCCTTCTTGAAGATGTCATCGTGGTGCTCCTCTCCATGTCAGGGTTCCGGGTAAAAACCCTTGTCCATGGTGGACTCGGCAGCGGCGTTGCTTCGCGTCGTTCCCCCTCTTAAGGACGTTGTCCTGGAGCTTAGGTGTTTAGGGCGTTGCGTGGCGTTGTACCCTGATCTTCCTGTGCTCTCTTTCAGTAGCGTAGTCATGTGTGTCTTGCGTGGACCGATGATCCTGGGATCGGCATTTGAGGGCTACCTCATCACCTTGTATCCTTCGGCCATGTACTGTGTTCGGTAGGTGCTTTATATATAGAGCAGGGCGAAAGCCTATTTCAAGAGACCCTAATCAATTAAACCCTTCTTCACCCTAACCCTAATCCCGCCGCCTCCACCCTTCCTTCTGTTGGGAAATGTTGCATGGAAAACAAAAAAAAATTACGCACACGCAAGATCTATCAAGGAGATGCATAGCAACGAGAGGGGAGAGTGTGTCTACGTACCCTCGTAGACCGTAAGAGGAAGCGTTTGTTAACGCGGTTGATGTAGTCAAACTTCTTCGCGATCCAACCGATCGAGTACCAAACGTACGATACCTCCGCGTTTAGCACATGTTCAGCTCGATGATGTCCTCGCCTCCTTGATCCAGCAATACGACGAAGTAGTGGATAAGTTCCGGCAGCACGACGGCGTGGTGACGGTGATGGTGAAGCTATCTCCGTAGGGCTTCGCCTAAGCACTACGAAAATATGACCGAGGGACAAAACTGTGGAGGGGGGCGCCGCACACGGCTAAGAGATTGTCGTGGTTATGTGTGGTGCCCCCTCCCTGATGTTGGCTTGAACTACGTCGGTATTTCCCCAAAGAGGAAGGGATGATGCAGCATAGCAACGGTAGGTATTTCCCTCAGTGATGAGACCAAGGTTATCGAACCAGTAGGAGAACCAAGCAACACTAAATAAACAACACCTGCACACAAAGAACAAATACTTGCAACCCGACGTGTTAAAGGGGTTGTCAATCCCTTTCGGGTAACAGCGCCAGAAATTGGCAAACGGACATGAGATAAATTGTAGTAGATTGGATAAATAGATCGCGAATAAAATAAAGTGAAGCAAAATATTTTTGGGTTTTTGAAAATATAGATCTGAAAATAAAATTGGCAAATAAATAAAAAGGCAAATAACAAAATAGATCTGAAAATATATGATGAGAAAATAGACCCGGGGGCCGTAGATTTCACTAGTGGCTTCTCTCGAGAAAAATAGCATACGGTGGGTAAACAAATTACTCTTGGGCAATTGATAGAACTTCAAATAATTATGACGATATCCAGGCAATGATCATTATATAGGCATGACGTCCAAGATTAGTAGACCGACTCCTGCCTGCATCTACTACTATTACTCCACACATCGACCGCTATCCAGCATGCATCTAGTGTATTAAGTTCATGGAGAAACGGAGTAATGCAATAAGAACAATGACATGATGTAGACAAGATCTATTTCTGTAGAAATAGACCCCATCTTGTTATCCTTAATAGCAACGATACATACGTGTCGGTTCCCCTTCTGTCACTGGGATCAAGCACCGTAAGATCGAACCCATCACAAAGCACCTCTTCCCATGGCAAGAAAAATCGATCTAGTTGGCCTAACTAAACCAAAGATTCGAAGAAGAAATACGAGGCTATAAGTAATCATGCATATAAGAGATCAAAAGACTCAAATAACTTTCATGGATAAAAACATAGATCTGATCATAAACTCAAAGTTCATCGGATCCCAACAAACACACCGCAAAAAGAGTTACGTCAAATAGATCTCTAAGAGACCATTGTATTGAGAATCAAAAGAGAGAGAGGAAGCCACCTAGCTACTGCCTACGGACCTGTAGGTCTACAATGAACTACTCACGCATCATCGAAGAGGCACCAATCAGGATGATGAACCCCTCCGTGATGGTGTCTAGATTGGATCTGTGGTTTCTGAAACTTGCGGCGGCTGGAATTGATTTTCGTCGACTCCCCTAGGGTTTCTGGAATATTGGGGTATTTATAGAGCAAAGAGGCAGTGCGGGAGGTGGCCGAGGTGGGCACAACCCACCTGGGCGCGCCTGGGCCCCCAGGCACGCCCTGGTGGGTTGTGCTCCCCTCGGAGCCCCCCTCAGGTACTTTCTTGGCCCAACTTGTGTCTTCTGGTCCAGAAAAAATCACCAAAAAGTTTTGCTGCGTTTGGACTCCGTTTGGTATTGATTTCCTGCAAATTAAAAAACAAGCAAAAAAACAGCAACTGGCACTGGGCACTATGTCAATAGGTTAGTCCCAAAAAATGATATCAAGTTGCTATAAAATGATTGTAAAACATCCAAGAATGATAATATAACAGCATGGAACAATAAAAAATTATAGATACGTTGGAGATGTATAACTCCCACATATATATAGGTGGGGGAGAGGGAAGAGGCCAAGGGGCGCCCCAAGTAGGGCCGAATCCTACTTGGGCTCATTCCCTTGGCCACGTCCCCCCTTTCCATATTTGCCGGAGGGGGGAAGGAAAGGGTGGAGGGGAAAGGAAGGGGGAGGCCGACTCCCCCCCTTTCCTTATCTCCTCAAGGGCTACGGCCTAGGAGGGGCGCGCCAGCCCCTTGTGGGCTGGTGTGTTCCCCCCTGTGGCCCATATGGCCCATTACCCTCCCGGGGGGTGTCCGAAACCCCTTCCGATGACCCGATTTCTATCCAGTACATCTCGAAACTCTTCCGGTGTCCAAATATCATCGTCCTATATATCAATCTTTACCTCCGGACCATTCCGGAGCTCCTCGTCATGTCCGTGATCTCATCCGGGACTCTGAACAACATTTAGTCACCAAATCATATAACACTATATCATCAACGAACGTTAAGCGTGCGGACCCTACGGGTTCGAGAACTATGTAGACATGACCGAGACACCTCTTCGGTCAATAACTAATAGTGGAACCTGGATGCCCATATTGGTTCCTACATATTCTATGAAGATCTTTATCGGTCGAAATTTATGACAACATACGTAATTCCCTTTGTCCATTGGTATGTTACTTACCCGAGATTCGATCGTCGGTATCTTCATACCTAGTTCAATATCATTACCGGCAAGTCTCTTTACTCGTTCTGTAATACATCATCTTGCAACTAACTGCGTAGTCACTTTGCTTGCAAGGCTTCTTATGATGTGTATTACCGAGAGGACCCAGAGACACCTCTCCGATTCTCAGAGTGACAAATCCTAATCTCGATCTATGCCAACTCAACAAACACATTAAGAGATACCTGTAGAGCATCTTTATGATCACCTAGTTACGTTGTGACGTTTGATAGCACACAAGGTATTGATGACCACAAGTATAGGGGATCAATCGTAGTCCTTTCGATAAGTAAGAGTGTCGAACCCAACGAGGAGCAGAAGGAAATGACAAGCGGTTTTCAGCAAGGTAATGTCTGCAAGCACTGAAATTATAAGTAACGAGTAGTTTGGTAGCAAGATAATTGTAACGAGCAAGTAACGGTAATGGTAACAAAAGTGCAGCAAGATAGCCCAATCCTTTTGAGGCAAAGGATAGGCCAAAACGGTCTCTTATGATAAGCAAAGCATTCTTGAGGGTACACGGGAATTTCATCTAGTCACTTTCATCATGTTGGCTTGATTTGTGTTCGCTACTTTGATAATTTGATATGTGGGTGGACCGGTCCTTAGGTGCTGTTCTTACTTGAACAAACCTCCTACTTATGATTAACCCCCTTGCAAGCATCTGCAACTACGAGAAAAGTATTAAGAATAAATCTAACCATAGCATTAAACTTTTGGATCCAAATCAGTCCCTTACGGAATAGCGCATAAACTAGGGTTTAAGCTTCTGTCACTCTCGCAACTCATCATCTAATAACTACTCCACAATGCATCCCCTTTTTCCCAAATATGATGAAGTGTCATGTAGTCGATGTTCACATGACACCTCTAAGGGAATCACAACATACATATCATCAAAATATTGAACACATATCAAGTTCACATGATTACTTGCAACAAGATTTCTCCCGTGACCTCAAGAACAAAAGTAACTACTCACTAATGATAATCATGCTCAAGATCAGAGGGGTATTAAATAGCATAATGGATCTGAACATATAATCTTCCACCAAATAAACCATATAGTAATCAACTACAAGATGTAATCAACACTACTAGTCACCCACAAGTACCAATCTATAGTTCCGGTACAAAGATTGAACATAAGAGATGAACTAGGGTTTGAGAGGAGATGGTGCTGTTGAAGATGTTGATGGAGATTGCCCTCCCCAAGATGGGATAGTTGTTGGTGATGATGATGACGATGATTTCCCCCTCTGGGAGGGAAGTTCCCCCGGCGGAATCGCTCCGCCGGAGGGCAAAAGTGCTCCTGCCCAAGTTCCACCTCGAGACGGCGGCGCTTCGTCCCGAAAGTCCTCCTATTATTTTTTTCTAGGTCAAAATGACTTATATACCAGAAGAGGGGCACCGGAGGTGGGCCGAGGAGGGCAAAACCCACCAGGGCGCGCTTGGGCTCCCTGGCGCGCCCAGGTGGGTTGTGCCCACCTGGTGGGCCCCCTCTGGTACTTATTGGCTCCAATAATTCTTATATATACCATAAAAATTCCTTGTGAAGTTTCAGCTCATTTGGAGTTGTGCAGAATAGGTAGCCTGACGTAGCTTTTTCAGGTCCAGATTTCCAGCTGCCGGAATTCTCCCTCTTTGTGTGAACCTTGCATATTATGAGAGAAAAGGCATTAGAATTACTCCAAAAAGCATTATTATGCATAAAAACATCATAAATAACAGTAGGAAAACATGATGCAAAATGGACGTATTAACTCCCCCAAGCTTAGACCTCGCTTGTCCTGAAGCGAAAACCGAAATCGAAAAACATGTCCACATGCTTAGAGAGAGAGGTGTCGATAAAAACAAAATATGGACATAGAAGCATCATGTATATTATTATAACAGCAACAAACTTTAACATAGAACTTTATCACATAACTTTTATTATAAACTTCTCATGAATAAGTAACAATTCATCACAACATCGAAGTATAAAGCATAAACTCTATTGAAAACCAACAAACTATGTTCTCAGTCAACTTTGCAACTAAAATTCATCATCTTTTCAGGAAGGGTCACGTATCGGAGCCTTTTTGGCAAGTCCACATACTCAACCATCATATAGTCTTCTATGATTGCTAACACTCACCGCATACACATGAGCAAAATGTTTCAACCGGACACATAGAAAGATAGGGCCTTAAAGTTTCGCCTCCCAACATACTCACCTCGAGGGTGATGTCAACAATAATAACTCATGCTACTCATATCCAACTGGATATATGTGCCTAGATCTTTCCTCACCACATGATGCTTGTCAAAAGAGAAAATAAAAAGGAATAGAGAGAGGAACTTTGACTCTTGCATAAAAGTAAATACATAAAAGTAAAAGATAGGCCCTTCATAGAGGGAAGCAGAGGTTGCCATGCGCTTATTTGTTTGTATGCTCAATCTCTTAGTGCAAAAGAATGTCACATTATATTGCCCCTTATGATAGCAACCTTTATTATGCAGTCTGTCGCTTTTATTCTTTGCCATCACAAGTTCGTACAACGCTCAATTTTCTCTTACACTAAATGATCCAACACTTTTAGAAGCAATTTTTATTGCCCTTTTTGCACCGATGACAACTTACTTGAAGGATCTTACTCAATCCATAGGTACGTATGGTGGACTCTTAAAACAAGATTTGGGTTTAAGGGTTTTTGGATGCACAAGTAGTATCTCTACTTAGTGCGGAATTTTTGGCTAGCAAAGATGGGGGCAAGCACCACATGTTAAATGACCTATGACAATATAACTTCTAAGTGAATATGAACAAACATAAATCATTACGTTGTCTTCCTTGTCCAACGTCAACAATTTTGGCATATAATATTTTGATGGGGACTCACAATCACAAAAGATGTCCAGGATAGTGTATTTGCATGTGAATCTTCTCTTCCCTTATTAATTCTTTCATGAATTGCATCATTGACCAATGTTATGTTTGTCAATCTCCAATAAAATTTCCTACTTGTACTCTTCCTTACGTGATGTCATTACTTACCATAAAATTAGCATATGATCTTTTTCATTTATTTCCTTTCTTTTTATTGAACATGAAAGTAAAGAAAACAAAACTCAAACTAAACTTTATTATATATATCTTGCACACAATTACAAAGATAGAATATTAAGCAAACTCTCGAAAAGAAAGGATCGAACTAAAATTTTATTCATCTAAAGCAAAAGATAACTATGGATCGAACTAAGATAAGTAAAGGCAAGAAATAGTGGAGGTGATACGATACCGAGGCACCTCCCCCAAGCTTGGCACAAGCCAAGGGAAGTGCCCATACCCGATACTCAATTTTCCTTTGGTGATGAAGAAGGAGGTGGTGGTGATGAAGTAGTGGCAATCTTATCCTCGGGTTTCCATGGCAAGGGCTCACCATCATAAGAGGAGGAGTGAGTCTCACGGGTCCTGCAACTGGCAGCCAAACTCATACCTTGAAACCTCGCCTCATATTCATAGACTTGGTTTTGGAGATCATAGATCTGGCTTTGGAGGAAGTTGATTTGCTCGTTGAAGGTGAAGATGATGTCCTTCATGGACTTGCCATCCACCTTGAGATCACAGGTGTAGTCCGCGATCATGAGGTGATTAGCATTGAGTCCATGTTCTACCATCCCCTTGCACCGGAAGACTTCTTGCTCCATAGCTTCAAGCCTAGCCTCCACGGATCTAGTCCCCTTGGGGCCTTGCACATCGTGGATATGCAGCCCCCCTCATGCATCTGGATAGCCTAAGGGTGCTGCATCACCTGCCGCAAATAAGGGTTGATGACGTTCTCGAAGAACTTGCCCTTGGAGGAGCTTGAAGCGACCATGGTGGATTGGATCTGTCAGAAAACAGCAAGGAAAAGAAAACAGAAGATTTCTCCGCGATACGGTGGTCAATAGGCTCGGGGGGTATATAAAGATTTTTTTATCTTGGGAAACAAGCAAACGGAAGAAAAACAGAGTCCGGAAGGTACCCGAGGTGGGCACAACCCACCTGGGCGCGCCTGGCAAGCCATGCGCGCCCTGGTGTCTTGTGCCAACCAGGGTCACCTTCCTGGTAGTTTCTTATTTTCCTAATTTTTTAAATATTCCAAAACTGACAAAAAATATTTTTGTGGATTTTTCGGAGTCCGTTTACTTACCGTATCACGTACATCCTCTTTTTCAGTTATTCTAGAGTGTTCCGGAAGGTTTCCTTTATGTGTTCTTCCGGTGTCATAGTTTGGATAATATTGCTTTCAACATTAATGGGCGTACCTGAGATATAATGTTTTATTCGTTGCCCATTAACAACCTTCGGGTTAGTACCTTCGGCATTATTTATCTTGACGACTCCGGATCGATAAACCTCCTTGATAACATAAGGTCCTTCCCATTTGGAGAGGAATTTTCCTGCAAAGAATCTGAAACGAGAGTTGTACAAAAGAACATATTCTCCAACTTTGAACTCACGCTTTTGGATTCTTTTGTCATGCCATCTTTTAACTTTTTCTTTAAATAACTTGGCATTTTCATAGGCTTGGGTTCTCCATTCATCTAGTGAGCTAATATCAAATAACCTCTTTTCACCGGCAAGTTTGAAATCATAGTTGAGTTCTTTAATTGCCCAATATACTTTATGTTCTAACTCAAGAGGCAAATGACAAGCTTTTCCATAAACCATTTTATACGGAGACATACCCATAGGATTTTTATATGCTGTTCTATAAGCCCAAAGTGCATCATCTAACTTCTTAGACCAATTCTTTCGGGACCTATTGACAGTTTTTTGTAATATTAATTTTATTTCTCTATTGCTAAGTTCAACTTTACCACTAGACTGAGGGTGATAAGGTGATGCTATTCTATGGTTAACATCATATTTAGCAAGCATTTTGCGGAAAGCACCATGAATAAAATGTGAACCACCATCAGTCATTAAATATCTAGGGACTCCAAACCTTGGGAAAATGACTTCCTTAAGCATTTTAATAGAGGTGTTGTGATCAGCACTACTAGTTGGAATAGCTTCTACCCACTTAGTAACATAATCAACAGCAACCAAAATATGTGTATACCCATTAGAGGAAGGAAAAGGTCCCATGTAATCAAATCCCCAAACATCAAATGGTTCAACAACAAGAGAATAATTCATAGGAATTTCCTGACGCTTACCAATATTACCAATTCTTTGACATTCATCACAAGATAAAATAAACTTACGGGCATCCTTGAAGAGAGTAGGCCAATAAAAACCAGATTGCAATACCTTGTGAGCAGTTCTATCTCCCGCATGATGTCCTCCATAAGCTTCAGAGTGACATTTCCGTAGGATTTGTCCCTGTTCATGCTTAGGTACACAACGTCTAATAATACCATCTACTTCTTCTTTATAAAGATGTGGGTCATCCCAAAATTAATGTCTTAAATCATAGAAGAATTTTTTTCTTTTGTTGGTATGTGAAGCTAGGTGGTATACATTTAGCAACAATATAATTGGCATAGTCAGCATACCAAGGAGTGTTATGAGAAACATTTATTGCAGCTAATTGTTCATCAGGAAAACTATCATTAATAGGTTGTGGGTCATCAAGAATATTTTCTAACCTAGACAAGTTATTAGCCACGGGGTTCTCAGCTCCCTTTCTATCAGTGATATGTAAATCAAATTCTTGTAGCAAAAGAACCCACCTAATGAGTCTAGGTTTAGCATCCTTATTTTCCATAAGATATTTTATAGCAGCATGATCGGTGTGAACGGTCACTTTAGAATCAACAATGTAAGATCTAAATTTATCACAAGCAAACACAACTGCTAAAAATTCTTTTTCAGTAGTAGCATAATTTCGTTGAGCACTGTTCAGAGTTTTACTAGCATAACGAATAACATTTAATTTCTTATCGACTCTTTGTCCTAGAACAGCACCAACAGCATAATCACTAGCATCACACATAATTTCAAAAGGCAAGTTCCAATCAGGTGGTTGAACAATAGGTGCAGAAATCAAGGCTTTCTTAAGTGTTTCAAAGGCTTCTACACAGTCATCATCAAAAACAAATGGAACATCCTTTTGTAAAAGATTTTTAAGAGGCCTAGAAATTTTAGAGAAGTCTTTAATAAATCTCCTATAGAAACTAGCATGACCGAGGAAACTACAAATACCATTGATATCTTTAGGGCATGGCATTTTCTCAATTGCATCAACTTTAGCTTTATCCACCTCAGTACCTCGTTCAGAAATTTTATGTCCCAAGACAATACCTTCATTAACCATAAAGTGGCACTTCTCCCAATTCAAGACGAGATTAGTTTGCTCACATCTCTGCAAAACTCGATCAAGGTTGCTCAAGCAGTCATCAAAAGAAGTTCCGTAAACGGGAAAATCATCCATGAAAACCTCAACAATCTTTTCACAAAAGTCAGAGAATATAGCAGTCATACATCTTTGAAAGGTAGCATGTGCATTGCATAAACCAAAAGGCATACATCTATAAGCATAAGTTCAAAAATGGCAAGTAAAGGTGGTTTTCTCTTGATCAGGTTGTGAGACAGGTATTTGAGAAAAACCGGAATATCCATCAAGAAAGCAAAAATGTGTGTGCTTTGATAGTCTTTCTAACATTTGATCAATAAAAGGCAGAGGGTAATGATCTTTTCTGGTAGCTTTATTTAGTTTTCTAAAATCAATTACCATTCTGTAGCCAGTGACAATTCTTTGTGGAATAAGTTCATTCTTATCATTAGGAACAACAGTAATACCTCCCTTTTTAGGGACACAATGAACAGGACTTACCCATCTACTATCAGCTATGGGATAGATTATACCTGCTTCCAGAAGCTTCAGTATTTCTGTTCTTACCACTTCATTCATTTTTGGATTTAAACATCGTTGGTGATCAACAACGGGTTTAGCATTAGGCTCTGATGTTGGCTTGAACTACGTCGGTATTTCCCCAAAGAGGAAGGGATGATGCAGCACAACAATGGTAGGTATTTTCCTCATTGATGAGACCAAGGTTATCGAACCAGTAGGAGAACGAAGCAACACTAAATAAACAACACCTACACACAAAGAACAAATACTTGCAACCTGACGTGTTAAAGGGGCTGTTAATCCCTTTCGGGTAACGGCGCCAGAAATTGGCAAATGGACGTGAGAAAGTTGTAATAGATTGATAGATGCAAATAAAAGCAAATAAAATTCAGCGAGGTATTTTTGAGTTTTTGATAATATAGATCTAAAAATAAAAGTGGCAAATAAATGAAAAGGCAAATAGCAAAATAGATCTGAAAATATATGATGAGAAAATAGACCCGGGGGCCGTAGATTTCACTAGTGGCTTCTCTCGAGAAAAATAGCATACGGTGGGTAAACAAATTACTCTTGGGCAATTGATAGAACTTCAAATAATTATGACGATATCCAGGCAATGATCATTATATAGGCATCACATCCAAGATTAGTAGAACGACTCCTGCCTGCATATACTACTATTACTCCACACATCGACCGCTATCCAGCATGCATCTAGTGTATTAAGTTCATGGAGAAATGGAGTAATGCAATAAGAACGATGACATGATGTAGACAAGATCTATTTATGTAGAAATAGACCCCATCTTGTTATCCTTAATAGCAACGATACATACGTGTCGGTTCCCCTTCTGTCACTGGGATCAAGCACCGTAAGATCGAACCCATCACAAAGCACCTCTTCCCATGGCAAGAAAAATCGATCTAGTTGGCCTAACTAAACCAAAGATTCGAAGAAGAAATACGAGGCTATAAGCAATCATGCATATAAGAGATCAAAAGACTCAAATAACTTTCATGGATAAAAACATAGATCTGATCATAAACTCAAAGTTCATCGGATCCCAACAAACACACCGCAAAAAAGAGTTACATCAAATAGATCTCCAAGAGACCATTGTATTGAGGATCAAAAGAGAGAGAGGAAGCCATCTAGCTACTGCCTACGGACCCGTAGATCTACAATGAACTACTCACGCATCATCGGAGAGGCACCAATGAGGATGATGAACCCCTTCGTGATGGTGTCCAGATTGGATCTGTGGTTTCTGGAACTTGCGGCGGCTGGAATTGATTTTCGTCAACTCCCCTAGGGTTTCTGGAATATTGGGGTATTTATAGAGCAAAGAGGTGGTGCGGGAGGTGGCCGAGGTGGGCACAACCCACCTGGGCCCCTAGGCGCGCCCTGGTGGGTTGTGCTCCCCTCGGAGCCCCCCTCAGGTACTTTCTTGGCCCAACTTGTGTCTTCTGGTCCAGAAAAAATCACCAAAAAGTTTCGCTGCATTTGGACTCCGTTTGGTATTGATTTCCTGCGAAGTAAAAAACAAGCAAAAAACAGCAACTGGCACTGGGCACTATGTCAATAGGTTAGTCCCAAAAAATGATATAAAGTTGCTATAAAATGATTGTAAAACATCCAAGAATGATAATATAACAGCATGGAACATTAACAAATGGAGGCTACTATCTCAGAGTCAAGTCCATATTTAGTGCTAAACTTTTGAAAAGCATCGGTATTCATAAAAGATTTAACACAATCATACTTGAGCTTAATACCTGACTCTTTACCTTCGTCGAGTTCCCAATATTTATAGTTGCATTTAATTCTTTCTAAAAGATCCCACCGGAAGTCAATAGTCTTCTTCATAAAGGAACCAGTACAAAAAGTATCAAGCATGGATCGATCATCATGAGAAAGCCGAGCATAAAAATTCTGAATAATAATTTCTCTTGAGAGCTCATGACTGGGGCATGAATATAACATTGACTTAAGCCTCCCCCAAGCTAGAGCGATACTTTCTTCTTCACTAGGCCAAAAATTATATATATAATTCCGATCACGATGAACTAGATGCATAGGATAAATTTTTTGGTGAAATTCCAATTTCAAGATCCGATATCATCGCATAGCCTATACCATGCCAATGCTTTTCCCTTCAAAGATAAAAGGAAAACCTTCTTCTTAGCTTCATCTCCGGGTAAACCTGCAAGCTTAAATAATCCACAAATTTCATCCACATATATCAAGTGCATATCAGGATGTTCGATTCCATCTCCTGCATAAGGATTAGCTAGCAGTTGTTCTATCATACCCGAAGGAATTTCATAACCAATATTTTCAGTAGGTGCAGTAGGTTGAGGGGTAACTAATTGTGGTTCCGGTCGAGGTGAAGATACCCCGAACAAACCCCTCAAAGGACTGTTCTCCATAGTAACAAGTGACAATAAATTTCAGCACGTAGCAATAATTTTTCCTTACCGATTTCCACTTACCAAGAGCGCTTCACGCCCCGGCAACGGCGCCAGAAAAGAGCCTTGATGACCCACAAGTATAGGGGATCAATCATACTCCTTTCGATAAGTAAGAGTGTCGAACCCAACGAGGAGCAGAAGGAAATGACAAGCGGTTTTCAGCAAGATAATGTCTGCAAGCACTGAAATTATAAGTAACGAGTAGTTTGGTAGCAAGATAATTTGTAACGAGCAAGTAGCAGTAATGGTAACAAAAGTGCAGCAAGATAACCCAATCCTTTTGAGCTAAAGGATAGGCCAAAACGGTCTCTTATGGTAAGCAAAGCGTTCTTGAGGGTACACGGGAATTTCATCTAGTCACTTTCATCATGTTGGTTTGATTTGTGTTCGCTACTTTGATAATTTGATATGTGGGTGGACCGGTGCTTAGGTGCTGTTCTTACTTGAACAAACTTCCTACTTATGATTAACCCCCTCGCAAGCATCCGCAACTACGAGAAAAGTATTAAGAATAAATCTAACCATAGCATTAAACTTTTGGATCCAAATCAGTCCCTTACGGAATAGCGCATAAACTAGGGTTTAAGCTTCTGTCACTCTCGCAACTCATCATCTAATAACTACTCCACAATGCATCCCCTTAGGCCCAAATATGGTGAAGTGTCATGTAGTCGACGTTCACATGACACCACTAAGGGAATCACAACATACATATCATCAAAATATCGAACACATATCAAGTTCACATGATTACTTGCAACAAGATTTCTCCCGTGACCTCAAGAACAAAAGTAAGTACTCACTAATGATAATCATGCTCAAGATTAGCGGGGTATTAAATAGCATAATGGATCTGAACATATAATCTTCCACCAAATAAACCATATGGTAATCAACTACAAGATGTAATCAACACTACTAGTCACCCACAAGTACCAATCTATAGTTCCGGTACAAAGATTGAACACAAGAGATGAACTAGGGTTTGAGAGGAGATGGTGTTTTTGAAGATGTTGATGGAGATTGCCCTCCCCAAGATGGGAGAGTTGGTGGTGATGATGATGACGATGATTTCCCCCTCCGGGAGGGAAGTTCCCCCAGCGGAATTGCTTCGCCGGAGGGCAAAAGTGCTCCTGCCCAAGTTCCGCCTCGAGACGGCGGCGCTTCGTCCCGAAAGTCCTCCTCTTATTTATTTTTCTAGGTCAAAATGACTTATATACCAGAAGAGGGGCACTAGAGGTGGGCCGAGAAGGGCACAACCCACCAGGGCGCGCCTGGGCTCCCTGGGGCGCCCAGGTGGGTTGTGCCCACCTGGTGGGCCCCCTATGGCACTTATTAGCTCCAGTAATTCTTATATATTCCATAAAAATTCCTCGTGAAGTTTCAACTCATTTGGAGTTGTGCAGAATAGGTAGCCTGACGTAGCTTTTTCAGGTCCAGATTTCCAGCTGCCGGAATTCTCCCTCTTTGTGTGAACCTTGCATATTATGAGATAAAAGGCATTAGAATTACTCCAAAAAGTATTATTATGCATAAAAACATCATAAATAACAGTAGGAAAACATGATGCAAAATGGACGTACCAGGTATTCCTCCGGTATCCGGGAGTTGCATAATCTCATAGTCGAAGGAATATGTATTTGACATTAAGAAGGCAATAGCAATAAACTGAATGATCAATATTCTAAGCTAACGGGTGGGTCTTGTCCATCACATCATTCTTCTAATGATGTGATCCCGTTATCAAATGACAACACATTTCTTTGGTTAGGAAACCTTAACCATCTTTGATCAACGAGCTAGTCTAGTAGAGGCTTACTGGGGACACAGTATTTGTTTTATGTATTCACACATGCATTTAAGTTTCCGATCAATATAATTCTAGCATGAATAATAAACCTTTATCATGAATAAGGAAATATAAAATAACAACTTTATTATTGCCTCTAGGGCATATTTCCTTCAGTCTCCCACTTGCACTAGAGTCAATAATCTAGATTAAATTGTAATGAATCTAACACCCATGGAGTCTTGGTGCTGATCATGTTTTGCTCGCGGAAGAGGCTTAGTCAACGGGTCTGCAACATTCAGATCCGTATGTATTTTGCAAATCTCTATGTCTCCATCCTTGACCTTTTCACGAATGGAGTTGAAGCGTCTCTTGATCTGTTTGGTTCTCTTGTGAAACCTGGATTCCTTCGCCAAGGCAATTGCTCCAGTGTTGTCACAAAAGATTTTCATTGGACCCGATGCATTGGGTATTACACCCAGATCGGATATGAACTCCTTCATCCAGACTCCTTCATGTGCTGCTTCCGAAGCAGCTATGTACTCCGCTTCACATGTAGATCCCGCCACGACGCTCTGCTTGGAACTGCACCAACTGACAGCTCCACCATTTAATTTAAATACGTATCCGGTTTGTGACTTAGAGTCATCCGGATCAGTGTCGAAGCTAGCATCGACGTAACCATTTACGACGAGCTCTTCGTCACCTCCATAAACGAGAAACATATCCTTGGTCCTTTTCAGGTACTTTAGGATGTTCTTGACCGCTGTCCAGTGATCCACTCCTGGATTACTTTGGTACCTCCCTGCCAGACTTATGGCAAGGCACACATCAGATCTGGTACACAACATAGCGTACATGATAGAATCTATGGCTGAGGCATAGGGAATGACTTTCATTTTCTCTATATCTTCTGCAGTGGTCGGGCTTTGAGTCTGACTCAACTTCACACCTTGTAACACAGGCAAGAACCCTTTCTTTGACTGATCCATTTTGAACTTCTTCAAAACTTTATCAAGGTATGTGCTTTGTGAAAGTCCTATCAAGCGTCTTGATCTATCTCTATATATCTTGATGCCCAATATATAAGTAGCTTCACTGAGGTCTTTCATTGAAAAATTCTTATTCAAGTATCCTTTTATGCTATTCAGAAATTCTATATCATTTCCAATCAACAATATGTCATCCACATATAATATCAGAAATGCTACAGAGCTCCCACTCACTTTCTTGTAAATACAGGCTTCACCGTAAGTCTGTATAAAACCATATGCTTTGATCACCTCATCAAAGCGTATATTCCAACTCTGAGATGCTCGCACCAGTCCATAGATGGATCACTGGAGCTTGCACACTTTGTTAGCACCTTTAGGATCGACAAAACCTTCTGGTTGCATCATATACAACTCTTCTTTAAGAAATCCATTAAGGAATCCAGTTTTGACATCCATTTGCTAGATTTCATAATCATAAAATGCCACAATTGCTAACATGATTCGGACAGACTTAAGCATCGCTACGGGTGAGAAAGTCTCATCGTAGTCAACCCCTTGAACTTGTCGAAAACCTTTCGCAACAAGTCAAGCTTTGTAGACAGTAACATTGCCATCAGCGTCAGTCTTCTTCTTGAAGATCCATTTATTTTCTATGGCTTGCCGATCATCGGGCAAGTCCACCAAAGTCCACACTTTGTTCTCATACATGGATCCTATCTCAGATTTCCTGGCCTCAAGCCATCTGTCGGAATCTGGGCTCATCATAGCTTCTTCATAGTTCGTAGGTTTGCCTTGGTCTAATATCATGACTTCCAGGACAGGATTACTGTACCACTCTGGTGCGGATCGTGCTCTGGTTGACCTACAAGGTTCAGTAGCAACTTGATCTGAAGTTTCATGATCATTATCATTTGCTTCCTCTCTAGTTGGTGTAGGCATCATGGGAACGGTTTTCTCTGATGTGCTACTTTCCAATTCGAGAGAAGGTACAATTACCTGACCAAGTTCTAGTTTCCTCCCACTCACTTCTTTCGAGAGAAACTCCTTCTCTAGAAAGGATCCATTCTTGGCAACAAAGATCTTGCCTTCGGATCTGTGGTAGAAGGTGTACCCAATTGTTTCCTTAGGGTATCCTATGAAGACACACTTCTCCGATTTGGATTCGAGCTTATCAGGCTGAACCATTTTGACATAAGTGTCGCAACCCCAAACTTTAAGAAATGACAGCTTAGGTTTCTTGCCAAACCATAGTTCATACGGTGTCGTCTCAATGGATTTAGACGGTGCCCTATTTAACGTGAATGCGGTTGTCTCTAATGCATAACCCCAAAACGATGGTGGTAAATCGGTAAGAGACATCATAGAACGCACCATATCCAATAAAGTACGGTTACGACGTTCGGACACACCATTACACTTTGGTGTTCTAGGTGGCGTGAGTTGTGAAACAATTCCACATTGTTTTAAATGAAGGCCAAACTCGTAACTCAAATATTCGCCTCCGCGATCAGATCGTAGAAACTTTATTTTCTTTTTACGTTGATTCTACACTTCACTCTGAAATTCTTTGAACTTTTGAAATGTCTCAGACTTGTGTTTCATCAAGTAGATATACCCATACCTACTCAAATCATCTATGAAGGTCAGAAAATAACGATACCCGCCGCGTGCTTCAACACTCATCGGACCACATACATCAGTATGTATTATTTCCAATAAGTCATTAGCTCGCTCCATTGTTCCGGAGAACCGAGTTTTAGTCATCTTGCCCATGAGGCTTGGTTCGCAAGTATCAAATGATTCATAATCAAGTGATTCCAAAAGTCCATCTGCATGGAGTTTCTTCATGCGCTTTACACCAATATGACCTAAACGGCAGTGCCACAAGTATGTTGCACTATCATTATCAACTTTGCATCTTTTGGCATCAATATTATGAATATGTGTATCACTATGATCGAGATTCAACAAAAATAGACTATTCATCAAGGGTGCATGACCATAAAAGATATTACTCATATAAATTGAACAACCATTATTCTATGATTTAAATGAATAACCGTCTTGCAATAAACAAGATCCAGATATAATGTTCATGCTCAACGCGGGCACCAAATAACAATTATTGAGGTCTAAAACTAATCACGAAGGTAGATGTAGAGGTAGCGTGCCGACGGCGATCACATCGACCTTGGAACCATTCTCGGGAGTGGAAACTTGCTTGCCATTCTTCTTGAAGTTCACTTTCTTACCCTTGCCCTTTTTCTTGAAACTAGTGGTCTTGTTAACCATCAACACTTGATGCTCCTTCTTGATTTCTACCTCCGCGGCCTTAAGCATCGCGAAGAGCTCAGGAATCGTTTTATTCATCCCTTGCAGATTATAGTTCATCACGAAGCCTTTGTAGCTTGGTGGCAGTGACTGAAGAACTCTGTCAATAACACTATCAACTGGAAGATCAACTCCCAGCTGAGTCAAGTGGTTATGATACCCAGACATTTTGAGTATGTGTTCACTGACAGAACTGTTCTCCTCCATCTTGCAGCTATAGAACTTGTTGGAGAGTTCATATCTCTCAACCCAGGCATTTGCTTGAAATATTAACTTCAACTCTTGGAACATCTCGTATGCTCCATGACGTTCAAAACATCTTTGAAGCCCCGATTCTAGGCCGTAAAGCATGGCACACTGAACTATCGAGTAGTCATCAGATTGAGCCTGCCAGACGTTCATAACATCTGCAGTAGCTCCTGCAGCAGGTCTGTCACCTAGCGGTGCATCGAGGACATAATTCTTCTGTGCAGCAATGAGGATAATCCTCAAGTTACAGACCCAGTCCGTGTAGTTGCTACCATCATCTTTCAACTTAGCTTTCTCTAGGAACGCATTAAAATTCAGGGGAACGGTAGCTCGGGCCATTGATCTACAACATAGATAAGCAAAACTATAAGACTAAGTTCATGATAAATTAAGTTCAATTAATCAAATTACTAATGAACTCCCACTTAAATAAACATTCCTCAACTTATCTAAGTGATACATGATCCAAATCAACTAACCCATGTCCGATCATCACGTGAGATGGGGTAGTCATCAATGGTGAACATGTCTATGTTGATCATATCTACTATATGAGTCATGTTCGACCTTTCGGTCTCCAGTGTTCCGAGACCATGTCTGTACATGCTAGGCTCGTCAAGTTTAACCCAAGTATTCTGCATGTGCAAAACTGTCTTACACCCGTTGTATGTGAACGTACAGTCTATCACACCCGATCATCACGAGGTGCTTCAAAACGACGAACTTTGGCAACGGTGCATACTCGGGGAGAACAGTTTTATCTTGAAATTTAGTGAAGGGATCATCTTATAATGCTACCGCCGTTCTAAGCAAAATAAGATGCATAAAGGATAAACATCACATGCAATCAAAAAATGTGACATGATATGGCCATCATCATCTCGAGCTTTTGATCTCCATCTCCAAAGCATCGTCATGATCTCCATTGTCACCGGCTCGACACCTTGATCTCCATCGTTGCGTCAGGGTCGTCTCGCCAACTATTGCTTCTACAACTATTGCTAACGCATAGCGATAAAGTAAAGCAATTACATGGCGCTTGCATTTCATACAATAAAGAGACAACCCTAAGGCTCCTGCCAGTTGTCGATATTACAAAACATGATCATCTAGACCATATCACATCACAACATGCCCTGTAAAAACAAGTTAAACGTCCTCTACTTTGTTGTTGCAAGTTTTACGTGGCTGCTACGGGCTTCTAGCAAGAACCGTTCTTACCTACGCAAAAACCACAACGATGATTCATCAAGTTTGCTGTTTTAACCTTCTTCAAGGACCGGCCGTAGTCAAATTCGATTCAACTAAAGTAGGAGAAATAGACACCCGCCAACCACCTTTATGTAAAACTAGTTGCATGTCAGTCGGTGGAACCGGTCTCATGTGCGTGGACATGTAAGGTTGGTCCGGGCCACTTCATTCCACAATACCGCCGAATGAAAATAAGATGTTGGTGGTAAGCAGTATGATTATCACCGCCCACAACTCTTTGTGTTCTACTCGTGCATATCATCTACGCATAGACCTGGCTTGGATGCCACTGTTGGGAAACGTTGCATGGAAAACAAAAAATTTCTACGCACACGCAAGATCTATCAAGGAGATGCATAGCAACGAGAGGGGAGAGTGTGTCTACGTACCCTCATAGACCGTAAGCGGAAGCGTTTGTTAACGTGGTTGATGTAGTCGAACTTCTTCGCGATCCAACCGATCGAGTACCGAACATACGGCACCTCCGCATTCAGCACACGTTCAGCTCGGTGACGCTCTCGCCTTCTTGATCCAGCAAGACGGCGAAGTAGTGGATGAGTTTCGGCAGCCCGATGGCATGGTGACGATGATGGTGAAGCTATCTTCGTAGGGCTTGGCCTAAACAATACGAAAATATGACCGAGGGACAAAACTGTGGCGGGGGGCGCCGCACACGGCTAAGAGATTGTCGTGGTTATGTGTGTCGCCCCCTCTCCACATATATATAGGTGGGGGAGAGGGGAGAGGTCAAGGGGCGCCCCAAGTAGGGCCAAATCCTACTTGGGCTCCTGCCCTTGGCCGCGCCCCCCCTTTCCATATTTGCCAGAGGGGGGAAGGAAAGGGGGAGAGGAAAGGAAGGGGGAGGCCGACTCCCCCCCTTTCCTTCTCTCCCCAACGGTTGCAGCCTAGGAGGGGCGCACCAGCCCCTTGTGGGCTGGTGTGTTCCCCCCTTTGGCCCATATGGCCCATTAACCTCCCGGGGGTGTCCGAAACCCCTTCCGGTGACCCGATTTCTATCCGGTACATCCCGAAACTCTTCCGGTGTCCAAATATCATCGTCATATATATCAATCTTTACCTCCAGACCATTCCGGAGCTCCTCGTCATGTCCGTGATATCATCCAAGACTCCGAACAACATTCGGTCACCAAATCATATAACTCATATAACACTATATCGTCAACGAACGTTAAGCATGCGGACCCTACGGGTTCGAGAACTATGTAGACATGACCGAGACACCTCTCCGGTCAATAACCAATAGCAGAACCTGGATGCCCTTATTGGTTCCTACATATTCTACGAAGATCTTTATCGGTCGAAATTTATGACAACATACGTAATTCCCTTTGTCCATCGGTATGTTACTTGCCCGAGATTCGATCGTCGGTATCTTCATACCTAGTTCAATCTTGTTGCCGGCAAGTCTCTTTACTCGTTCCATAATACATCATCTTCCAACTAACTCCTTAGTCACTTTGCTTGCAATTAGGCTTCTTATGATGTGTATTACCGAGAGGGCCCAGAGATACCTCTCCGATACTCGGAGTGACAAATCCTAATCTCGATCTATGCCAACTCAACAAACACATTCGGAGATACCTGTAGAGCATCTTTATGATCACCTAGTTACGTTGTGACATTTGATAGCACACAAGGTATTCCTCCGGTATCCGGGAGTTGCATAATCTCATAGTCGAAGGAATATGTATTTGACATTAAGAAAGCAATAGCAATAAACTGAACGATCAATATGCTAAGCTAACGGGTGTGTCTTGTCCATCACATCATTCTCCTAATGATGTGATCCCGTTATCAAATGACAACACATGTCTATGGTTAGGAAACCTTTACCATCTTTGATCAACGAGCTAGTCTAGTAGAGGCTTACTAGGGACACGGTATTTGTTTATATATTCACACATGTATTTAAGTTTCCGATCAATATTATTCTAGCATGAATAATAAACCTTTTATCATGAATAAGGAAATATAAAATAACAACTTTATTATTGCCTCTAGGGCATGTTTCCTTCACCTTCCTCCTTTTCCCTTGCCGCTGCTAGAGACTGGTGGCCGGGAAAAACACAGTGCTAGTCGATGATAGCGGTGGCGGGGATGTCACATGGCGACTAGTAGCGGAAGAGGTGGTTGTGTGCTAGTGATGGTAGGATTTTTGGTCTTAGCTAGTGCCCTCTAGTGGGGAGGCACTAGTGGCCGTAATTCCCCACCGTAGACGGGCCGGAGGTTCTTCGTACTTCATATCGTGAACAGGACCCAGACCCCTTCCTATGTAAACAGAATGATTTCGCTGTCGCACGCGAGAACGAAAAACCAAGAGGCGGCGCGTGGTTGTCGTTTGATGCATTCTGCCACCGATTGTCACTCGCGAGGATGATGTGGGATTTTCAAAACGTCCCTAATTGGGGCTTTGGCGGTGCTGGTGAGTTCCCCCTCGTCAATGTTCATCGCGTGGTGTGTCGACGGTCTTCGTCGTTCTAAGCCTTTGGTGGCGATTGAATCTTTTGGCGGCTTGACTATATGCTTGTGCGAGTGGTCACCACTTGCGTTGCATCACCCTGACCATGCACACATGTAGCAATGTCACGGAAAGTGGCGAGAAACACAATATGACTTTGATTTGGTGGTGCTTCTCGATTATCCGGTCACGAGCTTCGGGGTGAATGTGACGACCCCGGCTTAATCGTGCACTAATCATACACGCAAATGCACACGATCAAGCCTAAGGACTCACTTGAAGATATCACAACACAACTCTAAAACATAAATAAATTCATACAAGCTTTATATTACAAGCCAGGGCCTCGAGGGCTCGAATACATAGCTCGATGTCATACAAATGTCAGCGGAAGCGTCAGATATCTGGGTACAGATATATATTACAGAACAGAGGGATAAGCCTTCATAGAGGCGGGGCAAAATAAAAACTACGATCGAAAAGGCGTGGGCCTCCTGCCCTGGACCCTCCGATCCTACTCCTGGTCGTCAGACGGCTCCTCGTAGTAGTAGTACTCTCCGGGCTGGTAGTAGTAGTGGTCGTTGACGGGGACATCAGGCTCCGGGGCTCCGTCGTCTGGATGCGACAAATGGATAAAGGAAAAAAAAAAGAAAATAAAGCAAACGTGAGTACTCATCGGAAGTACTCAGCAAGCAAGGATCTACACTACATATGCATCATTTTCAAAGGGGGCTGTATATGTGGACTGGGCTGCAGAACTGCCAGAATAGAGGGAGAAAGCCTAGTCCTATCGAAGACTAGCGTCTTCAACATCTTCAACGGTCTCGCAGCAGTAGAAGAGAGCAGAATAACATAATGTAAATTATAGCCGTCATGTCATCAACCTCGGCGAGAGATTCTTCCTCGACTTCCCGCGAGAAAGCAATCCCAGAGCCGTACTATCCAGTTCTCATCTCATGTCATGTTCTAGTTGTACCGATCGGGATACAACTCCGAGTGTTCGTGGCCGTAGGACAGGCTATCGATAGAAGTTTCTTCCCTGCAGGGGTGCACCAACTTACCCACCATGCTCGCTTAACTCCGGCCGGACACACTTTTCTGGGTCATGCCCGGCCTCGGCTAAGCAACACGCCGCAACCCGACCTAGGCTTATAAGAGAGGTCAGCACGCCGGACTAAACCTATGCCCCCAGGGGTCTTGGGCCATCGCCCCGGGAACTCCTGCACGTTACGGGGCCACCGAGAGCAGACCTAGCAACCCCTTAGACAAGCGCGGTTGCGTTCCCAGTCCAACTCGGCATACGCCGCTCCTTACTGACGTCAAATAAGCTTCAGCTGATGTATACGACGTAGAACGCCCATACTATGCCCACGTGATGGTTAGTGCTATCAGGCCAGAGGCCCCTCGGATCAAATATCCAAACCGTAGTGGATTAGGAGCGCGCGGTAACGAGCAGAGACTCACGATCGATGTGACCCCGTCGCCCCGTCTCGAGGACTTGCGGCAAGGGCTAAGAATGCCCGGCCACGCCTCGTAGTTATCTCGCGGGCAGCTCTCAGGTCAACCCGACTCCACATCACTTCGCATTCATGCTCGCGCGGGTACCCCTCAGGGCCGACCCGTCTTTAGTATCATGGTTCATAATCAAGTCATAATATCCAAGGTAGCTGTGTGTCTGACACCGAAGGGAACCCTGAGGAATCACCCTCGATGGAATTCCCGCTCGATGTTATCATCAAGGTGAACGAAGGAGGAATCACCCTTGAGGTCCACACTTGAGAGATTGCGCGACGGCGTCGGTATCGGGGTGGTGTAGGAGGAATCACCCTCGCTTACCACGACCGATTAACTAACCTACAAGGTTATCATCATAAGTGCTGACGAGGTATCACCCTCGGCACTCGATAGTAACCCAGTAGTGTCGAGCATCTTAGTGGAAGTGACGTGCGGTGCCAGGTTCTAATCTTCAATCCCGTTGCTCGGGTCTTCTGAGAGTCTAGCGGGGCAGTCGGGACAAGTGGGTCTCTGATCAGGCTCTACCCATCCTATCTAAACAGTTTAGGATAACAGGCAGGTATCAACAGTAGGCTACAATTTAAACAGGCTATGCAACAGATATAGGATGGTAACAGCAGCAGTAACATCTAATGCAAGCATAAGAGGGAAGAGAATAGATGATATCGGAATGCTCAAAATGGGGGTGCTTGCCTGTCTGCTCGACGGCAAGGGTAGGGTCGTCGGGGACGTAGTCGTACTCCGGAACGGCGTCTGCCTCAGGAGCTACGGCAACGTCTGGGTCTACCGAAAGAGAAGAGGGGGAGGAAACAAGTAAATATAATGCAAACAGATGCAACACAGTGCGTGCGATGCTATGATGTAGTGCAGGGTTGCCTGAATATGCCTCTAAGCCATTTTAGTTATTTTAGAATTAATCTAGGATTTATTAATCCGTGTGTGTGCACTATTCATCTACCGAAATCGGGCTCGGAGTTACGAGTTCTCCTACGTAGGAGGTTCCGATAAAGAAACAGACGACACAATCAGACTCGTCTCGTCGTTCTGAGCAACTTTCATGTTTTAACTTTTTCAATCCGAGCTACGGTTTAAAAGTTATTAATTTTCAAAATTTATTGGATTTTCTGGAATTTATTTAATTTAACAGAAAAAGGAATTATGACATCAGCATGATGCATTGCTGACATCAGCAAGTCAACAGCGGCTGTACAGGTCAAACCTGACATGTGGGTCCAGTGGGACCCACATGTCAGCCTCTGTGACTTTAACAGCGAATTAAACTAATGATCAGGGTTAATTAGGGAGTGGGCCCCATCTGTCAGTGAGTGATTTAGTTTATCTAATTATTTTTATTTATTAAAATGTTTTAACTGGAGGGGCCCGCATGTGAGTGGGCCTGGGTGCCTAGTCAGCACAGTTGACTAGGTCAACCAGTCAACTGGGGCCCCAGGGCCCACGGTCAGTGGCACAGGGGTGGGACCCACCCGTGCCACGTCGGCCGGCCGGCGGCTGGACGCCTGCGAGCCCCAAAACGGGCGGAGGGCACGGCCAGCGTCGGATTTCGTCCACCGCGGGCCAAATCGAGCGTGGTGTGGCGCGTTCGAGCGAGGAGGTCCTGCCGCATCCAACGCGGGCGGTGGCGCGGCCTGTCTTGGTCGGAAACGTCGCCGGCAAGCTCGCGCGCGGCGGCCGGAGTTCGGGCTTCGACGAACCCGTTGCTAGGGGGTACGGGAGAGCGCGTGTGTGGGCCCACTCGACTCCTGGAAGCAGCAGGAACACGATGTCGTGCTCAGACGAGCACGACAGAGGCCATGGCCACGGCGGCGAGGCAGCTACGGTGATCGAGGGGTCAACTGGGAGGAGCAGGGGATGGCGTAGCTCACCGTGCGGCTAAGAAAAACCCTCGTTAGGCTTAGTAGCAGCAGGGGGCTCGGGATCGACGGGGATCGCCGGCGACAGAGAAGAAGAAGCCGAGGTTGATTTCGTCCGTGTGGTCCTCCCCGAGCTCGAGGTCGATGTGCAGCCGATGCAGATGAGCGAGGCGAAGCCGCAGGATGTCTCGGTGAGGAGAATGGTAGACGGTGGCCGTGGTGGCGCGGGACGAATGGCGGCGACGGCGCTCGGTGACGACGAGATCTAGAGAGGGAGAGCGAGGGGAGAGGGAAGGAATGGTCGAGGGGATCCAGGGGAAGCGAACGACCTCGACCTTATCCTCTCCTCGTCACTATTTCGTCGGTGGCGTCGGCGTGTCGGCCTGCGGCCGGCGAACGCGAGCTCGGCCACAGCGGAGGCGACACGCACAGGAGAGAGAAGGGGGAATGGGCCAGATGGGCCGGCTCCAGGCACTGTGCACTAGTGGCAGTGCACAGTGGCCTTTACTTATTCTTTTCCTTTTCTGTTTTCCTTTTCTTTATTTCAATTCCGTTTGTAATAGTTAGGCCACTTTTGTTATTTTGTAAAATATGGGACTAGGCCCAAATATTGCAGTGCAATATTAGCTCTCACCAAAAAGTGGTTTGGGCGATACAAGATTTTGTTTGGATTTGAAATGATTTTAAATGGATTAATTATGGCTGTTTTGTTGCTGTTTCAAGTAGTTAGAGTCATTTAATTAGTCCAAGTACTACTGATGTTATTTTTATGTGTGCTCTTGGAATATTTGCTAATTAGTGAACATTTTTCCAAAGGTGCTTGAGCAAACTTATTTTGCATTTTTGAATTTGAGTTGATTTTCAGAATTGAATTTGAATTGGATCCTTAACCCATGTGACTTGGCACTGCAAATGGTCATGACTTGGCAAGATTAACAGAGAGTCACAGAGCTCATTACAAGGGGGTGTTACAGTGAATATCCAAGCTTGAATCATAATTGATCATACCTAGCAATGGTGGTGTTTTTTGCGTCGATACCGTGTTAAATGTATTGCTCAAAGTTCCTAAGAGTCGATCTTCATATTGAAAATTCAGAATTTAACCTTTTGGTGGTTGGACCCGGTGACGTTGGGGTTTGACCGCCATTCCCTTTTTGAAGCCATAGCTGTTGAAGAACATTTCTTGATATGACAAAAATTCATCCAGACACAAACTAGGAATGTTCTATTAACTAGGGTAATTCTTAACATGGATTAACCCTATTAAGGACAATACTTCTTAACATGGAGTGTCTAAGAGCATCTACAGCCGGGCACCCCAAATCCGCCTCAAACATTTGGGCAGACGGCTCGGTCAGTGACCGGTAAAAAAAAACTGATCCAGATAGGCGCCTCAAACGGTCCCCGCCCTAGATGTCATCCAGTCCATCCCCGACCGCCGCGACAAAGGTTGTGTCTGCCTCGTCCATCAGTGTACCGTCCTTGGCTTCGTCCTGCAAGCCGGAGAACATCGCTCGGAGGGACCGTCGATGGAGGCAGCGAGAGAGGGAAGCGTTGGCGTTGCAGGGAGCGGATGCGAACATGGATGAACCAATTGGGATGATTTTTTATCATATAATCGATGTGCATGGATTTGAGAATTCACATTTAGTGGTTGTTTGGGTAGCGACCGGATTATATAGAACTGGTTTATAGCTGGTTTTTAGTAAAATCTGTTTTATCAATTGTTATGTGTAACCAGTTTATAGAAAAAGATGTTTGGACTAGGAAAAATGTAGAACCAATTTGTCACGTTCCTTGTTTGGTTTAGATAGGCTTTACGCCCACACGCAACAACGAGTTTGTTGAGAAAAAGACGGACACGAAGAATTTTTTTATCGATCGAGTATATGTAGATTGCGTTTTTGGAAAAACAACTAATCCTCGTTTTTCCATATACCCGAATTCCTGGACGTGGGAAAATCAGATTTTCTATATTCGCGGATTAGATAGAGTTGCCAAACAGGATTTTAGTTTGTTACATCGTTTTCCTGATTTGTGAAGATCCGGTTTTGTATATACTCCCTCCTTTCCGGTTTATAGGGCTCAATTCAGAAATCTCACCAACCAAGGTAGATGGTGAGTGGTGAAATATTTTTTGTAGTTTGCAAAAACACCCAATTAATGCTTTTGTTTTCCTCAAAAAATTATGTTTACCAATGCATTGATTGCAATGCATGCATGCATAAAGTACATGCATTGGTCAATTTTCTCTTAATACTTGCATGCAATGATTTAATGCACTTTGGAATCTGAACATGTGATGGGGAACAATCAAATTGAGCTTTATAAAATGGAAAAACTAAAATTTTGAGATAAACCCTATAAACCGGAAAAGATGGAGTATCACGTATCCAAACAACAGCTTAAGATGTGTAGATGTGTGACAACCTAAATAAGAGAAGCGTTCGGTGTTATCCGCGGACGGGCGCGGACGTATAGAGGGCCGGATCTGTGAAGTCCGATAGGTAACAGTGATAGCCGCCTTTACTTCCCCGCAAAGGCGGGCGCGGAAGTGGCAGGGACAGCGCTGTTGAGGAAATCCTCCTCGTGCAGCGTGTGCTTGGCCCGATTCGTCGAGTGAGCCTGTCTGTCGAGTGCCGTCTGGACACCCCGGAAGTTGACCACGGGACGGGAGCACGGTCCCGGCTGGTCGGTCCAGATGCCAATAGGTAGACATGGTTTCAGACGAATTCGCCTACACTATCGACTGGACGGACATGGGGATTCCTGTGAAGTGGCTTTGACCACGAGACTAGCAGTCTCAAAGATTTATCCCAAGTATAAGCAAACTTTGCTGACACAAAATAAATATTATAATAAAGAAAAACTTGAGGTCGCATTTGTAGTGGTACGTGTCGTGTGCCTGTTTGTCAATCCCACGTAGATTAGGCGGGTCAACATCTTTCTTTTCTATGTGGGGAACTTCAGCCAAATTGAAGGTAAGCTTCCTCGGTTTTTACTGCTGTATTCCAAGATGGTGGAGGGTTAAATAACCGAGAAAATACCTAGTCCGATTAGACTTGGTTGCTATCCACTTTGTAAAAGGGGAAAAGGTATTATTACGTCGATCTCACAAAGACTAATCAACCCTCACGATGATTTGCTGACCAGACTCAGTTTCTTGAGAGTGCTCATAGGAAGAGGGTCAGTGTACGTGCGTTCACAGAAGTAAGTGTATATGCGTATGAATAAACGCATTACATACGTACTGCGTAAAACAAAAACTCTCCACACATCAATGCATCGGGGCGCACCTGGATCTCGCATGCTTTCGCTGTGAGAAAGTGCATGTCCTAATAGAGCTTAACCAATCTCAAAAAATAAGAAGAGCTTAAGGGCATCTTCAACGCCGACCCGTAAATTTCCTCCCGTATTCGTCCACGGACAGGGGCCAGTTCGTGGACACGGATACATGAGGCCGCCATCCAACGTTGCCTGCATATATTCCGTAATTTTTCTTTTGAAAGTTCACACGTTCAAATAGCCGCATACATAGAGTAAAGATGTTTAAATAGCCGCATGCATAAAGTACAGACGTTCAAATAGCCGGGGGTGTCGGAGGCCTACGTGGCTGCTGTCCGGACTCCCGCAAAGCCTCCCACGTTTGTTCTAGGTTTGCCGGAAAAAATACATCTAGACTAGTCGGCGGACCGATACAGACCCGCATTGAAAACAAACCGTGTCCAGACAATTCGATCCGAACGTATGCGCGTGATTTGAGGGTCGGTGCTGGAAATACCCTAACCACACATAGGAGCGCTACATCACCTGATCCATCGTGCCGCCACCACCAGCCAGCCCGGTGTGCCTCACCGCATCGACCGGTCACTACTCACTACCCACTGGCACGCACAGTCCGGTCTCCGGTTCCCTAAAAAAAAAAAAGTCCGATCTCCGGTGGTCTGGCTGGCGTTCCGGCCCGGGAAAACGGAGCTCCAACTCCCAATACCTGCCCGGTCGAGCGAGACGTGCGCGCGCGTGTGAAATATCATGGCTCGCTCGTCAAAGCTGTGGTCAAGTGCCCATGTCTTCACTTCATTTTCCCCGCAAACCCCGACCCCGACCCCAACCATTTCCTTTTCTTTTCCCGCCGGACCGCGTCCCCCCGTCTTGCCGCTGCGCTGTGCTAGACCACCACCACCAAACGCAAATCACATTTGCTCCAACCACTATATAAACAGCGCTAGCCCTCTACTGTCCGAATCACTCGCTCCCCCACACCGCCTACTGCTCCAGCCTACAAGGCCACTGCTGTCTGCTCCTACTAGCCAGCACCCATACGGAGCCAGCAGCCTGACACTCCTACCCGTTTTCGGACACACAGCCGTTTTCGGGCCACTCCCAGACCGATCGATAGTTCGACACTGCTCGCCGCGGAGGACATGGACCAGCTCCCCAAGCTCGCGGCCAACTACGCGCCCCTCAGCCCGGTGGGCTTCCTGCCGCGCGCCAATGCCGTCTACGGCGACCGCACCTCCCTTGTCTACGGCCGGGTCCGCTTCACCTATAGCCAGACCTACGAGCGCTGCCGCCGCCTCGCCTCGTCCCTGCTCCTCACCCTCGGCGTGCGCAAGGACGACGTCGTCTCCGTGCTCGCGCCCAACGTGCCGGCCCTCTACGAGATGCACTTCGCGGTGCCCATGGCCGGCGCTGTCCTCAACACCGTCAACACCCGCCTCGACGCCGCCGCCGTCGCCGCCATCCTGCGCCACGCCGAGGCCAAGCTCTTCTTCGTCGACTACGACTACGTGCGCCTCGCCAGCGACGCGCTCCAGCTGCTCGCTGCTGCTGGCGCGCCCGTCCCGCTCGTCGCCGTCATCGACGACCTCGACCGCCCCACCGGCGTCCGCCTCGGCGAGCTCGAGTACGAGGCGCTTGTTGCGCATGGTGACCCCACGGTGGAGCTCCCGCAGCTGCAGGACGAGTGGGACGCGGTCACGCTCAACTATACATCTGGCACCACGTCCGCGCCGAAGGGCGTGGTCTACAGCCACCGCGGCGCGTACCTGAGCACCACCAGTTTGCTCATGTCCTGGGAGGTGGGCACCGAGCCTGTCTACCTGTGGACGCTCCCCATGTTCCACTGCAACGGCTGGACCTTCACCTGGGGCATGGCGGCCCGCGGCGGCGTCAACGTCTGCATCCGCGAGAACCGCCCCGCCGAGGTCTACCGCGCCATCGCCCGCTACGGCGTCACCCACATGTGCTGCGCGCCCGTCGTCTTCAACATCCTCCTCGAGGGCGGCGACGCCACCGCGCGGCTCGCGAAGCCCGTCAACGTCCTCACCGGCGGCGCCCCTCCGCCAGCAGCGCTGCTGGAGCGCGTCGAGAAAATCGGCTTCAACGTGACGCACGCCTACGGGCTCACCGAGGCCACGGGCCCCGCACTGGCGTGCGAGTGGCGCGCCCAGTGGGACAACCTGCCGATCTCTGAGCGCGCGCGCCTCAAGGCCCGGCAGGGCGTCAGCGTCCTGTCTCTCGCCGACGCCGACGTCGTCACCGACGACGCCGCGATGGCCAGAGTGCCGCGGGACGGGAAGACGATGGGGGAGATCGTGCTCCGCGGGAGCAGCATCATGAAGGGGTACCTCAACAACCCGGAGGCGAACGAGAAGGCGTTCAGGGGCGGGTGGTTCATGACGGGCGACGTCGGCGTGGTGCACCCGGACGGGTACATCGAGATCAAGGACAGGTCCAAGGACGTGATCATCTCCGGTGGCGAGAACATCTGCAGCAAGGAGGTGGAGGAGGCCCTGTTCCGGCACCCGGCCGTGGCCGACGCAGCGGTGGTCGCCATGCCGCACACGCACTGGGGCGAGACGCCGTGCGCGTTCGTCGTGGCGAAGGACAAGGCGGCCGGGGTCTGCGAGGACGACGTGATCGCGTTCTGCCGCAAGCGCATGTCGCGCTTCATGGTGCCCAAGAAGGTGGTGGTCTGGGACGTCCTCCCGAGGAACGCGCTCGGCAAGGTCGAGAAGGTCAAGCTACGGGAGGAGGCCCGGAAGCTGGTGCCTGCCGTGCCAGTGGCACCGCCGGCGCAGAAGACGAAGGGGAAGCCGACGAAGACGGTCGGCGGCGGGCGCCGGGACGAGCACCCGGTGGAGCAAGTCATGGCCATGTCAAGGCTATAGGGCATGCAGCGCGCCATTGCCAACAACAAGCGTACGTACGTTCCTACGTGCATTTCTTCGTGATGTCGTACGGTTTCAAAGTGGTCAGGTAATTAAGAGGTCTACGTTGTGTTGGTAAAAAGTAGGAACTTGGCACCATGCATGCAGGCGTGCCAACGTTGCAGAAATAAGCAAGGAGTGCGGTTATAGGATGAAACGAGGTCTGTATTAGTGCAGTGGCACCAAACTATTTTTTACTCTGTTGTTCTCGTCTTTTTATGATGATCAATTGGAACTTTCATATATGTATACGTGTTGTAAATATCCAGTGTGGAAATTTGAAGGAAATTCTTCGTGTCAAATTCTTCTGTACGCACTTAACTGAAAAGTCTAGTAAGTACTGTATATTCTGCCCCCTCTGCCGTTAGCTTCCATTTGCGTGTAAACATGTACGTCCATACAAGTCTTATTAAAATGGAATCAACTAACCACTCCTACTGAACGCCATTTTCCTAGGAGTGATAGTGATACTACTTGCCAGAAATTACTACCATCTCCTACTCTCACACGGTTTACGCTAGCTGCAAGATACAAAGGACACCAGGATATTCGCTGGGAACAGTGACAAGAGCTCTCGTGATTCTCATTTCAACGCCTTGTGACGTAACGCGCTGTACGAACTTGAGTTAGTTTATTTGCTGGCTCATCCATCTCTTGTGTTTGGGGTGGTAATTCTTGTGCGTCCTTCGGGGACTCGCTTCGTTTAAATAAAAGAAAGCGACGACGACCGGGTTTCCGTTGTCTCGTCAGAGAAGCTCATGTGCGGCGTGAATAAAACAGAGACTGTGTGTGAGCTCCAAGTCAAGCACTTGGCTCTTCGTCTATTTCTCTGGTACTATAAGCACTGCCTTCGATCTTGGCACGTGTTGCTTGTATAAATAGAAGGATTGGGAGTTTTGCGCTGATGGCAGTTATTCTATTCATTCAGCGGCAGCAGCAGCAGTATTCCTCAATACAAAACAGCAGCAGCAGTTCAGCAGCAAACAGCAGCAACAGTTCAGCACAAAACAGCAGCAGCTACATTAAGCAGCAATTCAGCACAAAATAGCAGCAGCCCAAGCGGAGGCAGATTTGTGGTCTATTTTTTTTGCGGGGAAGATTTGTGGTCTATGGGGACATCTACACCCTATATGAAAAAAGAATTTAGTAATTCATCAAAAAGTCAAAAATTCCTTAAAATATTTTTGAAATAAACTAGACCTTCTATTTTACTCGTGAGAAAAAATCCACAAAAAGAAAATCTCCCTTTGACTTCTTTTCAAAAAAGACAAATTTTTGGTCAAAATAGTGTGAATAGTGACCTATAATAGCAAATAAATTTTGTCTTTTTTGCTGTG
Source organism: Thinopyrum elongatum (assembly GCA_011799875.1). NCBI lineage: Eukaryota > Viridiplantae > Streptophyta > Magnoliopsida > Poales > Poaceae > Thinopyrum > Thinopyrum elongatum. The sequence goes on from CM022300.1 coordinate 559,947,578, forward strand.
AAGTCAACTTTGGTTTTTTTTTTCGTGAAAATTTATATACTAGTGCAAAAGTAAGTCAAGTTTTTTGTCAGAATAGTTCTTATCTATTATGACTTTTTATTTAAATATTAAAAAAATCCCATATAGAGTGTATATACAACCAGAAACCAAAGTGTATTTCCCCAGCCCAAGCCCAGATCCACAGCAGACTGTGTGGCATAGTGGAGCAGGGTCTGCGGTGCACACGGCCTTTTTCTCATCTCGCTATCACATTTTTCTAGAAAAGGAGGATTACACCCGGCCTCTGCATCTGGATGATGCATGCAGCCATTTTATTAATTATTAATAAAGACCTTACAAAGTAGTATATCAGTTTGTCCGAAGCCATCATCTTAGCAACAACTATTGCTATGCCTAACCACTTGATAAAAGGGTACTGATAGTCCGAGCCTAATACCAAACAAACATCGCATCAAAGCCTAACATCTAAAGCCGGAGGCCCCAACCGAGCCACATACTGGGTTTGGGGTACAAACCGGTCCGACGCACTCATGTGTCATCGCCGCCGTCTTCCACCAATCCATCTTCAGAGCAGAAACTAACACACCGACCTTGTCAGGCCTCTCTGCCATCGACGCCAGACAACATCCTCCTCCTGCGCGAGTCCATCTTCGCGCATCGGACACCGAGTCTCCACTACGCCACGTCGCCGAGATCCGCCACCATCAATGAGTAAGATGAAGCACCGCTCCACCAAAGAATCCATCCACTGGTCCCTCGAGCTCGTGTACACCACCAAGAATGACGCCCCCAAGGGGGAAACGACGCCAGAGTGCCGCCGTCATCCGATCTACTGATCTAGGGTTTCCCCTAGAGGTAGCGCATAGAGGTCTGGAGCTTCTCCACGGTGATGCCTTCAAGAAGGCAATGACACAAAAGAGTGCCGCCATCGCCGGTCTTGGCAACAAGCCGAGAACGAGGTTTTCACCTGGATCCGCTCGACGAACCTCTGTCTCGCATCGTGCGCACGGACCACCATCGATCTCCGCCGCCGCGGAGCGAACAAGCCACTCTGGCCCGATCAGATCTGACCGGAGAGCCAACCACGCCCGCAGCTGACCAGCCCACCAAAGCCCTTCACGCCGCCGCCGATCCAAGGTGTTGTAGCGCTGCGGCCAGATGCAGCAACTCCACCACTAGTCATCCGCCGCCGCTCGCCGCCGGGAGCGAGCCACCGCCGCGGAGGCTCGGATCTGAGGGCGCACTTCCGCTCGCCCGGGTACCACGCGCTACCCTCGCGCGCGAGAAGGAGAGGCTCCTCCGCCACCGCTGTCAGCAGCGGCGGAGAGGAGGGATGGGATGTGGAGTGACCGGCGGCTAAGGTTGGGGCTCCTCGTCCGCCTGCGCAGGAGGCGGCGGAAGGAAGGGATGGGATCTGAAGCGAGAAGACTTGGGGAAGGCCTTCTATCACATGGACAGCAGAGCAGGGTGTGTGCCACAAACATCGATCAATGGCAAACAGAAGAGGAAGCAGGGCTTTCCTTGTGCAAAACGGGAGGAAACCTTTTGTGAGGTTGACACGATTCAGACGAGACCGAGCCCCGCAGCAAAGAGAGAGAGAAAAAAAATCTGACGTCTAGTGAGTGGTTTTTTTTTCTTTTTTTTTTGCGATGTAGTGAGTGGCTTGCTTATGCATCGCAGCCATTACAGGGATGTGATGTCTGTCTCCCAGCGTTAGCGCAGATGACGACCAGTGCCTGGGGTCAACTGATCGTCGTCGTGTTTAGTGTGCGTGGCCAGCACTGTACGTACATATGGTATTCTCTTCAGATAATAGCATGGAAATAATAGGCAGGACAGCAAAATACCCAGCTCCTATAGCGTACAGTTTCGGCATCATCCCCCAGAGTTTGCCTCGTGATATTCCTGCAGATTGGCGGTATGGATTGACGATGACGATAATGATGATGCAGTGATGCTGTGGTTTCCTAAAGATTTGCCAAGGTATCGTATCGAGATTGAATCAAACATGTTGGGAGCAGCTGCTGGCTCTCAGCAAGGTGTACTACTTTGTGGACTAAAGCGGATCGAGCATGGTCACGCCATGAAATACAATGCTCTATGATTCAAATATCGGTTTTGCTAAAACTCATTCAGCTGAGAAATATTTTGGTCTCATCCACTTTTTCAACCGTCTGATTCAATCACGTCGCAATTCGTGTTTTGCCTTTATTTTTTGAGACGAGGTGGAGAGCTTCGTAGGGACAAAGGCACGTCCCACCTGTTGTTCGGCTCGCGGGCCGGGTTTTTTTTGTCGCACCTTTTTTCTTTCTCTCACGCTGAGGGAGAGGACTCGTGATGGGTTTTTGTTCGCTGGGCTTGTATGGGCTTGTGATGTTGGGTCCATTCCTTTTTCTTTTTGTCCTAGGCTACAGGGGTGCACGAGAGATAAGAACAGAACAAGTGATGTTTTTTTTTTCTGCATTTCGTTTTTCTTTGTTGTTTTCTTTTTTATCCATTATTTCTATTTAACTTTCTATTTTACCTTCCTTTTTCTATTTTTTTCACTTTTTTTGTTTTCATTTCTTGGTTGGGAGAGAACATGTAAATATTTTTAACTAATTTCTACTTAGATGAGTTTTGGTTAATTTTTTAAATGTACTACAAGATCATTCTTTATACTTCTATTTTGTGTTCCCCATTTTTTCTCTCATTTGTGTTTTCCTTTTTATGCTTATAATTATTCATATTTTTGACTCACAAAGAACATGACAGCTAGATCCATTCTAGAATCGAAGAGAGCGTGTGTGGCACTCCGGCTCAGAGCGACCGGTTTACCTTGCATTGCCAGCCCAGAGATCAAGTCTTCTGGCAACACACAACAACTTGGTACAGAAAGACAACCGCTTTATTGAAGCATAGTGTCGATATTACATCAAGTAGCGAGGCCAAGCGGCACACACGGTGCTGCTGAACATATGTACATTATTTAGTAGACATGAGCAGGGGCCTCGACATCACGATAAAGCTACGCGGCAGCGGAACGACGACGTAGAAGGACTCCATCTCACAGGGACACTGATGTGGACGCGGTCTAGACTGCGATGCACGGTGCAACTCCAACTCCGGTATGACTTCTCCTGAAACTTGCATGACACGCCAGGTGAGTACTTTGAATGTACTCGCAAGCTCACACAAATAAAGCAACAATGGCAAACAACAACATGATATTTAAGCAGGTTAAATGCAAGAACTAGCATGCTCTCATGAAGTGATAGTACTCATAACAGGGCCTTTCAGACCCGCTTACCATCTTGGTTACCTCGTAACCACGAACATCATCATACCAAGGTGATCACCTCCGGATCACAAAAGAAACCATCTCGATGGTCTTAACAACTTTATCAACATAACAAGTGCCACAAGTATCCATTTAGTGTACAAGTTTAATATTCCTGTTGATCCACGGTGTGACCTACTACGAACTTGTGTCCATGACCGAGGACGCGGCTATCGATAGATTAAACACACTCTGCAGAGGTTAGCACACTGTACCCACACCACGGAACCCATGGCCTCGGACTCCCATTCGGGTGGACCAACGGCGTTCCGACAGAACCAATCTATTGCCATGACACTCTCCCGGCCACTCCGACCAACTCCCCTTTGGGCTAAGTCATGGGTGGCCCCGATGCCACTCCGGACATCCAACGGCCACCGTCGTGGCAAAACAAACGTCCCAAACGGGGACATGGTACCAAAACAACTACGGGCACACAAGGCTATGCCTGCCTACCGACCAGGGTAGCGCAAGCGCATAACCTTCCCTAGTTGGAGGCACCGGTGAGAGGCATAACAATAGACCGAGAAAGGGCCTCCCCATAAAGGCAAATGTGGTTGCACTTGGGAAGCTCGATTCGGTGGCACCATGACTCAAGCAACAGCATTTTCAAGTTGGTTTATTATCAGGTTTCAACTGGCAAATAAATTTCACCGAGTCGTAGTATGCCATGAAAATGCAAAGAACTATATATGCACCATTTCAACATATTACCGATATGAACTAGCTCATGCAAAACATCACATTACTCTACTGCATAAACTTAGTTATCCCACTAAAATTATACTGATAACAGAACAAGCATAGCAAGAACATGAAACTAGCATCAAATGACTTTATAGGAATTTTCTATATGCATTAGAAATAACCATATTCAAGTGAAAATCATAGTTATTGAAATGACATTCTTGCGAATATTTGTGATGGCTTGCCTTAGTGCAGAGGAGGGTCACACTCCTCCTGGTTCACCTCAAGGCAACTAGTTCCTCCTGAAAATAATTAAAATGCTAAAAAGAAAATGTTACATAACACTGTTTAATGTACCAGCAAATATCCACAGCAAGCAAAAATCTCATATTTTGCATGCTGACAGAGGAGATCAATACAAAACTAGTGCAAAAAGAATCATATCATTTGGACCTATAGAATAAAAGTTAGAGCAGGTCAAAGTTTGGTCAAATTTCTGAATTTAAATTGATTTTTAGAAAAATCAGAGAGGGGGTGACGTCGAAGGCGTAAACCAGCGGGGCGCCTCCACTCATACCGCTTCGGGAGGCGGCTGAGTGGCTGACCAGTGGGCCCCCGCGGTCAAGTTCAGAGAGAGAGAGAGAGAAACAGAGGGAGGGCGGCTTGTCGCCGATGGTTCTCCGGCGAGGAGGCTCGGCTGCCGCCGATGAGAGGATGGATGGATGCGCAAGACTACGGTGAACCTGGACGGAGGGCGTCACGATGGTCGTCTCCAGAGGTGTCGGCGGAGGAGGGCTCGTCGGAGTTGTTGAATCCGGCGAGGCAGGGCCGGTCCAGGACCTCCAGCAGCACCAGCACGACCAGTGGAGCACCACGAGCACACCAGAGAGGTCGGAGGAGGACGAGGGGCACCAGAGGAAGCAGAACGCCGAGGCGGGGTCGACGGCGAGCTCCGGAGCAGAATGGCGGCCAGAGGCCCACCTGGCCTGGCCGCTGCTATCTAGAGGATGTGTGAGTGCCAGAGGAGGAGGGTGGTGAGGCAGAACGAGCTCGGGGTTCCTATTTATAGCCGTGGCGATGGAGGGGATTGAGAGCGCCGGCGAGCTCTCTAGAAGCGGCGCACAGCGACGAGAGGCGTCAGAGAGAGAGAGGGAGAAGCGGCCAGGTATCACGCGGCCACTGTGGGAGCTCGCAGCGGAGCACAGGGCGCGCGGGAAGGCAACGATAGGGAGCAGGGGCTCACTGTGCGCTCGGGCATGATGTGCTCGTGATCGCTGCGGCGAGCTCCGGCGTCGGCGAGTGGCAGGGAGGGGTCAAGGGTGATGAGACGAAGCAGCAGGCGCTAGGTGGCGAGCTGGTTTGGCCTCGGGCGTGTGCACGGGCGAAACAGAGGCCTTGGCGCCACCCAGAGCGCGTCGAGCACCCGCCTGGCACCGTGTCCACATGTAGTCACCGCGTGAACTCTGGCTACGCGGTGCGCCGAGGAGTAAAATCATATCGGGGAGCCTGTCCCTGCAGTGATAGGTCTAGCAGAGGTGATGGCACACTGCCAGGCCGACCAGATTGAACAAGAGAGCCTCAGCAAGTTTCTGGATAGAAACTTGTGAGCTAAGTAGAGAGGATTCTAGAGAGAGTTAGAAGTTGATCTTTGGTGGTTACAAATTTCAGCTCCAGAGGATCAAGGAAAAATGCACTTCCTTCACAACATGCATTTTTAGACCAGAATGGAAAAGATTTTCTGTAGCAAAAATATTCCAAATAACCATGAAATATTTTTGCACAGGAAGTTGTGCCAAGGCTCAAAGAATATCCAAAAAATTTCTCAGATTTTTGTGGGCAAGAAAAATGAGGGTTGCTTTGGAGTAGAAGTGAATGAAAGGCTATATCAGAGAGAAAATGAATATTTTTATTTAAGAAAAATATTCCCAAGATAATATTGAGGTATGACAGAGGGCAAGAAATGAGTTAGAGGGTGAGATGAGTCACTTGGGTGAAAATCAAAGAAATGACCAAGTGATTAAGTCCAAATGAGTTGATTCAAATCTCAAATTCAATTCAAAAATGCAATAAAACCCAGAAAAAGAAAAAGGGCAAAAACCAGGGTGTCACAAACCTCCCCCTCTTCGGAGAATCTCGTCCTCGAGATTCGGTTGCTCAGAAAACAATTCAGGATATGCTGTCCTCAAAAAGTCCTCGCTTTCCCAGGAAGCTTCATTCTCGGTATGGTGTTCCCACTTCACCTTGTAAAACTTAACCAACTTGCTGCGGGCGACTCTTTCCATCTCATCCAATATTCGGAAAGGTTTCTCCTCATAGGTCAGATCCTTAGCAAGCTCTATTTCTGCCATATCAGTCCGTTTCTCCGGTGGTGAGATACACCTTCGCAACTATGATACGTGGAAGACGTCATGTATTTCTGACAATTCGGGAGGAAGTTCCAATTGAAATGCCACTGTGCCCACTTTGGTCATAACTGGAAATGGGCCAATATATCTGGGTGCAAGCTTTCCTCGAGTCTGAAATCTCTTGACTCCTTTCATGGGTGTGACTCGGAGGTAGACGTATTCACCAGGTTCAAAACTGATTTGTCGGTGCTTGGAATCATAATAACTCTTTTGTCGGGACTTGGCCAATTGCAATCTGTCTCGGATTTCCCTGACTTGTTTCTCGGCTTCCATCATCAAGTCAGTCCAAAAAATACGACTGTCTTCGGTCTGGGACCAATTTAATGGGGTATGGCACTTACGTCCATACAAGGCTTCATATGGTGACATCTTGAGGCTGGTTTGATAGCTGTTGTTGTAGGAAAACTCGGCGTAGGGTAAGCTGTCTTCCCATTTGGATCCTTGAGCAAGAGCACATGCCCTAAGCATGTCTTCGAGTATTTGATTTACTCGCTCCGTCTGGCCATCTGTCTGAGGGTGATAAGCTATGCTATACTTCAATGATGTCCCCAAAGCTTGGTGAAGTCATGACCCGAATGCCGAGGTAAAAAGGGATCCTCGGTCTGATGTGATAGTTCTTGGCACACCATGCAGACTGACGATTCTGGACACATAGAGTTGAGCCAGTTGATCCGCACGGTATGTGGTCTGGATAGGAATGAAATGGGCCACCTTGGTCAGCATGTCCACCACGACCCATACGGCATTGTTTCCACGAGGAGTCTTGGGAAGACTGGTGATGAAGTCCATGCAGACATCGTCCCATTTCCACTGCGGAACGGACAAAGGTTGAAGTAGCCCGGTGGGTTTTTGGTGTTCCGCCTTCACCTTATTGCATATATCACAGCAGGCGACAAAATATGCAATATCCTTCTTCATCCCATCCCACCAAAACATTTGCTTGAGGTCTTCTTACATTTTGGTACCTCCTGGATGGATCGAGTATGAGGACTCGTGTGCTTCTGTTAATATCTTCTTCCTCAGATCTTCTACTTCAGGTACACATATTCGTCCTCGAAATCGTAGAGTACCTTGCTCATCCATCAGGAAGTCTTGAGTCTTGCCGTCCTTCATCCGTGTGACCTGGTGTTGCAAGAACGGATCTTCTGACTGAGCTTGGCGGTTTACTTCCTCAAGAGTGGGAGTGACTACCAACATATTGGTGCAGTCAGCCTCAACAATGATCAGATTGAGCTGGGCCATTTCTTCTTGTAGCTCGGGAGGCAAAGATGTCATTAACGCATTTACTGTGGCTAGCTTGCGACTAAGAGCATCCGCAACCACATTAATTTTACCAGGGTGATAGTTTATTCCGAGGTCATAATCCTTGACCAACTCAAGCCATCTTCTTTGTCAGAGATTCAAATCAGGTTGAGTGAATATGTACTTGATACTTTTGTGGTCGGTGAACATTTGGCACCGCTTGCCAATAAGATAATGCCTCCAAATTTTTAATGCATGAACAATGGCTGCTAACTCCAAGTCATGAGTAGGATAATTTCCTTCATGTGGTCGTAGCTGTCGGGATGCATAAGCTACAACCTTGTCATCTTGCATGCGTACGCATCCTAGGCCCCTTCGAGATGCGTCGCAATATACGTCAAAGCTTCAATAAATGTCTGGAAGCGTCAACACGGGTGCTGAAGTTAATCGAGTCTTCAATTCATTGAAGCTCTTCTCACAATCTTCCGACCATATGAACTTTTGGTCTTTCTTGAGCAGTTCTGTCATGGGTTTAGCAATCTTGGAGAAGGCTTCAATGAATCGACGGTAATAACCAGCAAGCCCCAGAAAACTCCTGATTTCTGCCACCGACGTGGGTGTTGGCCATTTTAGCACATCCTTGACTTTGCTAGGATCCACAGCTATTCCTTCGGTAGAGAGAATGTGCCCCAAGAATCCGACTTGCTTAAGCCAGAACTCACACTTACTGAATTTTGCATATAACTGGTGGTCACGAAGCCTTTGCAATACGGCTCAGAGGTGTTGTTTATGCTCGTCTTCTCCCTTGGAGTATATGAGAATGTCGTCGATGAAGACCAACACGAATTTGTCCAATAAATCCATGAACACTTTGTTCATCATATGCACGAAGAAGGCAGGGGCATTTGTCAGACTGAATGACATAACTGTGTACTCATATAGACCGTAACGAGTGGTGAATGCGGTCTTAGGAATGTCTTCCTTCCTCATCTTGAGTTGATGGTACCCGGTCCTTAAATCAATCTTGGAGAAGATTTTCGGCCCATTAAGTTGATTGAACAAGTCATCAATCCCGGGGAGCGGGTACTTGTTCTTGATCGTGACATCATTGAGCTGGCGGTAATCTACACACATCCGAAGACTACCATCTTTCTTGTCCACGAATATGGCAGGGGATCCCCATGGTGAAGAACTTGGGCGGATGTATCCTTTCTTGAGCATCTCATCAAGTTGTTTCTTTAGCTCGACTAGCTCGGATGAATGCATCCGGTAATATTTCTTGTATATGGGTGCCGTTCCTGGCACGAGATCAATAGCAAATTCGAGTTCCCGATCTGGTGGCATTCCTGGCAATTCTTCAGGAAATATATGTGGAAACTCACTGACCACTGGTATTAATTCCATATCTGAGGACATTGCTGTAAAAACCATTTCCTTCTTCGGCAATGTCCTACGAGCCACAAACTTTACTGCCTGTCCTGCCAGATTTGTTAATGTGACCTCTCTTGCTGCACAATTGATGCAGACCTGATGCTTCGTCAGCCAATCCATTCCCAATATGACATCCAACCTTGCGGATTCAATGGCTACCAGTGTAGCAGGGAAAACAACTCCATGAATCTTTATTTCCAAGTCACGGCATACCAAATTTGTTTTGAGCATGGATCCCGGGGATTGCACCATCATGCTTTTCTCAAGAGTAGAGCAAGAAAACTTGTTTTGGGCAACGAAACTCTGCGAAATAAAGGAATGGGAAGCCCCAGAATCAAATAAAATTGTTGCAGGTATGTTATTAACAGGAAACATACCAATGACCACTTCGGGGTTTTCTTGGGCTTCTTCGGCGGAGAGATGATGCACTTGGCCTTGGATAAGTTCCTGCTCAGTGTAGGATTCCATGTGGTTGACTTGAGGCTTGAGGGGTGCATTTGTCTTGTCGTTCTTGGGACACTGCTTCGCATAGTGTCTGGTCTGCCCACAAGAGAAACATGCGTTATTACGCTGATAGTCTTCCCGGACAGGGTTGGTCACAAAGTTCTTGACTTGGTTGTTGGTCTTGTTGGTATTCTGCTGCCAGGTCGGTTTGAACTCAAACTGAGGTTGCTGCCAAGTACGAGCCTTCTGCACCGGCTGTCCATCCTTCTTGGGCTCGAACTTGTGCTTGTGATCATCATAAGCTGGCTTATTGTCGTGAACGAGCTTGTGCTCCCTTTCTGCAATGAGGGCCTTGTTCACCAAAGTATGGAAGTCGGGGAAGTCAAACATGCTGAGTGTGCATCGGAGGTGCTGATTGAGTCCTCCAAGGAATCGATCGATCTTCCTTTCTTCGGTGGCCACATCATAGAGAGAATAACGAGCCAAGTGATTGAACTTGTGCAGATATTCACTTACTGACAGGTTTCCTTGAGTGAGAGCGAGAAACTCACGCTGATTGACCTTCATGATACCGGCGGGAATGTGGTACTTGCGGAAGTTTTCCTTGAATTTATCCCAAGTGATCTCGTCGTCCGCAGGCCACATAGCTTTAGTATTATCTCACCATATAGTAGCAGCTCCTTCAAGATAGTGTGTAGCAAATGGAACCTTGTCAACTTCTTCGGTGCGGGCGATTTCGAGCTTCTTCTCAATGGTCCGCAACCAATCGTTGGCTTCCAAAGGATCGACAACTTGACTGAAACTGGGAGGCTTAGTCCTCTGAAAGTCTGACAGCTTGGAGTGATTGCCATACTGATTTCCATTCTGCCCAACCATAGCCTGCACACTTCTTAGTAATTCAAGTAAATCTTGGTTTCTTCTTTCCTTGAACATTCTCATAATCTGCTCTGTTGTGGGTGGTTGCTGTGGAGGAGGTGGTGGTGGCTGATATGGTTCGGGGGAATGCCCCGCCTGTCGGGCTGAGCGACGAACGGGAGCATCGTCACCCGCTTGACTGCTGCTACCTCCTCTTGTCATCGTATTTATGTTTCCCAATACGAAGCATCGAGATGAGCAACATCCATAAATGGGGAAGAAAAGCAAGCGACAAAGCCCGAAAAGAAAGCAACGAGAAACCAAGGCGAACAATAAAGGAAGAAGTTCCAACATAATTATACATAGACTCATACATGAAAGGAAATAACATGACAAGTACTACTACACTCATACATCTAAGCATCATGACAACCTCAACTACTCCTGTAGATCTAGTGCTCCTCTGCTCTAGCTGGGATCTCCCCGGACTCGGTCTCGGATCCTGAACTGACGATGCTGACGGAAACCTTCGGGTTAAAGGAAACACGACGACGCTGCGTCGGGGGCTCTCCCTCAGGGGCAGGTGCTGGGTGAGGCTGAATCATAGGGGCGGCGGGAGTAGCGAGAAGTAAAGCCAAATCGGCAGGAGGCTCATGGGGAGTCACTGTCGAGGTACCCGAGTTACTCTGAGGGGTAACCGGAGTAGTGGGGGAAACAGAAGATGGAGGGATAAATGGGGTAAACCCGATGGTAGGTGGAACGAAACCAGCTCTAGCGGCCACCAGGGTTGTATGAGTGCGAGTCAACTCTCAGGCCAACTCGAAAAGCAGAAGATAACTAGCAGTGATGTAGCGAGAGAGGTGGCTAGAGGAACGGTCGCACTCCGGCTCAATAGTAGGGAAACGGATACGTCCAACACCGGACATGGACGGGTAGTAAAACAAACCTGGATGATGCTGCATCTGGACCTCGTTGTAGCGTAGATCAACGAGATCCTCAAACGCAGTGATCTGGACTGCCTGACCTGGGGTAGAAGCATAACCACGCATAGAAGTACGGGTGTAGATGCCTGATATAGTGCTGGTGTGTAAAGTGACCTCCGCGTGGTACTCGTACACTGAGTCTACCAGACGCTCCCGATACACCTGGTACACCGGATCATTGCCGTTGGGGTAGAGTCGCCACCACACGGTCCGAAGAAGATGTGGAGAAGTGTACGGTGCTGGCTCGGACTGGTACGGGTACGGCACTGGAGCCATCAACACTCACAACCATTAGTTTGTTAGCCACAAAATAAACTATATGCATGCAATGTGGCAACTAAGCACACAAACACTAACGACACTCAGAGCTACTGTCTACCGTCTGAACTAGCGCATTAGCTGTCGAGCGTGTCCGACAGTCAGCGCGGCACTGATACCAAGCGTTGTGGCACCCCGGCTCAGAGCGACCGGTTTAACTTGCATTGCCAGCCCAGAGATCAAGTCTTCTGGCAACACACAACAACTAGGTATAGAAAGACACCGCTTTATTGAAGCATAGAGTTGATATTACATCAAGTAGCGAGGCCAAGCGGCACACACGGTGCTGCTGAACATATGTACATTATTTAGTAGACATGAGCAGGGGCCTCGACATCACGATAAAGCTACGCGGCAGCGGAACGACGACGTAGAAGGACTCCATCTCACAGGGACACTGATGTGGACATGGTCTAGACTGCAATGCACGATGCAACTCCAACTCCGGTATGACTTCTCCTGAAACTGGCATGACACGCCAGGTGAGTACTTTGAATGTACTCGCAAGCTCACACAAATAAAGCAACAATGGCAAACAACAACATGATATTTAAGCAGGTTAAATGCAAGAACTAGCATGCTCTCATGAAGTGATAGTACTCATAACAGGGCCTTTCAGACCCGCTTACCATCTTGGTTACCTCGTAACCACGAACATCATCATACCAAGGTGATCACCTCCGGATCACAAAAGAAACCATCTCGATGGTCTCAACAACTTTATCAACATAACAAGTGGCACAAGTATCCATTTAGTGTGCAAGTTTAATATTCCTGTTGATCCATGGTGTGACCTACTACGAACTTGTGTCCATGACCGAGGACGCGGCTATCGATAGATTAAACACACTCTGCAGAGGTTAGCACACTGTACCCAGACCACGGAACCCATGGCCTCAGACTCCCATTCGGGTGGACCAACGGCGTTCCGACAGAACCAATCTATTGCCATGACACTCCCCCGGCCACTCCGACCAACTCCCCTTTGGGCTAAGTCATGGGTGGCCCCGATGCCACTCCGGACATACAACGACCACCATCGTGGCAAAACAAACGTCCCAAACGGGGACATCGTACCAAGACAACTACGGGCACACAAGGCTATGCCTGCCTACCGGGCCAGGGTAGCGGAAGCGCATAACCTTCCCTAGTTGGAGGCACCGGCGAGAGGCATAACAATAGACCGAGAAAGGGCCTCCTCATAAAGGCAAATGTGGTTGCACTTGGGAAGCTCGATTCGGTGGCACCATGACTCGATCAACAGCATGTTCAAGTTGGTTTATTATTAGGTTTCAACTGGCAAATAAATTTCACCGAGTCATAGTATGCCATGAAAATGCAAAGAACTATATATGCACCATTTCAACATATTACCGATATGAACTAGCTCATGCAAAACATCACATTACTCTACTGCATAAACTTAGTTATCCCACTAAAATGATACAGTTAATAGAACAAGCATAGCAAGAACATGAAACTAGCATCAATGACTTTATAGGAATTTTCTATATGCATTAAAAATAACCATATTCAAGTGAAAATCATAGTTATTGAAATGACATTCTTGTGAATATTTGTGATGGCTTGCCTTAGTGCAGAGGAGGGTCACAATTCTCCTGGTTCTCCTCAAGGCAACAAGTTCCTTCTGAAAATAATTAAAATGCCAAAAAGAAAATGTCACATAACACTGTTTAATGCACCAGCAAATATCCACAGCAAGCAAAAATCTCATCTTTTGCATGCTGATAGAGGATATCAATACAAAACTAGTGCAAAAAGAATCATATCATTTGGACTTATATAATAAAAGTTAGAGCAGGTCAAAGTTTGGTCAAATTTCTGAATTCAAATTGATTTTTAGAAAAATCGGAGAGGGGGTGACGTCAAAGGCGTAAACCAGCGGGGCGCCTCCACTCATACCGCTTCGGGAGGTGGCTGAGTGGCTGACCAGTGGGCCCCCGTGGTCAGGTTCAGAGAGAGAGAGAGAGAAAGAGAAACAAAGGGAGGGCGGCTCATCGCCGGTGGTTCACCGGCGAGGAGGGCTCGGCTGCCGCCGGTGAGAGGATGGATGGATGCGCAAGACTACGACAAACCTGCACGTACCCGTAACTCGGCGAGAGGTGGACGGAGGGCGTCGCGGTGGTCGTCTCCAGAGGCGTCGGCGGAGGAGGGCTCGTCGGAGTTGTTGAATCCGGTGAGGCAGGGCCGGTCCAACAGCTCCAGCTGCACCAGCGCGACCACTGGAGCACCACGAGCACACCGGAGAGGTCGGAGGAGGACGAGGGGTGCCAGAGGAAGCAGAACACCGAGGCGGGGTCGGCGGCAAGCTCCGGAGCAGAACGGCGGCCAGAGGCCCGCCTGGACTGGCCGCTGCTATCTAGAGGATGTGTGAGTGCCAGAGGAGGAGGGTGGTGAGGTTGAATGAGCTCGGGGTCCTATTTATAGCCGTGGCGATGGAGGGGATCGAGAGTGACGGCGAGCTATCTGGAAGCGGCGCACGACGACGAGAGGCGTCAGAGAGAGAGGGAGAAGCGGCCAGGCGTCACGCGGCCACTGTGGGAGCTCGCAGCGGAGCACAGGGCGCGCGGGAAGGCGACGACAGGGAGCACGGGCTCACTGTGCGCTCGGGCACGACGTGCTGGTGATTGCTGCGGCAAGCTCCGGCGTCGGCGAGTGCCAGGGAGGGGTCAAGGGTGATTAGACGACGCAGCAGGCGCTAGGTGGCAAGCTGGTTTGGCCTCGGGCGCGCGCACGGGCAATACAGAGGCCTTGGCGCCACATAGAGCGTGTTGAGCACCCGCCTGGCACCGCGTCCACACACGGTCACCACGTGAACTTTGGCTACGCGGTGCGCCGAGGAGTAAAATCATGTCGGGGAGCTTGTCCCTGCAGTGATAGGTCTAGCAGAGGCGATGGCACACTACCAGGCCGACCATATTGAACAAGAGAGCCTCAACAAGTTTCTGGACAGAAACTTGTGAGCTAAGTAGAGAGGATTCTAGAGAGAGTTAGGAGCTGATCTTTGGGGGTTATGCTTCTCTTAGGAAGGTAACGATGCCCTACAAATTTTAGCTCCAGAGGATCAAGGAAAAGTGCACTTCCTTCACAACATGCATTTTTAGACCAGAATGTAAAAGATTTTCTGTAGCAAAAATATTCCAAATAACCATGAAATATTTTTGCACAGGAAGTTGTGCCAAGGCTCAAAGAATATCTAGGAATTTTCTCAGATTTATGTGGGCAAGAAAAATGAGGGTTGCTTTGGAGTAGAAGTGAATGAAAGGCTATATCAGAGAGAAAATGAATATTTTTCATTTAAGAAAAATATTCCCAAGATAATATTGAGGTATGACAGAGGGCAAGAAATGAGTTAGAGGGTGAGATGAGTCACTTGGGTGAAAATCAAATAAATGCCCAAGTGAGTAAGTCCAAATGAGTTGATTCAAAACTCAAATTCAATTCAAAAATGCAATAAAACCCAGAAAAAGAAAAGGGGCAAAAACCAG
The DNA here is from genome assembly GCA_011799875.1 of Thinopyrum elongatum. Lineage (NCBI taxonomy): Eukaryota > Viridiplantae > Streptophyta > Magnoliopsida > Poales > Poaceae > Thinopyrum > Thinopyrum elongatum. The sequence goes on from CM022300.1 coordinate 559,962,771, forward strand.
GTGTCACGGCGTGAAAGAAAGTAGTGGTTCCCTCGGTTTGCTTTATCTCCTCTGATTGAAGTACAAGGGGAGAGTACTGGTTCTAGATATATTTTTCATTAAAATTTTAGGTTTTTTCTTGTTCTTTAATTTTTTGCAAGTTCATATTTTTACTCATGCTTCCCTTTTCTCATTTTGTTTTTATTTCTCATTTTCTCATTTTTCTTCTTGCAGTTTTTCTTGTTCATCTATTAAAAAGTTCTTTTGTTTCCTACTATCGGTAAGCAACGTGCATACAACTGCAAGCGTCGCACCACTCACGCAACAACAAGCATGGCAACATGCACATAGTTGCAAGCGTCACGCCTCTAGCGTGACTGCAAGCATCACAACACGCATGCAACTACAAGCATTGTCACAAGTGTGTAACTGTGAGGAATTCTTCTTTTATCACAAGACATGTAGCTGCAAGCGTTATAACTCGATTGCAACTGCACGGGCACAAAGCAAATGCAACTGGGGTCGAGAGGGAGGTGTCGGGGCCAGTTGCATGTCCATCGCTAGACATGCAACTGCAAGTGTTGTAACTCGATTATAACTGCAAGGCCACAAAGAGACTACAACTGGGGTCGGGAGGGGGTCTGTCAAGCGAGTTGCATTACCACTACTAGACATGCAACTGCAAACATTGTAACTCGGCTGCAATTGCACTGGGTGCAAAAAGACTGCAACTAGGGTCGAGAGAGGGTTGTTGGGCCAGTTGCATGTCCAACACTAGACATGCAACTGCAAACATTGTAACTTGGCTGCAATTGCACTAGGTGCAAAGAGACTGCAACTTGGGCCGGGGCGGGGGTCGTCAGGCCAGTTGCATGTCCAACACTAGACATGCAACTGCAAATATTGTAACTCAACTGCAATTGGAGTGGGTGCAAAGAGACTGCAACTACATGGGAAGGGAGCTGTCGGGACCAGTTGCATGTCCAACACTAGACATGCAATTGCAAGCATTGTAATACGACTGCAACTGCATGGCCACAAAGCAACTACAACTGGGGCCGGGAGGGGTCCTGTCGGGCGAGTTGCATGTCCACCACTAGACATGCAACTGCAAGAATTATAAGCCGACTGCAACTACATGTGCACAAAGACGACTGCAACTGGGGTTAGGAGGGGAGTTTGTCTAGGCCAGTTGCATGTCTATGACTAGATATGCAACTACATGTGTTCTAAGCCGGCTGCAACTACACAGACACACAATGACCACAACTAGGGTCGAATGGGGAGTTTGTTGGGTTAATTGCTTGGCCACTGCTAGACATGCAACTAAAAGTGTTGTAACCCAACTACAATTGCACTAGGTACAAAGTGACTGCAACTTGGTGCACGAAATGGTTGTTGGGTGAGTTTGATGTCCACCATGAGACATGCAACTGAAAGTGTTGTAAACAAGATGAACATTTTTCAGATATGTGATGACCCTTTTTAACATGCGATGAATACTTTTTTATGAAGTGATGACCATATTTTAAAATATGCAGTGATAATTTTGAATACACTGTGAATATTTTTTCCAAATAAGTGATGAAAGATTTTTTGAATATGTGACAAGAAAATTATGCAATATGCACTTTTTACGTACTAACATAAAAATACTTAGTCGGCCGAACTCCAAACGCTCACTTATTTTTATCTTTTTTTCTACTAGTTGCACGTATGCGAGTCGTGCACTATGCACACATCCACAAATTGCAACCATTGCAACAACTAGTAACTGCTGCTAGCCCTTTTTTCTTTTTTTGTTGCTTTATATTTTTCTTATTTTTTCGTACGTCCGTGAGTTGCATTAGTCAAACCCGTTCGCAACCCGCAACTATCACAACATGCATGTAATTAGGCAGTGCCATGATACGTCTCCAACGTATCTATAATTTTTTATTGTTCCATGCTATTGTAGTATCAATCTTGGATGTTTTGTATGCAATATTATATCATTTTTGGGACTAATCTATTAACTTAGTGCCAAGTGTCAGTTGCTATTTTTTGCCTGTTTTTGGTTTCTAGGAAATCAGTACCAAACGAAGTCCACATGCCACGAAATTTTTTGATGATTTTTTCTGGACATAAGAGACCCTAGAAGCTTCGGGAGGAGGCCAAGAGGCGAAGGAGTAGGCCACAAGCCACATGGGCGCACCAGGGGGCAGGCGCGCTCATGTGCCTTGTGGGCCCCTCGTTCCTCCATTTGACCTAATTCGAACTTTATAAATTCTCTAAAATCAGGAAATCAACAGAGAGCCACCCAAAATATGTTTTCCGCCGCCACAAGCCTCTTTTCTTGCGAGATCCCTTCTGGAGGCCTTTTTCGGTACTCTACCGAAGGGGGAATCGACCACGAAGGGCTTCTACATCAACCTTGCCGCTCTTCCGATGATGTGTGAGTAGTTTACGACAGACCTACGGGTCCATAGCTAGTAGCTAGATGGCTTCTTCTCTCTCTTTGATCTTCAATACAATGTTCTCCTCGATGTTCTTGGAGATCTATTCGATGTAATCTTGTTTTACGGTGTGTTTGTTGGGATCTGATGAATTGTGGGTTTATGATCAGATTATCTATGAATGTTATTTGAGTCTTCTCTGAACTCTTTTATGCATGATTATTAGAACTTTGTATTTCTCTCCGATATATCCATTTGGTTTGGCCAACTAGATTGATTTATCTTGCAATGGGAGAGGTGCGTTGTGGTGGGTTCAATCTTGCGGTGCTCTATATCCCAGTGACAGAAAGGGACAAGACACGTATTTGTATTGTTGCCATTAAGGATAAAATAATGGGGTTTATTCATATTGATTGGATTTACTTTGTCTACATCATGTCATCTTGCTTAAGGCGTTACTCCGTTCTTTATGAACTTAATACTCTAGATGCATGCTGGATAGCGGTCGATGTGTGGAGTAATAGTAGTAGATGCAGGCAGGAGTCGGTCTACTTATCTCGGACATGATGCCTATATACATGATCATTGCCTTGGATATCGTCATAACTATTTGCTTTTCTATCAATTGCCCAACAGTAATTTGTTTACCCACTGTATGCTTTTTTTCGAGAGAGAAGCCTCTAGTGAAAACTATGGCCCCGGGTCTATCTTTATCATATATTAAAATCCAAAAATACCTTGCTGCAATTTATTTACCCTTTTTTTGTTTTGTGTTTGTTTATCTATCTATCACTATGAGATTTGATTCTTGCAATTAACCGCCAAGGGGTTGACAACCCATTGTTTGCATTGGGTGCAAGTATTTGTTATTTTGTGTGTAGGTGTTGTTCACGAGGTCTTGTGTGGTTCTCCTACTGGATTGATAACCTTGGTTCTTAACTGAGGGAAATACTTATCTCTACTGTACTGCATCTTCCTCTCCTCTTCGGGGAAATTCCAACGCAGCTCACAAGTAGCAGGAAGAATTTCTGGCGCCATTGCCGGGGAGACATCACCAAACCCTATCAAGTACCACCGCATAAACTTTCATCTCCTTACACTTACTTTAATTTTCCATTTGCCTCTCATTTCCATCTCCCCCACTTCTAAAACATTTTCACAAAAACACAAAGATATTTTTCGTTTGTCTTTTTGCTTGCTTTGTCGCGTTGTCTCTAGAAAATACAAAGTTGTGTGACTTTACCAATACTAATAATAATGATTTTATTAGTACTTCAATTGCTCCTCCCGCCACTAGTGCGGAGTCGTGTGATATCAATGTCACTTTGCTAAATCTTGTTATGAAAGAACAATTTTCTAGTAGTCCTAATGAAGATGGTGCATCCCATCTTAACACTTTTGTTGAATTGTGTGATATGCAAAAGAAGAAAGATGTGGATAATGATATTGTCAAATTAAAATTATTTCCGTTCTCACTATGAGATCGCGCTAAAACTTGGTTTTCATCCTTGCCGCGAAATAGTATTGATTCGTGGGATAAGTGTAAGGATGCTTTTATTGCCAAGTATTTTCCTCCCACGAAAATTATTTCCGTTAGAAATCAAATTATGAATTTTAAGCAACATGGGCATGAACATGTTGCCCAATCTTGGGAGAGGATGAAATTAATGATACGAAATTGCCCCACTCATGGTTTGAGTCTATGGATGATCATACAAAACTTTTATGCGGGATAGAACTTTGTTTTTAGAAATCTTTTGGATTCCACCGTGGCTGGTACCTTTATTGAAATCACACTAGGAGAAGCTACAAAATTGCTTGATAATATTATGGCTAATTATTCACAATGGCATACTGAAAGAACTCCTACTAGTAAAAAGTGAATTCCGTTGAAGAAATTAGTACTTATGAAAATGGTTGCTAGTAAGAGTGCAGATATTGATTCTAAAGATGTTCCATTGTCTACTTTAATTGAGCAAAACAATGATCCCGTAGATGTGAATTTTGTCTCACGAAACAATTTCAATAGTAATGCTTATAGAGGTAATTTTAATCCTAGGCCGTTTCCTGAAAATTCCTCTAATAATTATGGCAATTCCTATGGCAATTATTCTTATAGTAATAATAGGATGCCCTCTGATCTTGAAATTAATATTAAATAATTTATTAATTCTCAAAAAGTTTTCAATACTATGGTAGAAGAAAAATTGAGTAAAAATGATGATATGTCTTGGAGCATGGATAGAATTGTTCATGATGTGGAAAATCTCAAAACTAAAATTTTGCCACCCAAGCTTGATATTAATGAGTCCATTAAAGCTCTCTATGTTTCCATTGATGAAACTAAAGAAAGAACCGCTAGGTTGAGGGCTAAGCAAGAATTCTTAGAAAAATCAATGTCGCCTGGTTTTTGTCGTTGTCATGATGAAGATATTAAAATGATTGATGTTATACCCATTGAATATTTGTTTAGCAATATAAAACTTGATCAAAAGGGGGCTGAAGATGAGTCAACTTTAGCTAGAAGACGTCCCCATTGTTCGGAGGGTGAAGATCTTAATGAAAAAAATTGATAAAAGTTGGTTTGAAGAGGGAAAAACTTTAAATAGTGATGTGCCCACTACTTTGGATTTCAAGGATTTTAATTATGATAGTTTTTCTTTAATTGAGTGTATTTCCTTGTTGAAATCCATGATAAATTCACCAAATTCTTATGAACAAAATGAAGCTTTTACTAAACATATTTAGAAGCTATGATGAAAGCTTTAGAAGAAAAGCTAGAATTGGAGGTTTCAATACCTAGAAAAGTATATGATGAATGGAAACCTACTACTAAAACAAAGATAAAAAATTATGAGTGCAATGCTTTATGTGATTTGGGTGCTAGCGTTTCCACAATACCAAAATCTTTATGTGATTTGCTAGGCCTTCATGATTTGGATGAATGTTCTCTTAATTTGCGTTAGCGGATTCCACTATTAAGAAACCTTTGGGTAGAATAAATGATGTTTTTATTCTTGCAAATAGGAATTATGTGCCGGTTGATTTCACTGTGCTTGATACTGATTGCAATCTGCCTTGTCCCATAATACTTGGTAGGCATTTCCTACAAACCATAGGTGCTATTATTGATATGAAAGAGGGTAATATAAAGTTTCAATTTCCATTAAAGAAAGGAATGGAATACTTCCCTAGAAAGAGAACTAAGCCACCATATGAATCTATTATGTGGGCCACCTATGGAATAAATTTGAAGGATGACAACACTTGAAACTATGCGTTATGCCTAGCTAGGGGCATAAAACAATATCGCTTGTTGGGAGGCAATCCAATAGCTATCTTTATTTTTCTTGTTTCTTTTCTGTTTTTTGGTGTGCACACAATTATGCTACCGTTATAGTTGTGTTTTTGTGTTTAAATTAGTGTTTGTGCCAAGTAAAACCTTTGGGATGATTTGGATGATAGTTGATTTGATTCTATGAAAAAATAGAAACTTTTGCGCCCAGTAGCATAATTGTTTAAATTCACTGGAACATGCTAAAATTCTGAATTATTTACACATGATTAATATACAAATTTCCCACTGATACGTCTCCAGCGTATCTATAAATTTTTATTGTTCCATGCTGTTATATTATCATTCTTGGATGTTTTACAATCATTTTATAGCAACTTTATATCATTTTTTGGGACTAACCTATTGACATAGTGCCCAGTGCCAGTTGCTGTTTTTTGCTTGTTTTTACTTCGCAGGAAATCAATACCAAACGGAGTCCAAATGCAGCGAAATTTTTTGGTGATTTTTTGTGGACCAGAAGACACAAGTTGGGCCAAGAAAGTACCTGAGGGGGGCTCTGAGGGGAGCACAACCCACCAGGGCGCGCTTGGGCCCCATGCGCGCCCAGGTGGGTTGTGCCCACCTCATCCACCTCCCGCACCGCCTCTTTGCTCTATAAATACCCCAATATTCCAAAAAACCCTAGGGGAGTCGACGAAAATCAATTCCAGCCGCAACAAGTTCCAGAAACCACAGATCCAATCTAGACACCATCAGGGAGGGGTTCATCATCCTCATTGGTGCCTCTCTGATGATGCGTGAGCAGTTCATTCTAGACCTACGGGTCCGTAGTTAGTAGCTAGATGGCTTCCTCTCTCTCTTTTGATTCTCAATACAATGGTCTCTTGGAGATCTATTTGATGTAACTCTTTTTGCGGTGTGTTTGTTGGGATCCGATGAACTTTGAGTTTATGATCAGATCTATGTTTTTATCCATGAAAGTTATTTGAGTCTTTCGATCTCTTATATGCACGATTACTTATAGCCTCGTATTTCTTCTTCGAATCTTTGGTTTAGTTAGGCCAACTAGATCGATTTTTCATGCCATGGGAAGAGGTGCTTTGTGATGGGTTCGATCTTACGGTGCTTGATCCCAGTGACAGAAGGGGAACCGACACGTATGTATCATTGCTATTAAGGATAACAAGACGGGGTCTATTTCTACATAAATAGATCTTGTCTACATCATGTCATCGTTCTTATTGCATTACTCCGTTTCTCCATGAACTTAATACACTAGATGCATGCTGGATAGCGGTCGAAGTGTGGAGTAATAGTAGTAGATGCAGGCAGGAGTCGGTCTACTAATCTTGGACGTGATGCATATATAATGATCATAGCCTGGATATCGTCATAATTATTTGAAGTTCTATCAATTGCCCAACAGTAATTTGTTTACCCACCGTATGCTATTTTTCTCGAGGGAAGCCACTAGTGAAATCTACGGCCCCCGGGTCTATTTTCTCACCATATATTTTCAGATCTATTTTGCTATTTGCCTTTTTATTTATTTGCCACTTTTATTTTTAGATCTATATTTCTAAAAACCCAAAAATATTTTGCTTCACTTTAATTTATTCGATATCTATTTATCCAATCTACTACAATTTATCTCATGTCCGTTTGCCAATTTCTGGCGCCGTTACCCGAAAGGGATTGACAGCCCCTTTAACACGTCGGGTTGCAAGTATTTGTTCTTTGTGTGCAGGTGCTGTTTACATAGTGTTGCTTGGTTCTCCTATTGGTTTGATAACCTTGGTCTCATCACTGAGGGAAATACCTACTGTTGCTGTGCTGCATCATCCCTTCCTCTTTGGGGAAATACCGATGTAGTTCAAGCAAACATCAAAAGGAATTTCTGGCGCCGTTGCCGGGGAGACATCATCAACATCTATCAGGTTCCTAATCACAAATATCATCTCCTTGCAATTTACATTATTTGCCATTTGCCTCTCGTTTTCATCTCCCCCACTTCACAAAAATTTACCGTTTTATTCGCCTTTTTTTCGTTTGCCTTTTTCTCGTCAGATCTCTTGTTTGCTTGTGTTGCCATGTGTCTTCTATTTGCTTGCATCTTTGCTTGCTAAAAATCTATTAATATGAATCCTCATCCACTTGCTATTCTTTTTAAAATATCCAATTATGACGGACCAATTGTTAGTGAATTGAATTCACTAGATTATCTTTATGAAGTTTTGCTTGAGATTTATGAATCTGAAAATTGTGATGAAGTGTTAAACGAAGAAATTTATGAAGTGATTCATGATAGCTCTTTGAATGAAAAGCATGATTGCAATGATTTTACTATAAATTCTATTAATGTCAATTATGTTAGTGATATGCAAGACCCCAAGCTTGGGGATGCTTGTTTTGATATGTCTACTACTTATTGCAACGATCATGATTGGGGTGATAATATTTCTTATGATCTTGAAAATTTATTTAAGCCTCATGATGATTATGATATTGATAATAATATTTGCAAAAATATTGAAAGTGGGTTTGGAAGAGTGTCAACTTTAGGTAAAAATAATCCCACATATTTGGAGAGTGTTCAATCTTATGAATTTTTTGATGAAAGTGGGTTTGGAGAGGTCATGACTTTAGTTGATGTTAATCCCACTATTTTGGAAGATTATAAAACTTTTATGCATGTGGATCATGAAGAGAAAATTTTATATGATAGCTATATTGTTGAATTTGATTATGATCCTACATGTAATTATTATGAGAGAGGGAAATATGGTTGTAGAAATTTTCGTGTTACCAAATTACCTCTCGTTATGTTGAGATTGCTATTGTTTCTTTCTTCTTCCTTGCATATGCTAGTTTTTGCTTGTCTTGATAAAGCTTTTCCCTATAAAATGCCTATGCATAGGAAGTATGTTAGACTTAAATATGTTTGTCACATGTTTTATGATGCTCTCTTCATGTTTCAATAATTATCTTTCATGTTAGCATCATTGATATCTCAAGCCCATCTTAATGGCTATAAAGAAAGAGCTTGTTGGGAGGCAACCCAATGAATAAAATTTATTTTTGATTTTTTCTTTCTGTTCTTGGGTGTTTGCACAATTATGCTACTGTTATTATTGTGTTTTTTATGTTTTAATTAGTGTTTGTGCCAAGCAAAGCCTTTGGGATAGCTTTGGCGATAGTTGATTTGATCTTGTTGGAAAACAGAAACTTTTGCGTCCAGTAAAATAATTTTACAAATTCATATAAGCGACCAAAAATTCTGAATGTTTTACACAAGATTGATGTACAAATTTCCTATGTTGTACTAATTTTTCAGAATGTTTGGAGTTAGAGAAGTATGATAACAATTCGCATCTTTACAGACTATTCTGTTTTTGACAGATTCTGTTTTCTTTGCATTGTGTGCTTATTTTGATGAATCTGTGGTTTGTATTGGAGGTTATAAGCCATGGTAAAGTTAGAATACAGTAGATATAATGCAAGAACAAAATTTGATTGGGTTTTCTACAGTACTTAAAGTAAAGATTGGTTTTCTTATACTAACGGATCTCACGAAGGTTTTGTTGAGTTTTGTGTGATTGAAGTTTTCAAGTTTTGGGTAAGATTACGATGGATGAAGGAATAAGGAGTAAGAAGAGCCTAAGGTTGGGGATGCCCCATGGCACCCCAAGCTATTATACAAAGAGAAGCAAGCAACTAAGCTTGGGGATGCCCGAGTGGCATCCCCTCTTTCTTCTAACGACCATCGGTATTTTACTTGGAGCTATATTTTTATTCGTCACATATCATGAGTTTTTCTTGGAGCATATTGTATGATATGAGTCTTTGCTTGTTTTGCTTTTTTATTTTAAGTCATGAATCTTTGCTGGACACACCTATTTGAGAGAGCCAAAATTATGCTATGACTTGTTAGAATTGCTCTCTATGCTTCACTTAAATCTTTATGAGCTATGGAATTGCTCTAGTGCTTCACTTATATCTTTTTGAGCACGGTGTGCTTTAGTATTTTTGAAGAAATGCACTCATGCTTCACTTAGATTTATTTGAGAGTTAGTAAATTTTTTTTGAAATTCTCTCTTGCTTCACTTAAATTATTTTGAGAGAAGAAAATTTTATGCTCATGTTCTTCACTTAGATTTGTTTGAGCTATCAAAAGCAACTTATGAAATTAGTCCCAAAGTGATAGATATTCAAGAAGGATATAATAAAAACTTTCATGAAGATCATTGGACAAAATAAACTTGATTCCTTGTAATAGTTTTGCGATATGTTGATATAATATGTGAGTCATGTTGATGAGTAATTATGCTTTAGTAAGAATATTGGTGTTAAGGTTTGTGATTCCCTATGCAAGCACGAAAGTTAATAGTTATGCAATGAAATTACATCCTACTTGTGGTGCATTATTCGGTGTTAGTTATGCTTAATGCTCGCGTATGAGATTTTTTGTTTCTTGGTTGGATGCTTCTCAATCTTTAGCTAGCCTTCATTTGCACTAAGTATGATCACTACTTGTGCATCCAAAATCCTTAAACCAGTTTTGCCATATGAGTCCACTATACCTACCTATATGCGGTATTTCCGTGCCGTTTTAGCAAATTTGTATGTGCCACCTCTAATTTCAAAATAAATTTCTCTTTTGTGTGCTCGTACCGCTCATGAAACGGTAGGGGGTGGCTGATATATTTCCATGCTAGATGTGTTATTCTCAAGATGAGTGTTTATTCACTTGTCATTGCACAAGAGTACGACAAAGGTACTAGGGATGCCCAGTCCTGGAATGAAAAATGAATTTACTTTATGTTGTCAAATAATAAATTCCTTGGAAAGTGTTGGTATGGAAGGCACCCGTGGATACGGCTAGCCATGGAAAGTGAAAGTATGGTGGAAAAAGGAATAAACTTTATTTTCTGTTTGGGAACCGCCTATGATATATCTAGTATGGAAAGTATTGGGAACTACTCGATCATTTTCGTTGACAGGAAAAACATGCCACCCAAAATGTTTTATCTCTACTTTTTTCGCTTTGAGCTCTGGCACCTCTACAAATCCCTACTTCCCTCTGCGAAGGGCCTTTCTTTTACTTTATGCAATTTTTATTTTGAGTCTCCATCTTCTCTTATAAATCACCAACTAAGGGGCACCATGATCGTACTTGAGCATTGGGCGTAGCTAATATGCGAGTGTGTTTCATGAATGGATCAATGATTGAGCATAATGGGCTAGCGATAACTCGCTTTAGTGTTGATATTTTGAAAGACATGGTTGCTTGTTGATATGCTTGAATATTGAAATCTTCATGTCAAAACAAGACTATTGCTTTGAATCATATAAAAGTCCAAATGTCCATGCTAGAAAGAAAATAATATGTGATGAACATGTTAGGCAGCAATCCACATCAAAAATTATGTTCTTATCATTTACCTACTCGAGGACGAGCAGGAATTAAGCTTGGGGATGCTGATACATCTCCAACGTATCTATAATTTTTTATTGTTCCATGTTGTTATATTATCATTCTTGGATGTTTTACAATCATTTTATAGCAACTTTATATCGTTTTTTGGGACTAACCTATTGACATAGTGCCCAGTGCCAGTTGCTGTTTTTTGCTTGTTTTTTACTTCGAAGAAAATCAATACCAAACGGAGTCCAAACGCAGCGAAACTTTTTGGTGATTTTTTCTGGACCAGAAGACACAAGTTGGGCCAAGAAAGTACTTGAGGGGGGCTCCGAGGGGAGCACAACCCACTAGGGCGTGCCTGGGGGCCCAGGCGCGCCCAGGTGGGTTGTGCCCACCTCGGCCACCTCCCGCACCGCCTCTTTGCTCTATAAATACCCCAATATTGCAGAAACCCTAGGGGAGTCGACAAAAATCAATTCCAGCCGCCGCAAGTTCCAGAAACCACAGATCCAGTCTAGACACCATCACGGAGGCGTTCATCATCCTCATTGGTGCCTCTTCGATGATGCGTGAGTAGTTCATTGTAGACCTACGGGTCCGTAGTTAGTAGCTAGATGGCTTCCTCTCTCTCTTTTGATTCTCAATACAATGGTCTCTTGGAGATCTATTTGATGTAGCTCTTTTTGCGGTGTGTTTGTTGGGATCTGATGAACTTTGAGTTTATGATCAGATCTATGTTTTTATCCATGAAAGTTATTTGAGTCTTTTGATCTCTTATATGCATGATTACTTATAGCCTCGTATTTCTTCTTTGAATCTTTGGTTTAGTTAGGCCAACTAGATCGATTTTTCTTGCCATGGGAAGAGGTGCTTTGTGATGGGTTCGATCTTACGGTGCTTGATCCCAGTGACAGAAGGGGAACCGACACGTATGTATCGTTGCTATTAAGGATAACAAGATGGAGTCTATTTCTACATAAATAGATCTTGTCTACATCATGTCATCGTTCTTATTGCATTACTCCGTTTCTCCATGAACTTAATACACTAGATGCATGCTGGATAGCGGTCGATGTGTGGAGTAATAGTAGTAGATGCAGGCAGGAGTCGGTCTACTAATCTTGGACGTGATGCCTATATAATGATCATTGCCTGGATATCGTCTTAATTATTTGAAGTTCTATCAATTGCCCAATAGTAATTTGTTTACCCACCGTATGCTATTTTTCTCGAGAGAAGCCACTAGTGAAATCTACGGCCCCCGGGTCTATTTTCTCATCATATATTTTCAGATCTATTTTGCTATTTACCTTTTTATTTATTTGCCACTTTTATTTTCAGATCTATATTTCTAAAAACCCAAAAATATTTTGCTTCACTTTAATTTATTCATGATCTATTTATCCAATCTACTACAATTTATCTCACGTCCGTTTGCCAATTTCTGGCGCCGTTACCCGAAAGGGATTGACAATCCCTTTAACACGTCGGGTTGCAAGTATTTGTTCTTCGTGTGCAGGTGTTGTTTACGTAGTGTTGCTTGGTTCTCCTACGGGTTCGATAACCTTGGTCTCATCACTGAGGGAAATACCTACCGTTGTTGTGCTGCATCATCCCTTCCTCTTTGGGGAAATACCGACGTAGTTCAAGCAAACATCACCCACGTTGTCCTAATATTTCAGAATTTTTGGAGTTTCAAAAGTATGGTCATTGTTCGAATCATTACAGACTGTTCTGTTTTTGTCAGATTCTATTTTCGTTGCATTGTTTGCTTGTTTTAATGAATCTATGGATTGTATCGGGGGGTATAAGTCATGGTGAAATTAGAATATAGTAGGTATTATGCAATAATAAAATATGAATGGGTTTACAATAGTACCTAAAGTTTATGTTTTGCTTGTTATACTAATGGATCTCATGGGTTTTCTGTTGAGTTTTGTGTGCTGAAGTTTTTAAGTTTTGAGTGAGATCGCGATGGATGAAGGAATTGAGAGTGGCAAGAGCCTAATCTTGGGGATGCCTGAGGCACTCCAAGGTAATATTCAAGGAGACCAAAGCGTCTAAGCTTGGGGATGCCCCAGATGGCATCCCCTCTTTCTTCTACCAACCATCAGTAAATTACTTGGAGCTATATTTTTATTCATCACATGATATGAGTTTTGCTTGGAGCGTCGTGTATTATATGAGTCTTTGATTTGTTTGATTTTTAGTTTGCCACAATCATCTTTGTTGGACACACCTATTTGATACGGACACACATTATTCGTGATTTGTTAGAATACTCTTTGTGCTTCACTTATATCTTTTGAGCTAGGCAGTTGCTCAAGTACTTCACTTATATCTTTTAGAGCACGACGGTGGTTATATTTAAAAAAAATAGTTGCACTCTCATGCTTCACTTATATCATTTTGAGAGTTGATAATAGTAATGGCAATATGCACAAGTTAGGAAATTGGTCTTAATATGATAGGTATTTAAGAGGGATACAATAAAAACTTTCATGTAGATCACTAAATATGATAAGTTTGATTCTTTGAAATAGTTTTGTGATATAAAGATGGTAATATGTGGGAGGTACTAGTGACTGATTGTGGTTTAGTAAGAATATTGGTGTTAAGGTTTGTGATTCCCGAAGCATGCACGCGTAGTCTCTCGTTATGCTAAGAAGTTGGAGCACGATTTATTATTGAGTGTCTTCCTTTGCGTGAAGGTCGGGGGCGCGTTAACTCCTACAACCCCCCCCCCCTAGGAGCATGCGTAGTAGTACTTTGCTTCGACGACTAATAAACTTTTTCAATAAGTATGTGAGTTCTTTATGACTAATGTGAGTCCATGGATTATACGCACTCTCACCGTTTCGCAATTTGCTAGCCTCTTCGGTACCATGCATTACCCTTTCTCACCTCGAGATTTGGTGCAAACTTCACCGGTGCATACAAACCCCGTGATATGATACGCTCTATCACACATAAACCTCCTTATATCTTTCTCAAAACAGCCACCATACCTACCTATTATGGTATTTTCATAGCCATTCCGAAATATATTGCCATGCAACTTCCACTGTTCCGTTTTATGACACACATCATCATTGTCATATTGCTTTGCTTGATCATATAGATGACATAGTATTTGTGGCTTAGCCACCGTTCATTATTTTTTATACATGTTACACTAGATCATTGCGCATCCTGGTACACCGCCAGAGGCATTCATATAGAGTCATATTTTGTTCTAGTATCGAGTTGTAATTTTGAGTTGTAAATAAATAGAAGTGTGATGATCATCATTATTCATTTCTAGAGAATTGTCTTAAGTGAGAAAATAAAAAAAGGCCAAAAAGATCCCATAAAAAAGAGGCCAAAAAGAGCCCAACAAAAAAAGAGAAAAAGAGAGAAGGGGCAATGTTACTATTTTTTCCACACTTGTGCTTCAAAGTAGCACCATGTTTTTGATATGGAGAGTCTCCTGTGTATTCACTTTCATATAACTAGTGGGAATTTTTCATTATAGAACTTGGCTTGTATATTCCAATGATGGCCTTCCTCAAATGCCCGAGGTTTTCATGAGCAAGCAAGTTGGATGCACACCCACTTAGTTTTCTTCTTGAGCTTTCATACACTTATAGCTCTTAGTGCATCCGTTGCATGGCAATCCTTACTCATTGCATTGACATCAATTGATGAGCATCTCCATAGCCCGTTGATTAGCCTCGTCGATGTGAGACTTTCTCCTTTTTTGTCTTCTCCATATCAATCTCTACCAGCATACTCTATTCCACGCATAGTGCTATATCCATGGTTTGCACTCATGTATTGCATGAGGGTTGAAAAAGCTGAAGCGCGTTAAAAGTATGAACCAATTGCTTGGATGACGCTGGGGTACTGCATGATTTATACTTTCTGTTAAGAAGATGGAGCATGACAAGGCTATATGATTTTGTAGGGATAATGTTCTTTAGCATTGATATTTTGAAAGGCATGATTATTTGTTGGTATGCCTGAGTATTGATGGCTAATATGTCAAATTATAGACTATTGCTTTGAATCATTCGGATCTAAATATTCATGCCATAAAAGAAATATTACATGATGAACATATTAGGTAGCATTCCACATTAAAAATTCTGTTTTTATCATTTACCTACTTGAGGACGAGCAAGAATTAAACTTGGGGATGCTTGATACGTCTCCAATGTATCTATAATTTTTATTGTTCCATGCTATTATAGTATCAATCTTGGATGTTTTATATGCAATACTATATCATTTTTTGGGACTAACCAATTAACTTAGTGCCAAGTGTCAGTTGCTGTTTTTTGCCTGTTTTTGTTTTCCAGGAAATCAGTACTAAACGAAGTCCAAATGCCACGAAACTTTTTGACGATTTTTTCTGGATATAAGAGACCCTAGAAGCTTCGGGAGGAGGCCAGAAGGCGAAGGAGTAGGCCACAAGCCACATGGGCGCGCCTATGTGCCTTGTGGCCCCCTCGTTCATCCGTTCGACCTAATTCCAACTCTATAAATTCTCTAAAATCAGGAAACCAACAAAGAGCCACTCAAAATACTTTTTTCGCCGCTACAAGCCTCTGTTATTGCGATATCCTGTCTGGAGGCCTTTTTCGGTACTCTGCCGGAGGGGAATCGACCACAAAGAGATTCTACATCAACCTTGTTGCCCTTCCGATGATGTGTGAATAGTTTACCACGGCTCTACGGGTACATAGCTAGTATCTAGATGGCTTCCTCTCTCTTTGTTCTTCAATATAATGTTCTCCTCGATGTTCTTGGAGATCTATTCGATGTAATCTTCTTTTGCGGTGTGTTTGTTGGGATCCGATGAATTATGGGTTTATGATCAGATTATCTATGAATATTATTTGAGTCTTTTCTGAACTCTTATACACATGATTATTATAGCTTTGTATTTATCTTCAATCTATCCGTTTGGTTTGGCCAACTAGATTGATTTATCTTGCAATGGGAGAGGTGCTTTGTGATGGGTTCAACCTTGCGGTGCTCTATATACCAGTGACAAAAGGACAAGACACGTATTTGTATTGTTGTCATTAAGGATAAAACGATGAGGTTTATTCATATTGATTGGACTTACTTTGTCTACATCATGTCATCTTACGTAAGTTGTTACTCCGTTCTTTATAAACTTAATAATTTAGATGCATGCTGGATAGCGGTCGATGTGTGGAGTAATAATAGTAGATGCAGACAGGAGTCGGTCTATTTGTCTCGGACGTGATGCCTATATACATAATCATTGCCTTGGATATCGTCATAAATATGCGCTTTTCTATCAATTGTTCAACAGTAATTTGTTTATCCACCATATGCCTTTGTTGAAGAGAGAAGTCTCTAGTGAAAACTATGGGCCCCGGGTCTATCTTTATTATATATTAAAATTCAAATATACATTGCTGCAATTTATTTACTGTTATTTTATTTTGTGTTTTTTTTTATCTATCTATCACTACGAGATTTAATCCTTGCAATTAACCGCCAAGAGATTGATAACCCCTTGTTTGCGCTGGGTGCAAATTTTGTTATTTTGTCTATAGGTGTTGTTCACGAGATCTTGCGTGGTTCTCCTATTGGATTGATAACCTTGGTTCTTAACTGAGGGAAATACTTATCTCTACTGTACTGCATCATCCTTTCCTCTTCGGAGAAATTTCAACGCAGCTGCAACTACATGTGTCGCAACACACATGTAATTGCATGTAATACTGAGCATTTGCAACTACGTTTTCTTAATATTTTAATATGATTTTCAAAATAGGAAATGATAAGGAGAAGGAACAAAAAAAGCAAAAAAAAATAATATTTAAAAAATTCTAGTCGCATGCAAAATTTACATCACTACATTTTTATCCATCGGGGAAAAACGAAGTACGTATACAAGCCCAATCGAGCTACATGCATACACCAATTGATAAATAAATAAAAAACCTTTTAAGCTGGACGTGAGCTGGAGTTTGGATAACAAGGAAAAGAAAACAGAACGAGTTAGCAACAGTCGTGAAATTCGAAGGAAAGGTATTCATTTGTGTTGTAGTGGCTGTAGCGGGACACCAACAACCACTCAACTGGCCCAAGACTATAAACGTACTGAAGAAAAAACGTATACACTCAGCTGCCCAAGACCGAAGCAAATTGAAAAAATAAAACCAACAACCAGCCCATTGGCCCAGGGAAAAAGAAACAACTTTGATTGTGGTCTGCCAATGAAAAACGGGCTGCAACAACAAAGAATGATATCAATGAATGAGACCAAATTATATCTTATCTAGATGAGTTCCAGGCACTTCCTTCAAATATTTTATGGAAACATATTTTATTTT
This sequence comes from Thinopyrum elongatum, assembly GCA_011799875.1. NCBI lineage: Eukaryota > Viridiplantae > Streptophyta > Magnoliopsida > Poales > Poaceae > Thinopyrum > Thinopyrum elongatum. The sequence goes on from CM022300.1 coordinate 559,980,261, forward strand.
TTCTTTGAGTGAATTGTTTCCCTTTATTTAAAGTTTAAGATTACACGGGATACAACGCCTGGAGGCGGATTGGACAACCACACACGGGTTCCACATTCATCTCGCTGGAACTTCGAACGAGCCTATGGGTTTCCTTGTTCGATCCTCTCCTTTCATGGCTGGAGATGAACTCTTTCACGCAAAAAAAAAAAAAAGTCCCGCAAAAAGAGGAGGAGGAGATGAACGCAAAGTCAGCTATGGGCATTTCTGGTATGGCCCCTCACGCGACGAATAAAGGCCCAGTTCGTCCTAATATCGATCCCAGCCCATCGTCGCTGCCTGCTTTACGTGCGTCTCCCAAAGTGCTGGGCTGGATTAACTGCCGCTAGCTGGCAGTAGTATCTTACTCTTTTTTTTTTTGAAGGACAGTACTATCTTACTCGTTCTGCCGCGAGCTGCTCTTCTTGCGCCTGTTGGTACCGGTGCCATGACGACAACCACCGAGACCTGCTACGCTGGGAGTTGCTCGACACACCAATGGTGCGGGCATCATTACTGTAGGAACCATTGGCACGAACGGGATCATTGGAGGCGGCGCGCCAAGAACCAGCCCCGGTTGGACTTGGATTACACCTGGAGCAGCGGCGGCAACCGGCACCGGTGGCACGACGGCTGCAGCCGCCGCTGCCGGCGTCATGCTGCCGCCGGCGGCGACGGACATCGCCTGGACTTGACGCTGCAGTGACTTGATGTACTGGATGGTAAGGTCTAGTGTCGAGGCTTGGCTACACCGCTGAAATATGCCGACGCGGTAGATCGTGATCAACAACTTTGCAGTACGTACGTATTTACATATTTTTGTGCAAGTTCATCAACTAAATATGGGGCATGTTGACGTGAGTAGTACCTTGTCGCATCCTGGAACGAGACGCTGCAGGGTCTTTAAACTCTTGTTTATCTTGGACCTTCGTCTCTGCGTACATATACATGCCGAAAATAATGTGTGGATGCGTTTCTATGTGCAATCAATAACCGGATCAGAGTGTCACGATGGAGCTAGTACCTTTTCTGTTTGGCTGTGTGTTCCTCCTGTGGCCTTCCTCCTTGGGGTGGAGTCGCTTGTTGTGTCCTGCGTCAGACAACAGTTATTTTTCAAATTCAAGGAAAAGTATTTTCCAAATTATTAAGAAGAGGAGGAAATATATAAGTACAGTTGCCATATTATTTTCCACTGTCTTCCCGCTGTTCTCCTTCAACAGCTTGTCCGAGTCTTCCGATGTTATAACCCGATTATCTGACCTCTGCCCGGCAACATCGTCGTCACCAGCACGATCTTGACCACCGCCGGTGATAATCGGGTAGGGCCACGTTGCCATGTCGTCCTCGGAAGGTGGCACATGCAACACCTCAGGCTTATGTGAACATGATGAGATGGTGATGCCTCCTCCCCTCCACGCCAACTCGTAGAGATCCCCGCTGCAAAACAGGATATGCATGCGGGCTAAATTAAATGATAAACAGGTATCTTATTAACAAGCTGTCTAGGAGAAATGCCATGATACCATGCACCCACACTCATGTCCATCCCTGTGTATCTTTTGCCTTGCAAGTTTCCAAAATTTGTCAAAAAAAAGAACACGGTGATACACAGGGGCGAATATGTAGTCACTTCCAGGAAAATCATAAAAGATACGACCATTTAAGCCCTGCATGAAGAATATTTTTCCAAAAATTATCAGGAAAAAAAATCATGGTGTTACATAGGGAAAGGGGTGAGCTCGCAAGTTCGGAAACCACGAAAGTTTGCAGAAAAGTATAGATGGGTTACACACACAACATCTTACAATCGAGTCGATTCAATACACATGAAAATAATTTTTTTCCGTACAATCCAGATTGGATCAGGTTCCGCTATCATCAGATAATGGAACAAATACCACGTGACACAGATGGTAAGCAATTAAAATTATTTTAAAAAACGGGATTGCTAAGTCTCAGTAGTCCCAGTCAATGCTATATTGGTAGGATCTTACGTTGAGATTCGTGCAATTTTTTTCTTTCAGTTTTTCTTTTTTCTTTCTTATATGTTATATCACTTGACTTAGACTTCGTTAAGTCTCAGTCGACTGAGACCTAGACATACCCTTTAAAAAAAGAAACAAGTCACAAAGTACCGTAGCGTCTTGGCGCAAGTCAAAAACATATAGAAAGGTAAACTACCAAGGAACGAAACACCCCATGTTAGAGCATCTACAACGGGACCCCTTATACCCGTCTCAAACGCCCAGGCAGACTGTCCGGTCAGTGACCGGTTACAAAAACGCGACCCAACCAGACCCCTCATATCCATCTCAAACGCCTGGACTGAACGACACCCCTCATATCCATCTCAAATATGAGGACGATATGAGGGCTCATGGACGCGCCCGGGCACGCCCGGTCAGTCCGTCACGTATGACCCGACCCCATTCCGGACCATCTTTTCTCTTTCTTTATTCATTCTTTTCTTTCTCTCTCTTCTTCTCCATCAATCACGTGCAAGTGACCGGACATATAAGAAAAAATATGAGAAGTGTGGCTACGCGGATGAAAAAATAGAGTCTTAAAACGGACACACCCGATCACTGACCGGACGTGTCCGTAGATGTTTGAGGGGTCGAATTAAAGGTACGTGGCTGAAGATGCTCTTACCACCCCACAGGAGAGGGCCATAGGACGCCACAAAGCTTACAAGGGGCAAGGGGAAAACCACACCCTTTTGCAACCCCCTAGAACAACGCACACGCAGGGCTAGCTTCTATGCATGCACGTATATAATTTAAGGAGCGAGTAGCTAGCGTGTGTACTTGGAGTACGGGCAGTCGTCGCCGGACTGCTCCAGGAAGTTGCCGGCGCGGGAGGCGGGGACGATGGCCTCGCCGCGGTAGTCGCCGGAGCAGGTTGTCATCGACGCCCGGCCGAGAGTACTGATTGATCACTTGCTTCTGGCTGCTGGCTGCTGGCCTTCTGGTAGCTTCCAGGAGGTATCGTATACAAACGATCTTTTGTAATGTCTATATATATATACCTAGCAGCTGCACGGAACGTAACCCATCTATGCCACTTTTTTTCCTAAAAAGGAGAAAAAGCCCATCCAAGTATCCTAGCTTGTAGCTCCCTTTTTTAAAAGGGAAAAGAGTTCCTTCTCCGATTCCTATTGATAGAAAACAAGGTACTCCCAATCGTTGGAGTATAGGGGGTATATCACTTAACTAGACTCTCTCGGGCTATAGCGTACAGATGCATGCATCCATGGGTAGGTTCCAGACGTTTCCATCATTCCATGCCGACTTGGGGGGTCTGCTCCATCGGTAGTGGTTCCTATATGCGCATGTCACGTGAAACCACTCGTTCGGCCGATAAGTATGCATGGAACTGCGCGCTCTCACTGTGTGTGCTCTGCATGGTACTTACGTGAGCCGACGGCCTATGCATTCTTTGCATGCCAGCGTTGCATACTAGCTTCCTTTTTGACTAAAGTACGTACCTAGCGGGGAGGGCGTTTTGGCTCCCTTGCTCCCGCGTGAACAGTAAAGTCGGAAAATTAGTAAAAAGGTAAAAAATTCTGATTTTTATTTAGATGTTCGTGTTAGTATCGCAAGCACTCTTGATAATTTTCATGCGAAACGGAGCAGCAGTGTTTCATTGATGAAAAAAATAAATTTAGATGTACCATTTGGTGTTCATTTTGTTTTTGTTTGCATAGACCAAAATGCATAACCTTCTTACCTAAAAATTGGTAGGTAGCATTTGGATGTTACTAAGAAGTAAGAACACATCAAAAAATTTGAGATTTTTTTAACATTTCAAAAATCATTTTTCGCACACAGGAGAACGTGCACCTCGGAGCCCAATTGGTTTCTGGTACCTAGCGCAAAGCCATGTCATCTAGTTTTGCAAGGGCAAAACTGTCCCAGGTCCAAAATTTTGTTTCCATCGCACACTCGTCATAACCGCAACCCCACCCCGAAAAGTTTTCAAGTTTACTGGTGCAGGGAAGCATATGAGTGACGTGTCGTCCACGCGTCATTAAAAAGAAAAAAAAACATGCAATTAGTATCATGCACGTGGTAGGCGCCATGCCCTCTGTACGCCACTAGTAACACACATACTAAGGGTTTCCTATCGGGTTTCGGTTTTCTGTATTTCTTCTTTCCTTTTTCCTTTTTTTTTCTGAATCCTTTCTCTTTTTTTCAACATATGTCTACTTTTTTCAATACACATTGTATATTTTTTTATACACGTTGAACATATTTTAAATACATTTTAAACATTTTTCAAATACATGCTGAACATATTTTAATGGCATGAACATTTTTTAGAACTAAGTGAATATTTTAAAAAATTATTTCATATTTTTGGAATGCAGGAATATTTTTAAAATGTTATGTACATTTCTTCTGAATGGTACGATACATTTTTTTTTTAAGTATGCAAACAATTTTTTACATTGTATATTTTTTTTCTAGAAATGACACAAACATTTTTTTGAAATGTGTGAACATTTAATTTTGAAGTGTATGACATTTTTGTTACCTTGCATAATCATATTTTTTGAAATGACACAAGCATTCTTTTTAGTGCAAGAACGCTTTTTAAATGACACATACAGTATTTTAATGCTATCAAATTTTTTAATATGGAAGATTTTTTTATATACTATATAAACATTTTCCTTAAATTCAGGAACATTTTTTTGAAATGGGTGAACATTTCTCTTAAATGTGACGGACATTTATTTAGAAACAGACGACCATTGTTAATACCCTTAAACATTTTTTGACGTACATGAACATCTTTTTTTAAAACACGCTACTTTACCCGAAAGAGTGGAGAAGCCCAAAAAATATATGAGAAAGCGGAAGAGAAAAAACCATTGAGCATTTGCTTTGTTCATCTTACGTTTTTTTAGCATAGTGTGTTGCTAGCCTCTTTTTTCTTCTAGAGGAAGTGTGTTGCTTTTACAGGGATGTGCGTTTTGTTGGGAAACGTAGTACAAACAAAATTTCCGCGCCGAGTTGCAGCGATCGTTACCGTCACCGAGTTGCAGCGGAAGAAGAACGTGTCGGTGTAGATCGTACTTGGAGTCCCTCGAATCGTCGATGAACGTCCCTCATGCCGCCCACGAATAGTCCCTCGAACCGAAGACCGAAAGCACAACCTCTCTACTTGGTTGAAAGCGTGCAACCTTCATGATTCGGCAGCGCTTCACCGTCCAAAGCTAAGCATCGCCGAATAATTAGAGAGAGAAGTTTAGAACCACACTGGACTTCTAATTATGAGGACAAGAGGATTAGCCTAGCTCTAATTAGTCAACTAGGACCAACTAGAATTAGAACTTGAAGAACGAGGAGGCTCCAAAACTTGTGTCTCAAGACAAAATCCTCTAGTATATATAGGATAGACGGGAGAGGAGGGGCTGCCACCAAGGGAGAAAGTTTCTTCCTTGGGGCGCCGGCCTAATTAAGGAGAGGAGGACGAAATCTCCCCCTCTTCCAATTCGGCCTCCTTCCTTAGGGAAGGAGGCGCCACCCCCACTTGGGCCTTTCTGGCCCAAGTTGTCTTCCACCTCTTGGCCTTTTTATACTAGTTGATATTTAATTAAATATAAAATTATTCTAAATACTTTCAGACCATTTTATGTATAATTTAACATCCCGGAAACATTTTCCACCTATATATATTTATCGGTAATACCCGGCATTACCCGATATTCACCGGAACCCTTCTGGTGACCCCGAAACGCTTCCAGATCCTCTCAGAACTATTTCGAATACTATTGAAACAATTCCACAAATATGTTCTCGTCACACCCGTCCTACTAACACTCAGCAGATTGTGATAGCCTTAAGCTTGTGACCCCATAGGTTCGGTAACTCATAGACATGAACGGAACCGTTCATTCAATAACCGACAACGGAACCGTGGACGTCCATATCGATCCATATGAGCACACGAATGATATACAAGTGAACCTTTGGTTATCATGTGATGTTTCCTTTGCTTTGCGATACTTTACAAAACCCGGGATGCATCAGTATCCTCCTGAGTCAACACATGCTCACTATACCGAAAGTCTCGTGACCGGTTTTGTTCTCTTTTCTCATTGTCGTGTTCCGACATCTCCGTGACGTAGTCACTTGTGTCTGGACAGACGATGATGGATGTCGTCACACTAAGAGGGGCCTAAGAATACCTCTCCATCGTCGGAGGAGCAAATCTCACTCTCAAGCTATCTAGTCCCTTGTCAAACTTTTCGATGGACCTGTCAGTTGTCGTTATGATCACCGTGTTACATGTGACATTTGAGCAACCCCAGAGTCACCGCATGGTAAGAAGTAACTATGACACTCTCATGGTCTAAGGAGCAAAATCTCACGTTAACACTGTGTGTTATTACTATTGATTACAGACGATATTATCTTAATTCATAACAAATAAGTTTGAGTTGATTCAATATGATCGTTCTTCCAACGTCATAATCTTAATGCTATTTTAGGACTATTGTTACACTTAACGATATCCTAAGATCCGGAGAATGTGAGCACCAACAAGACTTGAGCTAGTCTTAGAGGTGAGACTAGGAACCTTTGTTTTATCTGTTTATCATTTCACACGTGTATATGAGTTTCCACTGAATCGCATATTCCAGGATCATAACAGTTATAGCATGAAATATAAACACTTAAATATAAATATGGAAATATAATATGTTGGTGAATGTTGCATGGAAAACAAAAAAATTCTACGCACACGCAAGATCTATCCATGGAGATGCATAGCTACGAGAGGGGAGAGTGTGTCTACGTACCCTCGTAGACCGTAAAGCGGAAGCGTTTATTAACGCGGTTGATATAGTCGAACACCTTCGCGATCCAACCGATCAAGTACCGAATGTACGGCACCTCCGCGTTTAGCACACGTTTAGCTCGATGACGTCCTCGCCTTCTTAATCCAGCAAGACGGGCGAAGTAGTAGATTAGTTCCGGCAGCACGACGGCGTGGTGACGGTGGTGATGCAACTATCTCCGCAAGGCTTCGCCGAGCACTACGAAAATATGACCGAGGATGAACTAGAGGGAAAGGGGCGCCGCACATGGCTAGGGAATCGTGGTGTGTGTTGCCCCTCTCCCTCCTCACATATATATAGGTAGGGGGAGGAGGGGAGGCAGCCTAGGGCTCCTCCAAGTGGCCGGCGGCCACCTTGGGCCTTGCCATAGCCGCGCCCCCCTTGCCTTTCTTAGGCGTGCGGGGAAAGGCAGGGAAGGGTAGCGCCCCCTCCCCTTTCCTTTCTCACATGAGGAGGGGAAGGCAGGAGGGGCTAGCCCTCCCCACTTTCCTTCCCTAGGGCCGGCGGCCAGGGAGAGGGCGCACCAACCCCTTGTGGGCTGGTGTGTGCCTCCCCTTGGCCCATTAGGCCCATATAATCCCCTAAGGTCTCCCGGAACCCCTTCCGGTGACCTGATGAATACCTGGTACATCCCGAAACCTTTCCGGTGACCAAATAGCATCGTCCTATATATGAATATTTACCTCCGGACCATTCCGGAGCTCCTCGTCATGTCCGTGATCTTATCCGGGACTCCGAACAACATTCGGTCACCAAATCACATAACTCATATTATACTATATCGTCAATGAACGTTAAGCGTGCGGACCCTACGGGTTCGAGAATGATGTAGACATGATCAAGATGCCTCTCCGGTCAATAACCAATAGCGGAACCTGGATGCCCATATTGGTTCCTACATATTCTACGAAGATCTTTATCGGTCGAACCTTTATGACAACATACACAATTCCCTTTGTCTGTCGGTATGTTACTTGCTCGTGATTCGATCATTGGTATCTTCATACCTAGTTCATTCTCGTTACCAGCAAGTCTCTTTACTCATTCCGTAATACATCATCTCGTAACTAACTCCTTAGTCACTTTGCTTGCATGCTTCTTGTGATGTGCATTACCGAGAGGGCCCAGAGATACCTCTCCGATACTCGGAGTGACAAATCCCAATCTCGATTCACGCCAACTCAATAGACACCTTCGGATATACCTGTAGAGCATCTTTATGATCACCCAGTTATGTAGTGATGTTTGATAGCACACAAGGCATTCCTTCGGTATCCAGGAGTTGCATGATCTCATGGTCGAAGGAACATGTATTTGACATTAAGAAAGCAGTAGCAATAAACTGAACGATCATATGCTAAGCTAACAGATGGGTCTTGTCCATCACATCATTCTCCTAATGATGTGATCCCGTTATCAAGTGACAACACATGCCCATGGTTAGGAAACCTTAACCATCTTTGATCAACGAGCTAGTCTAGTAGAGGCTTACTAGGGACACGGTATTTGTTTATGTATCCACACATGTATTTAAGTTTCCGGTCAATACAATTCTAGCATGAACAATAAACGTTTATCATGATTTAGGAAATATAATAATAACCATTTTATTATTGCCTCTAGGGCATATTTCCATCAGTCTCCCACTTGCACTAGAGTCAATAATCCAGTTCACATCGCCATGTGATTAACACCCATAGTTCACAACGCCATGTGACTAATACCCAAAGAGTTTACAAGAGTCAATAATCTAGTTCACATTGCCTTGTGATTAATATTCAATGGGTACTAAGGTGTGATCATGTTTTGCTTGTGAGAGAGTTTTAGTCAATGGGTCTGCCATATTCAGATCCGTATGTATTTTGCAAATTCTATGTCTACAATGCTCTGCATGGAGCTACTCTAGATAATTTCTCCCACTTTCAATACGTATCCAGATTGAGACTGAGAGTCATCCGAATCGGTGTCAAAGCTTTGCATCAACGTAACCCTTTACGACGAACTCTTTATCACCTCCATAACCAAGAAACATTTCCTTAGTCCTCATAGGTAACTAAGGATAATTTTGATCGTTGTCTAGTGATCCACTCCTGGATCACCATTGTACCCCCTTGCCAAACTCATGGCAAGGCACACAACATGTCTGGTATACAGCATGGCATACTTTATAGAACCTATGGCTGAGGAATAGGGAATGACTTTCATTCTCTCTCTATCTTCTGCCGTGGTCGGGCTTTGAGTCTTACTCAACTTCACACCTTTCAACACAGGCAAGAACCCTTTCTTTCACTGATCCATTTTGAACTTCTTCAAAACTTTGCCAAGGTATATTCTTTGTGAAAGTCCTATTAAGCGTATCGGTCTATCCCTATAGATCTTGATGCCCAATATGTAAGTAGCTTCATCGAGGTCTTTTCATTGAAAAATTCTTATTCAAGTATCCTTTTATGCTATCCAGAAATTCTATATCATTTCCAATCAGCAATATGTCATCCACATATAATATCAGAAATGCTACAGAGATCCGACTCACTTTCTTCTAAATACAGGCTTCACCATAAGTCTGTATAAAACCAAATGCTTTGATCACATCATCAAAGCGTATATTCCAACTCCGAGATGCTTGCACCAGTCCATAGATGGATCGCTAGAGCTTGCACACTATGTTAGCACCTTTAGGATTGACAAAACCTTCTGGTTGCATCATATACAACTCTTCTTTAAGAAATCCATTAATGAATGCAGTTTTGACGTCAATTTGCCAAATTTCATAATCATAAAATGCGGCAATTGCTAACATGTTTCGGACAGACTTAAGCATCGCTATGGGTGAGAAAGTCTCATCGTAGTCAACCCCTTGAACTTGTCGAAAACCTTTCACGACAAGTCGAGCTTTGTAGACAGTGATATTACCATCAACGTCTATCTTCCTCTTGAAGATCCATTTATTTTCAATGGCTTGCCGATCATCGGACAAGTCCACCAAAGTCCATACTTTGTTCTCATACATGGAACCTATCTCAGATTTCATGGCCTCAAGGCATTTGTCAGAATCTGGGCTCATCATAGCTTCTTCATAGCTCGTAGGTTCACCGTTGTCTAACAACATGACTTCCAGGACAGGATTACCGTACCACTCTGGTGCGGAACGTGTTCTGGTCAACCTACGAGGTTCGGTAGTAACTTGATCCGAAGTTTCATGATCATCATCAACAGCTTCCTCTCTAGTTGGTGTAGGCATCACGGGAATGGTTTTCTCTGATGTGCTACTTTCCAATTTGAGAGAAGGTACAATTACCTCATCAAGTTCTACTTTCCTCCCACTCACTTCTTTCGAGAGAAACTCCTTCTCTAGAAAGGACCCATTCTTGGCAACAAAGATCTTGCCTTCGAATCTGTGGTAGAAGGTGTACCCAATAGTTTCCTTAGGGTATCCTATGAAGACGCACTTCTCCGATTTGGGTTCGAGCTTATCAGGCTGAAGCCTTTTGACATAAGTGTCATATCCCCAAACTTTCAGAAACGACAGCTTAGGTTTCTTGCCAAACCATAGTTCATACGGTGTCGTCTCAACGGATTTAGACGGTGCCCTATTTAACGTGAATGTGGTTGTCTCTAATGCATAACCCCAAGGCAATAGTGGTAAATCAGTAAGAGACATCATAGAACGCACCATATCTAATAAAGTACGGTTACGACGTTCGGACACACCATTACGTTGTGGTGTTCCAGGTGGCGTGAGTTGTGAAACAATTCCACATTGTTTTAAATGAAGGCCAAACTCATAACTGAAATATTCGCCTCCGCGATCACATCGTAGAAACTTTATTTTCTTGTTACCACGATTCTCCACTTCATTCTGAAATTCTTTGAACTTTTCAAATGTTTCGGACTTGTGTTTCATCAAGTAGATATAACCATACCTACTCAAATCATCTATGAAGGTCAGAAAATAACGATACCCGCCGCGTGCCTCAACACTCATTGCACCGCATACATCGGTATGTATTATTTCCAATAAGTCATTAGCTCGCTCCATTGTTCCGGAGAACGGAGTTTTAGTCATCTTGCCCATGAGGCATGGTTCGCAAGTATCAAATGATTCATAATCAAGTGATTCCAAAAGTCCATCCGCATGGAGTTTCTTCATGCGCTTTACACCAATATGACCTAAACGGCAATGCCACAAGTATGTTGCACTATCATTATCAAATTTGCATCTTTTGGCATCAATATTATGAATATTTGTATTACTATGATCGAGATTCAACAAGAATAGACCATTCATCAAAGGTGGATGACCATAAAAGATATCACTCATATAAATAGAACAACCATTATTCTCTGATTTAAATGAATAACCGTCTCTCAATAAACAAGATCCAGATATAATGTTCATGCTCAACGCTGGCACCAAATAACAATTATTGAGGTCTAAAACTAATCCCGAAGGTAGATGTAGAGGTAGCGTGCCGACAGTGATCACATCGACCTTGGAACCATTCCTGACGCGCATCGTCACTTCATCCTTAGCCAATCTTCGTTTATTCCGTAGCTCCTATTTCGAGTTAAAAATATGAGCAAACGAACCTGTATTAAATACCCAGGCGCTACTACGAGCATTAGTAAGGAACACATCAATAACATGTATATCAAATATACCTTTGTTCACTTTGCCATCCTTCTTATCCGCCAAGTATTTGGGGTAGTTCCGCTTCCAGTGACCATTCCCTTTCTAGTAGAAGCACTCAGTTTCAGGCTTGGGTCCAGTTTTGGGCTTCTTCACAGGAGTGGCAACTTGCTTGCCATTCTTCTTGAAGTTCCCTTTCTTTCCTTTGCCCTTTTTCTTGAAACTAGTGGTCTTGTTAACCATCAACACTTGATGCTCCTTCTTGATTTCTACCTCCGCGGCCTTAAGCATTGCAAAGAGCTCGGGAATAGTCTTCGTCATCCCTTGCATATTATAGTTCATCACGAAGCCTTTGTAGCTTGGTGGCAGTGCTTGAAGAACTCTGTCAATAACACTCATAACTGGAAGATCAATTCCCAGCTGAGTCAAGTGGTTATGATAAACAGACATTTTGAGTATGTGTTCATTGACAGAACTGTTCTCCTCCATCTTGCAGCTATAGAACTTGTTGGAGACTTCATATCTCTCAACCCGGGCATTAGCTTGAAATATCAACTTCAGCTCTTGGAACATCTCATATGCTCCATGATGTTCAAAACGTCTTTGAAGTCCCGGCTCTAAGCCGTAAAGCATGGCACATTGAAATATCTAGTAATCATCAGATCGAGTCTGCTAGATGTTCATAACATCTGCAGTAGCTCCTGCAGCAGGTCTATCACCTAGCGGTGCATCAAGGACATAATTCTTGTGTGCAGCAATGAGGATAATCCTCAAGTTACGGACCCAGTCCGTGTAGTTGCTACCATCATCTTTCAACTTAGATTTCTCTAGGAACGCATTAAAATTCGGGGGAACGATAGCACGGGCCATTGATCTACAACATAGATATGCAAAACTATTAATACTAAGTTCATGATAAATTAAGTTCAATTAATCAAATTACTAATGAACTCCCACTTAAATTAACATCCCTCAAGTTATCTAAGAGATACATGATCCAAATCAACTAACCCATGTCCGATCATCACGTGAGATGGGGTCGTCATCAATGGTGAACATCTCTATGTTGATCATATCTACTATATGACTCACGTTCGACCTTTCGGTCTCCAGTGTTCCGAGACCATGTCTGTACATGCTAGGATCGTCAAGTTTAACCCAAGTATTCTGCTTGTGCAAAACTGTCTTACACTCGTTGTATGTGAACGTAGAGTCTATCACACCCGATCATCACGAGGTGCTTCGAAACGACAAAGTTTAGCAACGGTGCATAATCGGGGAGAACACTTTTATCTTGAAATTTAGTGAAGGGATCATCTTATAATGCTACCGTAGTTCTAAGCAAAATAAGATGCATAAGGGATAAACATCACATGCAATCAAAATATGTGACATGATATGGCCATCATCATCTTGTGCCTTTGATCTCCATCTCCAAAGCATCGTCATGATCTCCATCGTCACCAGCTCGAAACCTTGATCTCCATCGTTGCGTCGGGGTCTTCTCGCCAACTATTGCTAATGCATAGCGATAAAGTAAAGCAATTACATGGCGCTTGCATGATACGTCTCCAACGTATCTATAATTTTTTATTGTTCCATGCTGTTATATTATCATTCTTGGATGTTTTACACTCATTTTATAGCAACTTTATATCATTTTTTGGGACTAACCTATTGACATAGTGCACAGTACCAGTTGCTGTTTTTTGCTTGTTTTTTACTTCACAGAATATCAGTACCAAACGGAGTCCAAACACAGCGAAACTTTTTAGAGAATTTTTATGGACCAGAAGGAACAACATGGTCCAAAGAAGTACCAGAGGGGTGCCCCGAGGGGGGCATAACCCACCTTGGCACGCCTGGGGGCCCAGGAGTGCCCTGGTGGGTTGTGCCCACCTCGGTGGCCTCCCGCACCGCCTCTTCACCCTATAAATTCCCAAATATTCCAGAAACCCCAAAAAATAACCCTAGATCAGAAGTTACGTCGCCGCAAGACTCTGTAGCCACGAAAAACCAATCTAGACCCTGTTCCGGCACTCTGCCGGAGGGGGAAATCATCACCGGTGGCCATCTTCATCATCACGGCGGCCACCATGATGAGGAGGGAGTAGTCCATCCTCGGGGCTGAGGGTTTGTACCAGTAGCTATGTGTTTAATCTCTCTCTCTCTCTCGTGTTCTTGAGATGGCAGGATCTTGATGTATCGCGGACTTTATTAATATAGTTAGATCATATGGTGTTTTCCCATCTCTATCTTGTTGTGATGAATTGACTTTTCCTTTGAGATTTCGTTTTTTATCGGATTGAATACTTTTATGGGTTTGAGAGCACTTGATCTATGTCTTGGCACTCAACTCGCGGATTCTCGAGTTGACATTGGGGTAATCTATGCATAGGGGTTAATGCACGTTCTCGTCTTTGTTTCTCCGGTAGAAATCTTGGGGCACTCTTTGAGGTTCTTTGTGTTGGACTGAGTATTATGAATCTGAAATTGTTTGATGCACATCGCATAATCAACTCACGGATACTCGCGGTGAAATTGGAGTATCTAGGTGACATTATAGTTGGTTGATGTGTATCATATAGTGTTATTTTAGTACAAACTCTTGGTTAGATCAATCGGAAAGAATAGCTTGGTGTTATTTTAGTACAAACTCTAGGATAGATTGATCGGAAAGAATAGCTTTGAGGTGGTTTCGTACCCTACAAACAATTTCTTCTTATGTTCTCCGCTAGATAGGAACTTTGGAGTGATTCTTCATCGCACGTTGAGGGATGGTTATATGATCCAATTATATTAGCATTGTTGATAGATTGCACTAGTGAAAGTACGGACCCTAGGCCTCATTTTCAAGCATTGGAATACCGTTTGTGCTCACCTTTGTTACTTGCTACCTTGCTGTTTTTTATTGTTCTTATTAAAAAAATCAATATCTACTATCATTACTACGCTTGTATCACCATCTCTTCGCCGAACTAGTGCACCTATACAAATTACCATTGTATTTGGTGTGTTGGGGACACAAGAGACTTTTTATTATTTGGTTGCAGGGTTGTTTGAGAGAGACCATCTTCATTCTATGCCTCCCACGGATTGATAAACCTTAGGTCATCCACTTGAGGAAAATTTGCTACTGTCCTACAAAACTCTGCGCTTGGAGGCCCAACACGAGTCTACAAGAAAAATTTGTGTAGTAGACATCAAGCTCTTTTTTGGTGCCGTTGCCGGGGAGGTGAGTGCTTGAAGGTATATTTTTAGATTTTGCAATTGAATCTTTTAGTTTCTTGTTTTATCACTAGTTTGGTTCGTAAAAGAAAACTACAAAAAAATGGAATTGAGGTGGCCTCATGTTATTCATCTTTATCATGTCTTTCTTGAAAATGATGGAAAGGAAAATTGTGCTCAATTGATAGAAGAAGAATTCAATAAAATGTTTGTCTTAAAATCTTTGAATGGTGAGCATGATTGCAATGTTGTCAGTATGAATTCTTTGAATACCCATGATGCTAATTATATGAAAAGCTACAAGCTTGGCGATGCTATATTTGATGAAGATGATATTTTTACTCCCCCAAGTTTTGAAGAGAAAAAAATATTATAATGAAAGCATGCCTCCTATTTATGACGATTATATTGATGAAAGTGGATTTAGAGAGGTCATGGCTTTATTTAGTGATGAATCCACTGTTTTGGAAGAGGTTGCAATTGATTATGAAAATAAAGTTGCTATCTATGATGATTATGGTGATGACATATTTGTTATATTTAATAATGATAACCATGAAACTTGTCATCCTGATTTTAATTTTCAATCTCATGATAGTTATTTTGTTGAGTTTGCTCCCACTACTATTCATGAGAATAAATTTGCTTATGTGGAGAGTAACAAAATTTCTATGCTTATGAATCATGAAAAGAATGCTTTATGTGATAGTTATATTGTTGAATTCATTCATGATGCTACTGAAAATTATTATGAGAGAGGAATATATGCTTCTACATATTTCAATAATATCAAGTTTCCTCTCTTTATGTTGAAAGTTTTGAAGTTGCACTTGTTTTGCCTTCCTATGCTAGTTGATTATTGTTCCCATAACTTGTTTGCTCACAAAATCCCTATGCATAGGAAGTGGGTTAGACTTAAATGTTCTTGTCATGTGATTCATGATGATCTCTTTATGTTTCAATTCTTTACTTTTATGCAAGCATCATTGAAATCTTCATGCCTAGCTAAAAGGCATTAAAGAAAAGCGCTTGTTGGGAGACAACCCAACATTTACCCCTACTGTTTTGTGTGTTCACATGACTATTCTACTGTAGTAATCATGTTTTATAGCTTTTGTTTCAATAAAGTACTAAGTAATGCCTTTGGGATAGTGTGGATTATAGTTGACTTGATTCTGTGCAAAAACAAAAACCTTTTTGCCGAGTCACAGAATTGTTAGAAATTACTGGAGCGTCGAACAATTCTTAATTTTTTACAGTTAATTGGTCTACAAAGTTTCTACATTTTCCTAAATTTTCAGATTTTTTTAATATACATAAGTATGACCATAATTCAGATCTTTACAGACTGTTCTGTTTTTGACAGATTCTGTTTTCAATGCATAGTTTGCTTGTTTTATGGTTTCTATGGCTTATATTGCTTAATATAAATTATGGAAATTGTAGGGTATAGTAGGCATTGTGTGAGAACAATTATGAATCCTGTATTTGACAGTACCCAAGTGAATGATTTGTCTTTATCATACTAACCCATCTCATGAAGTTCCGTTAAGTTTTGTGTGATTGAAGTTTTCAAGTTTTGGGTGAGATATCGATATGAGGAGAATAAGGAGTGACAAGAACCTAAGTTTGGGGATGCACAAGGCACCCCCAAGGTAATATTAAAGGAAGATCCAAGCAACTAAGATTGGGGATGCCCCGGAAGGCATCCCCTCTTTCGTCTTCAACATTATCGGTAACCTCACTTGGAGCTATATTTTCATTCGTCACATGATAAGTGTTTTGCTTGGAGCATCATTTTATTTTGTTAGTATTTGATTTATGTTATTTATATAATTTTTTCATCTTTTTATTTCAATAAAAATGTAAAGTATAGCCTTTTCCATGCTTATTTTGCAAGTCTATGTGTTGCTGTTTGAAAACAGAAAGTTGCACGCTAATGCGTGAGTTCTTGAGAAAATTAAAAATGTGATAAAATGTTGAATATTTTTGAACAATAAGATATGCTAAATTTTCTACAGTGTGGTAAATTTTCATAATTTTTGGAGTTAGGGAAGTGTGAGTAAAATTGCACTCTTTTTAGCTGTACTGTTTTGGCAGATTGCTGTTATGTTTGCATATGTTTGCTTGTTTAATGATTCTATTTAAGGATAGGACTATTAAATATGCAGAGGCATTTAGTATGCAATGTTAAATAATAATTTTAGTGATTTGGTACAGTATAGAATGACAAGGTTTTTGCATTGATTTATACTAACTTATCTCACGAGTTCTTGTTGAGTTTTGTGTGGATGAAGTTTTTAAGATTTAGGGGAACCGTGATATAAAAGGAATTAAGGAGACACAAAATTTCAAGCTTGGGGATGCCCAAGGCATCCCAATATAATATTCCAAGAAGTCTCAAGCATCTAAGCTTGGGGATGCCCCGGTAGGCATCCCACCTTTCTTCATCAACAATTATCGGTTAGCCTCGGTTGAGCCTAAGTTTTTTCTTCTTCACATGATGTGTGCTATTCTTGGAATGTCGTTTAGTTTTTGTTTTGCTTTCTGTTTTAATAAAATACTTATATCTGAAAGTTTTAAAATAATAAAGAGTCCTCACATAGCTACCTATTTACTTAACTACTCGCTTGATCTTCACTTATATCTTTTTGGAGTAGCTTGTCATTTACTCTCATGCTTCACTTAGATTATTTTGAGAGTTGAAATTTTTGAAGAAATACTTATGCTCTCGTGCTTCACTTAAATTTATTTGAGAGTTTGTTAGTAGCAATGGTAATATATAAATTTAGTCCCAAAGTGATGGATATTCAAGAAGGATATAATAAAAACTTTCATATAGATCATTGGATATGATAAGTTTGATTCCTTGCAATAGTTTTGAGATATGGATATAATAATATGTGAGTCATGTTGGTGAGTAATTATGCTTTAGTAAGAATATTGGTGTTAAGGTTTGTGATTCCCTATGCAAGCACGAAAGTCAATAGTTATGCAATGAAGTTACATCCTACTTGTGGTGCATTATTCGGTGTTAGTTATGTTTAATGCTCGTTTATGATCGTTTTCGTTTATTGGTTGGTTGCTTCTCAATCTATTTGCTAGCCTCCATTTAAGTGGGAATACTACTTGTGCATCCAAATTCCTTAAACCAAGTTGTGCCATATGAGTCCACCATACCTACCTATCTGCGGTATTTCCATGCCGTTCTAAGTAAATTTGTATGTGCCATCTCTAATTTTCAAAATGAATTTCCTTTTTGTGTGCTCGTACCGCTCATGAAGCGGCAGGGGGTGGCCAATATTTTCCATGCTAGATGCATTATTCTCAAGATGAGTGTTTATTCACTTGTCATTGCACGAGAGTGTGGCAAAGGTAATAGGGATGCCCCGTCCCAAAATGCAAAAAAAAAATATTTATGTTGTTTAATAATAAATTCCTTGGAAAGTGTTGGTGTGGAAGGCACCCGTGGATACGGCTAGCCATGGATTGTGAAAGAATGGTGGAAAAAGGAATAAACTTTATTTTCTGTTTGGGAACCGCTATGATGTATCTAGCATGGAAAGTGTTGGAAATTTTCGGTCGTTTTCGTTGACGGGAAAAGTATGCCTCTCAAAATATTTTTATCTCTCAATTTAAGCTTTGAGCTCTGACACCTCTGCAAATCCCTACTTCCCTCTGCGAAGGGCCTATCTATTTACTTTATGCAATTTTTATTTTTATTTGAGTCTCCATCTTCTCTTATAAAGCACCAACTAAGGGAACTATGATCATCCTTGAGCATTGGGTGTAGCTAATATGCGAGTGTGTTTCATGAATGGATCAATAATTGAGCATGATGGGCTAGGGATAACTTTCTTTAGTGTTGATATTTTGAAAGACATGGTTGCTTGTTGATATGCTTGAGTATTGAAATCTTCATGTCAAAACTAGACTATTGCTTTGAACCATATAAAAGTCCAAATGTCCATGCTACAAAAGAAAAGAATATGTGATGAACATGTTAGGCAACATTCCACATCAAAAATTCTGTTTTTATCATTTACCTACTCGAGGATGAGTATGAATTAAGCTTGGGGATACTGATACGTCTCCAACGTATCTGTAATTTTTGATTGTTCGATGTTGTTATATTATCATTCTTGGATGTTTTACAATCATTTTATAGCAACTTTATATCATTTTTTGGGACTAACCTATTGACATAGTGCCCAGTGCCAGTTGCTATTTTTGCTTGTTTTTTACTTCGCAGAATATCAGTACCAAACGGAGTCCAAACGCAGAAAATCTTTTTGGAGAATTTTTATGGACCGGAAGGAACAACATGGGCCAAAGAAGTACCAGAGGGGCGCCCCGAGGGGGGAACAACCCACCTGGGCGCGCCTGGGGGCCCAGGCACGCCCTGGTGGGTTGTGCCCACCTCGGTGGCCTCTCGCACCGCCTCTTCGCCCTATAAATTCCCAAATATTCCAGAACCCCCAAAAAATAAGCCTAGATCAGAAGTTCCGCCACCGCAAGCCTTTGTAGCCACGAAAAACCAATCTAGACCCTGTTCCGGCACCCTGCCGGAGGGGGAAATCATCACCGGTGGCCATCTTCATCATCCCGGCGGCCACCATGATGAGGAGGGAGTAGTCCACCCTCGGGGCTGAGGGTTTGTACTAGTAGCTATGTGTTTAATCTCTCTCTCTCTCTCGTGTTCTTGAGATGGCACGATCTTGATGTATCGCGGGCTTTGTTAATATAGTTGGATCATATGGTGTTTTCCCCTCTCTATCTTGTTGTGATGAATTGAGTTTTCCTTTGAGATTTCGTTTTTTATCAGGTTGAATACTTTTATGGATTTGAGAGCACTTGATCTATGTCTTGGCACTCAACTCGCGGATTCCCGAGGTGACATTGGGGTAATCTATGCATAGGGGTTGATGCACGTTCTCGTCTTTGTTTCTCCGGTAGAAATCTTGGGGCACTCTTTGAGGTTCTTTGTGTTGGATTGAGTATTATGAATCTGAAATTGTTTGATGCACATCGCATAATCAACTCACGGATACTCGCGGTGACATTGGAGTATCTAGGTGACATTAGAGTTGGTTGATGTGTATCATATGGTGTTATTTTAGTACGAACTCTTGGTTAGATCGATCGGAAAGAGTAGCTTGGTGTTATTTTAGCACGAACTCTAGGATAGATTGATCGGAAAGAATAGCTTTGAGGTGGTTTCGTACCCTACAAACAATTTCTTCTTATGTTCTCCGCTAGATAGGAACTTTGGAGTGATTCTTCATCGCACGTTGAGGGATGGTTATATGATCCAATTATATTAGCATTGTTGAGAGATTACACTAGTGAAAGTACGGACCCTAGGCCTCATTTTCAAGCATTGCAATACCGTTTGTGCTCACTTTTGTTACTTGCTACCTTGCTGTTTTTTATTGTTCTTATTAAAAAAATCAATATCTACTCTCATTACTACGCTTGTATCACCATCTCTTTGCCGAACTAGTGCACCTATACAAATTACCATTGTATTTGGTGTGTTGGGGACACAAGAGACTTTTTATTATTTGGTTGCAGGGTTGTTTGAGAGAGACCATCTTCATCCTACGCCTCCCACGGATTGATAAACCTTAGGTCATCCACTTGAGAGAAATTTGATACTGTCCTACAAAACTCTGCGCTTGGATGCCCAACACGAGTCCACAAGGTTGTGTAGTAGATACCATTGCATTTCATACAATAATATAGAGACAACTAAAAGACTCCTGCCGGTTGTCGATATTACAAAACATGATCATCTCATACAACAACGTATATCACATCATATCTTGACCATATCACATCACAACATGCCCTGCAAAAACAAGTTAGACATCCTCTACTTTGTTGTTACAAGTTTTACGTGGCTGCTACGGGCTTCTAGCAAGAACCGTTCTTACCTATGCAAAAACCACAACGGTGATTATCAAGTTTGCTGTTTTAACCTTCTTCAAGGACCGGCCGTAGTCAAATTCGATTCAACTAAAGTAGGAGAAACAGACACCCACCAGCCAACTTTATGCAAAACAAGTTGCATGTCAGTCGGTGGAACTGGTCTCATGTGCGTGGACATGTAAGGTCCGGGCCGTTCATCCCATAATACCGCAAAATCAAAATAGGACGTTGGTGGTAAGCAGTATGACCATTACCGCCCACAACTTCTTTGTGTTCTACTCGTGCATATTATCTACGCATAGACCTAGCTCATGATGCCGCTGTTGGGGAACGTTGCATGGAAAAAAAAATCTACAAACACGCAAGATATATCCATGGAGATGCATAGCTACGAGAGGGGAGAGTGTGTCTATGTACCCTCGTAGACCATAAAGCGGAAGCGTTTATTAACGCGGTTGATGTAGTCGAACACCTTCGCGATCCAACCGATCAAGTACCGAACGTACGGCACCTCCGCGTTCAGCACACGTTCAGCTCGATGACGTCCTTGCCTTCTTGATCCAGCAAGACGGGCGAAGTAGTAGATGAGTTCCGGCAGCATGACGGCGTGGTGACGGTGGTGA
This sequence comes from Thinopyrum elongatum, assembly GCA_011799875.1. Classification (NCBI taxonomy): domain Eukaryota; kingdom Viridiplantae; phylum Streptophyta; class Magnoliopsida; order Poales; family Poaceae; genus Thinopyrum; species Thinopyrum elongatum. Next base: position 560,001,541 of record CM022300.1, read on the forward strand.
GGCAACTATCTCCGCAGGGCTTTACCGAGCACTATGAAAATATGACCGAGGATGAACTAGATGGAAAGGGGAACCGCCCACACGGCTAGGGAATCGTGGTGTGTGTTGCCCCTCTCCCTCCTCACATATATATAGGTGGGGGAGGAGGGGAGGCAGCCTAGCGCTCCTCCAAGTGGCCGGCAGCCACCTTGGGCCTTGCCCTAGCCGCACCCCCCTTGCCTTTCTTAGGCGCGTGGGGAAAGGCAAGGGCGGGTGGCGCCTCCCCTTCCTTTCTCCCATGAGGAGGGGAAGGCAGGAGGGGCTAGCCCTCCCCCCTTTCCTTCCCTAGGGCCGGCGGCTAGGGAGAGGGCGCGCCAGCCCCTTGCGGGTTGGTGTGTGCCTCCCCTTGGCCCATTAGGCTATTATAATCCCCGTAGGTCTCCCGGAACCCCTTCGAGTGACCCGATGAATACCCGGTACATCCCGAAACCTTTCCGGTGACCAAATAGCATCGTCCTATATATGAATCTTTACCTCCGGACCATTCCGGAGCTCCTCGTCATGTCCGTGATCTTATCCGGGACTCCGAACAACATTCAGTCACCAAATTACATAACTCATATTATACTATATCGTCAACGAACGTTAAGCGTGTGGACCCTACAGGTTCGAGAATGATGTAGACATGACCGAGCCGCCTCTCCGGTCAATAACCAATAACGGAATCTGGATGCCCAGATTGGTTCCAACATATTCTACAAAGATCTTTATCGGTCGAACCTTTATGACAACATACACAATTCCCTTTGTCTGTCGGTATGTTACTTGCCTGTGATTCGATCGGTGGTATCTTCATACCTAGTTCAATCTTGTTCCGGCAAGTCTCTTTACTCGTTCCATAATACATCATCTCGTAACTAACTCCTTAGTCACTTTGCTTGCAAGCTTCTTGTGATGTGCATTATCGAGAGGGCCCAGAGATACCTCTCCGATACTCGGAGTGACAAATCCCAATCTTGATTCACGCCAACTCAACAGACACCTTCGGAGATACCTCTAGAGCATCTTTATGATCACCCAGTTACGTTGTGACATTTGATAGCACACAAGGCATTCCTCCGGTATTCGGGAGTTGTATGATCTCATGGTCGAAGGAACATGTATTTGACATTAAGAAAGCAGTAGCAATAAATTGAACGATCATATGCTAAGCTAACGGATGGGTCTTGTCCATCACATCATTCTCCTAATGATGTGATCCTATTATCAAGTGACAACAAATGTCCATGGTTAGGAAACCTTAACCATCTTTTATCAACGAGCTTGTCTAGTAGAGGCTTACTAGGGACACGGTATTTGTTTATGTATCCACACATGTATTTAAGTTTTCGATCAATACAATTCTAGCTTGAACAATAAACCTTTATCATGCATGATTTAGGAAATATAATAATAACCATTTTATTATTGCCTCTAGGGCATATTTCCATCAGTCTCCCACTTGCACTAGAATTAATAATCCAGTTCACATCGCCATGTGATTAACACGCATAGTTCACATCGCCATGTGACTAATTCCCAAAGAGTTTACTAGAGTCAATAATCTAGTTCACATTGCCATGTGATTAATACTCAAAGAGTACTAAGGTGTGATCATGTTTTGCTTGTGAGAGAGGTTTAGTCAACGGGTCTACCATATTAAGATCCGTATGTATTTTGCAAATTTCTATGTCTACAATGCTCTACATGGAGCTACTCTAGCTAATTGCTCCCACTTCCAATACGTATCCAGATTGAGACTGAGAGTCATCCGAATCGGTGTCAAAGCTTTGCATCGAAGTAACCCTTTACGACGAACTCTTTATCACCTCCATAACCGAGAAACATTTCCTTAGTCCTCTTAGGTAACTAAGGATAATTTTGACTGATGTCCAGTGATCCACTCCTGGATCACCATTGTACCCCCTTGCCAAACTCATGGCAAGGCACACAACTAGTCTGGTACACAACATGGCATATTTTACAGAACCTATGGCTAAGGCATAGGGAATGACTTTCATCCTCTCTCTATCTTCTGCCGTGGTCGGGCTTCGAGTCTTACTCAACTTCACACCTTGCAACACAGGCAAGAACCCTTTCTTTGACTGATTCATTTTGAACTTCTTCAAAACTTTGCCAAGGTATGTGCTTTGTGAAAGTCCTATTAAGCGTCTCAATCTATCCCTATAGATCTTGATGCCCAATATGTAAGTAGCTTCATCGAGGTCTTTTCATTGAAAAATTCTTATTCAAGTATCCTTTTATGCTATCTAGAAATTCTATATCATTTCCAATCAGCAATATGTCATCCACATATAATATCAGAAATGCTACAGAGCTCCCACTCACTTTCTTGTAAATACATGCTTCACCATAAGTCTGTATAAAACCAAATGCTTTGATCACATCAACAAAGCGTATATTCCAACTCTGAGATGCTTGCACCAGTCCATAGATGGATCGCTAGAGCTTGCACACTTTGTTAGCACCTTTAGGATTGACAAAACCTTCTGGTTGCATCATATACAACTCTTCTTTAAGAAATCCATTAAGGAATGCAGTTTTGACGTCCATTTGCCAGATTTCATAATCATGAAATGCGGCAATTGCTAACATGATTCAGACAGACTTAAGCATCGCTACGGGTGAGAAAGTCTCATCGTAGTCAACCCCTTGAACTTGTCGAAAACCTTTCGCGACAAGTCAAGCTTTGCAGACAGTGATGTTACCATCAGCGTCTGTCTTCCTCTTGAAGATCCATTTATTTTCAATGGCTTGCTGATCATCAGGCAAGTCCACAAAAGTCCATACTTTGTTCTTATACATGGATCCTATCTCAGATTTCATGGCCTCAAGCCATTTGTCGGAATCTGGGCTCATCATAGCTTCTTCATAGTTCGTAGGTTCGTCGTTGTCTAACAACATGACTTCCAGGATAGGATTACTGTACCACTCTGGTGCGGAACGTGTTCTGGTCGACCTACGAGGTTCAGTAGTAACTTCATCCGAAGTTTCATGATCATCATCATTAGCTTCCTCTCTAGTTGGTGTAGGCATCATGGGTGTAACACCCCTATGTAATTGCCACGATGATCAGCTGATGATGATGCCAAGTCACATCATTTGCAGTGCCTAAACATAGTGGTTAACCAAAATAATTCAAACCCTACTCTGAAAATCAATTCAAATTCAAAAGTGCAAAATAAATTTGCTCAAACACTATGGGAAAAATGTTCACTAAATAGCAAATATTCCAGAAGCACTCATAAAAATATCACCAGTAATACTTGGATTAATTAAATGATTTAAACAATATGAAACAGCACCAAAATAGCAATATATAATACATCTAAAATCATATCAATTTCAAAAGAAGCTCAACTTTGCTCAAACCAATTTTTGGTGAATGTTTACATTGCATGTTAATATTTGGACCAAGTCACATATTTTACAAAAGTGCACAATTGGTCTAACTATTTCAAAACAGAAAATAAATAAAGAAAAATCAAAACAGAAAAATAAAACGAGGCACTGTGCACCGGGCCTTAGTGCACAGTGCCCCGGCCGCGGCCCAACTGGCCCATTACCTTCTCCCTCCTCCCCATGTCGGCTGCGCCATGGCCGCGTGCGCGTGCACCGGCGGGCGCGCGACATGCCGATGCCACCGACGATACAGGGAGGCTGAGGGGATAAGGGTGAGCTCGTGCATCTCCCCTAGCCCTCCTCGACCACTTCTCCCCACTCCTCTCGCGCTCTCCTCCTTTTCCCCATCGGCGCTCGAGAGCTTCGACGCCGCGCAACTTCCGCCGTCGCTGACACCGAGCTCCTCCGGCCTCGTGTCCGTGACCACGCGCTCCGGGCCCCTCGTCTCCTTCGAGTGGGAGCTCTGCATCGACCCGGGAAGCAGCGCGGGCACAGGATCAAGCCAACCCCCTTCTCTGCATCGCCGGCGCCCACCGTCGATCCCCGTCGACCCCGGGCTTGTCTGCGCTACTAAGCTATCACGGGCTTTACTTAGCCGCGCGGTGAGCTCCTCCCTCCCTACTCTTCTCTCCTCGCGCTGCGTTCTTCGCCATAGCCACCTTACCGCCATGGCCGCACTCTGGTCGCCGCCGGCGAGCTCACAGCCATCGCTACAGTGCACCTCATGCCGCGTTAGTGGCACCACCGAGCTTCTGGTGGTCACGCGCATCGCTCGCAAGCATCAGTTTGGCTCGGGCGAGCCCCTATGCTCGAACCCGAGCACGACCGAGCTTCTGTCGCCGCCGATGTGGACGCCGCTGTCACGTTAGGCCTCCCCTGTCCGTTCCGACACCGTAGATGGACGCGGCGTTGAGTCCTCGATCGAACGCAAGTTACCGCGCGCGATTTGGTTAAGTGTAGAGCAAATCCGACGCACTCCGGCGACGCGCCGCCGCGTTTGAGGTCGCCGGAGCTATCTCCGGCCGGCGCCGACGTGGCCAGGCGTGGGGTCCACCCTGGGTCGCTGCCAGTGGCCCCGGTGGGTCCCGTTGACCCCGTTGACTCGGGTCAACGTGCTGACTAGGCCGAGTCCAATCACTGACGTGTGGGACCCCCTCTACTAATTAACTAATAAATGATTAATTAAATAAAAACAAATTAGTTATATTAATCATTCACTGACATGTGGGGCCCACCCCCTAATTAACCCTGTTAATTAGATTAACTAATTGTTAGTCTCAGCAGAGGCTGACATGTGGGTCCCACTGGACCCACATGTCAGGTTTGGCTGGTCAGCCGACCTGTTGACTTGCTGATGTCAGCATTACCTCATGCTGATGTCATAATTCCCTTTTCTGTTAAAATAAATAAATTCCAGAAAATCATTTAAACTTCAAAAATTAATAACTTTTAAACCGTAGCTCAGATCGAAAAAGTTAAAACATGAAAGTTGCTCAGAACGACGAGACGAGTCTGATCGTGCCGTCTGTTTTCCTGTCGGAACCTCCTACGTAGGAGAACTCGTAACTCCGAACCCGTATCCGATAGATGAATAGTGACTAATCACCGGTAAATAAATCCCACGATAATCCTAAAATAACCAAAATGACTTAGATGCATATTTAGTCAACTCTGCACTGCATCATAGCATAGCACGCACCGTGTTGCATTTGATTGCATTGTATTTATTTGTTTCCTCCCCCTCTTCTCTCTCGGTAGAACCCGACGTCGACGTAGCTCCTGAGGCAGACGCCACTCCGGAGTACGACTACGTCCCCGACGACCCTGCCCTTGCTGTCGAGCAGACAGGCAAGCACCCCCATTTTGAGCATTCCAATATCGCCCACTCTCTTCTCTCTTATGCTTGCATTAGAAGTACTACTGCTACTGTTGTCCTATATCTGCTGCATAGCCTGTTTTATTGTAGCCTACTTTTGATACCTGCCTGTTCTCCTAAACTGTTTAGTATAGGATGGGTAGAGACTTATCAGAGACCCACTTGTCCCGACTGCCCCACTGGACTCTCAGAAGACCCGAGTAACGGGATCGAAGATCAGACCCTGGCACTGCACGTCACTTCCCCCTTAATTTGCTCGACACTACTGGGTTACTATCGAGTGCCGAGGGTGATACCTCGTCAGCACTTCTGATGATAACCTTGTAGGTTAGTTAATCGATCGTGGTAAGCGAGGGTGATTCCTCCTACACCACCCCCGATACCGACGTCGTCGTGCAACTGTTCAAGGGTGGACCTCGAGTGTGATTCCTCCTTCGTTCACCTTGATGATATCATCGAGTGGGATTCCATCGAGGGTGATTCCTCGGGGTTTCCCCTTGGTGTCAGACACACGAAGACTTTGGTTACTATGACTGAACACTGAACCATGATACTAAAGACGGGTCGCCCTGAGGGGTACCCGCGCGAGCATGTTGCGAAGTGATGAGGAGTCGGGTTGACCTGAGAGGTGCCCGCGAGATAACTACGAGGCGTGGCCGGGCATTCTTAGTCCTTGCCGCAAGTCCTCGAGACGGGGTGACGGGGTCACATCGATCGTGAGTCTCTGCTAGTTACCGCGCGCTCCTAATCCACTAACGGTTTGGATATTTGATCCGAGGGGCCTCTGGCCTGATAGCACTAACCATCACGTGGGCATAGTATGGGCGTTCTGCATCGTATACTTCAGCCGAAGCTTAATAGACGTCAGCGACTGAGCGGCGCGCGCTGGATTGGATTGGTTACGCAACCGCGCTTGTATTAAGGTGTTGCTAGGTCTGCTTCCGGCTGCCCACGCAACGCGCAGGAGTTCCCGGGGCGAAGGCCCAAGACCCCTGGGGGCATAGGTTTAGTCCGGCGTGCTGACCTCTCTATTAAGTATTTGGTCGGGTTGCGGCGTATCCTTTGGCCGAGGCCGGGCATGACCCAGAAAAGTGTGTCTGGCCGGAGTTAAGCGAGCGTGGTGGGTAACTTGGTGCACCCCTGCAGGGAAGAACTAATCTATCGATAGCCTGTCCTACGGTAACGGACACTCGGAGTTGTATCCCGATCGGTACAACTAGAACTTGAGATGATAACTGGATAGTACTGCTCTGGGATTGCTTTCTCGCAGGGAGTCGAGAAAGGATCTCTGGCCGAGGTTGATGATACACCACTACTACTTTACATTGTGTAATCTGCACTCTTCTAATGCTGCAAGAACGATGAAGATGATTGAAGATGCTAGTCTTTGATAGGACTAGGCTTTCCCCCTCTATTCTGGCATTTCTGCAGCCCAGTCCACATATACAGCCCCCTTTGAAAATGTTGCATATGTAGTGTAGATCCTTGCTTGCTGAGTACTTCGGATGAGTACTCACATTTGCTTTACTTTCTTTTTCCCCCATATCCCTTTTGATGCCACCAGACGTCGGAGCCCCTGAGCCAGACGCCCCTGTCGACGACCACTACTACTACCAGCCCGGAGAGTACTACTACTACGAGGAGCCGACCGACGACCGGGAGTAGGATTCGGAGGGTCCAGGGCAGGAGGCCCACGCCTTTCCATCGTAGTATTTTATTTTGCCCCGCCTCTGCGAAGGCTTATCTCTCTTTCTGTAATATATCTGTACCCAGATATCTGATGCTTCTGCTGACACTTGTATGCCATCGAGCTATGTATTCGAGCCCTCGAGGCCCTGGCTTGTAATATAAAGCTTGTATGAATTTATTTATGTTTTAGAGTTGTGTTGTGATATCTTCAAGTGAGTCCTTAGGCTTAATCATGTGCATTTGCGTGTATGGTTAGTGCATGATTAAGCCGGGGTCGTCACAGGTTGGTATCAGAGCCGACTGCCTCTAGGAATTCCCCTATCCAACTCCTTGGCCGAAGTTGAGTCTAGTGGTCCAAAACTGTTTTACTAACTTGGCTGTGTGGCTTACGGGCCCACGTCGCCAACTGGGTGGTATTAGGATCTTTTATTCCTCGACCTTTACTCTGGGACTCTAATCTCTCTTCTATTCGGGTTTAATAAATTACTAACACCGACACTTAGGATCTCGTAAATTCTATCCACCCGGAGAGCTGGATTCAGTGCGATTTCCCTGTCTTTGATCTGATTAGTCTAATAATCATTTTCCTTTCCATTGTTTTGTTTACCCTTTCAATTCGAGATCTGTTATATTTCTCGTCGTCGAATGACAATCCTGAATCTTCTCTATTTCAGATGGACCATCTGTTTCCACCTCGCCCTACGACGCAGCTTGTGCTTCTCACCTGTGCTCTAGACGTCCCTGGGTTTCCAGCTGTTCTGATCGCCCTCTTGATCAGGCTGGGATACCGCTGGCGCCCCGAGTACATGGTCTACGAGGTTTATCGTGAGTTCAACCAGGAGCAGTACTATGCTGATGTTCGCATCTATGATCAGCAGGATGACTCCGACACTGAGCTGCATCGTTTTCACGGTATCGGCGTGACGATTGAGATGGCAGTCCATGATGCCGCCTACTCTGCTGTTGCACGTCTTCGAGGACAGTTCAGCGCTGACTTGGATGCCTCTGAGTATCGGTACATTCCGTATGTCCCTGCTGGAGATGCTACTGGATACTACACAGCTGTCTGTGCCCCGTACGAGCCTCGTCGCTACGATCAGCGAGTTCTGATTCACTGTACTCAGGCTCTGGATCGCACTGTTTGCGCTCTTGCTGTCGAGTTGTTTGCCACTCGAGCATGACTCTACGAGGCTATGACGTAGTTGCTACCAGCTGTTCGTGCAGGGATATATCCGGAGCACATTCTTTACCCGAGCAGGACCGAGATGCCATCAGGGATCGATTGGCCGGCTGTGGGAGGTCACACGCCTGCACGTGGACCTCTTCTTACAGCTCGAGACCGGGTTCTGCATCAGAGTGCGCATGGAGCACAGGATCCTTCTGCGATGAACGTCCATCGTCCGCACTTGCAGCTACCCCATTTCAGTGGTTTTCTCCGATGTTGATGTAGCCTTTCTATGTCTCGTTGTGTACTTCCTTACCGCGAGCCTGCGCGCCGCCTAGTATGTCTAGCTTTTGAATTTGCGCCGTTATGCTGCCCAAATGTAACCGACTCTGTATGGACTTGTAAGACTTAATGACTACTATTAAGCATCTATTCTACTACTTAAATTCCATCGTGTTACATCATGCTTGTTGCTAAACACTCGCACTGGCTTCTGCTAAACTACCCCTGTTGACTTAGCAGGATGGGTGATAACAATCCACCTCTGCCGCCACCGCCTGACTATATGGCTGCGATGATGCAACAGTTTGAACTTAATCGGCAGATTATGACTGGGATTATGGAACAATTTCCCCATCCCAATGCCAACTATCAGCCAGCTTCAATCACACTGCCAGAGTTTGTCCGACTCAACCCATCGATATTCCGCAACACTGTTAATCCGCTGGATGCCGATGACTGGCTGCGTGATATCTTTTATGAGATGGAGTCAGCTGATGTTCCCCCCCTCAGCTATGTCACTTTCGCGACATACTTTCTGAAGGGACCCGCAGCACAATGGTGGGCCACTCACAGACAGACTCTACCTCCGAGAACTGTTGTCACTTGGGTGGAGTTCAAGACTGATTTTCGCGCCCGCTATATTCCTCAAGCAGTCATAGCCCGGAAGAAAGCCGAGTTCCGTAGTCTCGTTCAAGGTAACAAGTCTGTGGAAGTTTATCAGCGCGAGTTTCTTGACTTGTCTCGCTATGCTGAAGAAGACATTCCTACCGATGACCGCAGGCAAGAGAAGTTCCGTGAAGGGCTGCACCATGACATTCAGTTAGCCCTACTTGTTCAAGACTACCCTGATTTCGCCACCTTGGTGAATAAGGCTATCATGGTCGAGACTGGATTGAAGAAGCACAAGGAAGCTACCAGACGCACTCGTGAGATGGGCTCATCTTCGGGCTCGTCCTCCCAAAAGCGCCGCATTTGGATACCACAGAGCATGTACCGTCCAGCAGCTCCGGTGAACAGGCCATCTTATGCTGCACCTCGTCTGCCACCTCCACCACCGAGGCAGCCTCTTCGAGCGCCACCACCTCGAGCTCCTGCACCTCGTCCTGACAATGGACTATGCTTCAAGTGTGGCCAGCCAGGTCACCGTGCCAGAGATTGCTCATAGAGTCAGAATCAGCTAACTCTTCCTTCTACTGGCCGTGGTATTCCTCAGCAGCGCAACAACAATGCCAGACCTTCTTATGGTCGTGGGCAGGTTTTTCATGTCAACATGAATGAAAGACCCGGATCAACCAACTACTGTGATGGGTACACTTCCTGTTAATTCAGTACCAGCAACTGTTTTATTTGATTCAGGAGCATCGCATTCATTCATGTCAGAACATTTTGCACTCTTGCATGACGTTAAGTGTGAAACGCTACAACATCCGTTAGTAGTAAACACTCCCGCGGGACGATGCCGAACTTCTATATTCAGCCCCCGAGTCACTGTTGAGATTGAAGGGTTGCATTTTCATGCAAACCCCATTATCCTGCAATCTTCAAAAATTGACCTTATTCTAGGAATGGATTGGTTGAAGGCTCACTACGCCTCAATCAATTGTGCCACTAAGGTTGTTCATCTTCTTCATCCATCAGATGAGCTAGTGAACTACCGAGCTCATATCACTCAGAACGCCGAGGCTCAGATTTATGCCTTGAACGCGTTGAATGCTTCTCCGCTTGAGGGGATCGAGAACATCCCAGTTGTCTGTGACTTCTCGGATGTTTTTCCAGAAGAACTTCCAGGAATACCCCCTGCTAGAGCTGTCGAGTTCGTCATTGACTTGAAGCCTGGCACCACTCCTATTGCGAAGCGTCCTTACAAGATGCCACCGCACCACCTTATTGAGCTTAAGGAAGAAATCGATAAATCTCTTAGGAAGGGCTTCATCCGTCCCAGTTCCTCTACCTGGGGAGCGCCGTCTCTTTTTGTCAAAAAGAAAGATGGTACGAATAGGTTGGTCCAAGATTACCGTCCTATCAACCAGGCAACCATTCAGAATAAATATCCGCTTCCCCGGATCAATGACTTATATGATCAACTTGCTGGATCATGGGTGTTCTCTAAACTCGACTTGAGGTTGGGTTATCACCAGATCCGTGTCCGTGAAGAGGATATTCCAAAGACTGCATTCGTTACTCGTTATGGCTCCTATGAATACACCGTCATGTCATTTGGCCTAACGAATGCTCCAGCTACGTTCTCCCGCTTAATGAATTATATATTCATGGATTACCTCAACAAGTTCATCGTGGTATATCTGGACGATATTCTGGTATATTCGAAGAATAAGGAAGAACATGCCGAACATCTTCGCCTTGTTCTGGAGAGGCTTCGAGAGCACAAGTTATATGCCAAGTACTCCAAATGTGAATTCTGGCTTTCTGAAGTGACCTACCTTGGACATGTGATTTCCAAGGACGGTATTGCCGTTTACCCGGAGCGTGTTCAGGCTATCCTTGACTGGACTCCTCCGAAGAATGCCAAGCAAGTCCGAAGCTTCCTCGGTCTAGCCAGTTATTGCCGCCGATTCGTCGAGAACTTCTCCAAGATCGCCAAGCCCCTGACTAATCTGCTCCACAAATGCATTAAGTTTGAGTGGACAGACAAGTGTCAGGAAAGTTTCCAGACCCTCAAGGACAAGCTTACTTCTGCTCCAGTGCTTGCTCCTCCAGATTCACGCAAAGATTTTGTGATATATTGTGACGCCTCTCGTCAAGGATTAGGCTGTGTCCTAATGCAAGAACGAAGAGGGATTGCGTATGCTTCACGTCAATTGCGTTCACATGAAGAAAATTATCCAGTGCATGATCTTGAACTTGCTGCAGTGATCTATGCATTAAAGTTATGGCGACATTACCTTCTGGGTAATCGGTGTGAGATTTATACCGATCATCAAAGCTTGAAATATTTGTTCACTCAACCGGATCTTAATCTCCGTCAGCAACGATGGTTAGAAACAATTACGGACTATGACTGTGGTATTTCATATACCCTGGGCAAGGCTAACGTGATGGCTGATGCCCTGAGCCGCAAGTCATATTGTAACAACCTCATGGTTAGGCGAGCTCAACCTCATCTTTATGCAGAACTGACTCAGGTGAATCTGCGAATTGTTCCCCAAGGTTCTCTTAATAACCTTGTGGTACAACCAGACCTTCAAAAGGCTGTTAAGGAAGCGCAAGCCAAAGATGCTGAAATTGACTTGATGAAGAAAGAGCTTCACCTTGATAAGTACAGGGATTTCTCAGTTGCTGAAGATGGAACATTATATTTCAGAGACCGCATCGTAGTACCTCGCTTCGAGCTTATGACTGACAAGGTCATGAAGGAGGCTCATGATACACCACTGTCTATCCATCCGGATAGCACCAAGATGTATCGCGATCTTCGACAGAGGTACTGTTGGTCCAGAATGAAGCAGGACATTGCTCGATACATTGCTGAATGTGATGTATGTCGTCGCGTGAAAGCAGAACATCAGAAGCCTGCTGGAATTCTTCAACCACTCCCTATTCCTCTATGGAAATGGGATAAAGTGCAGATGGATTTCATTACTGGTCTTCCCAAGTCTCAGAAAGGTCACGATGCTATTCTTGTCGTCGTCGACCAACTTTCCAAGGTTGCTCATTTTCTGCCTGTCAAGGAGACTATCACTGCTAGCCAATTAGCAGAGTTGTATATCTCCAGAATCGTTTCACTCCACGGCATTCCGAAGGAGATCAATTCGGACCGTGGTGGAATTTTCACGTCCAAGTTCTGGGAAAGTTTCCAAGAAGCTATGGGAACTCACATTACATGGAGTTCAACTTATCATCCCCAATCCCAAGGCCAAGTCGAGCGAGTAAATCAAGTGCTTGAAGATATGCTTCGCGCTTGTGTTATATCATTCGGTAAGAAGTGGGAAGATTCTCTCCCGTTTGCCGAATTCGCTTATAATAACAGTTATCAAGCCTATTTGAAAATGGCCCCCTTCGAAGTGCTTTATGGACGTAAGTGTCGAACCCCTCTGAACTGGTCAGAAACTGGGGAACGACATCTCGTGGGACCAGACATTATTCAACACGCTGAAGAACAAGTCAGAATTGTCTGAGAAAATCTCAAAGCAGCTCAGGACCGCCAGAAGAGCAACTATGATCGCAAGCGATGGGGCTTGACCTATCAACCAGGTGATCAAGCTTATCTTCGTGTCACTCCTATGCAGGGCACCCGTCGATTCGGAATCAAGGGCAAGCTAGCTCCTTGCTATATTGGTCCCTTTCGCATTGTGGCCAGACATGGACAGGTGGCTTATAAATTGGAGTTGCCTCCACAATTCTCTCATATTCATGATGTCTTCCACGTGTCGCAACTTCGCAAATGCTTCAAGGAATCTCCGCACCGCGCAGTGGATCACGAGATGCTTCAGTTGCAAGACGACTTATCTTATAAGGAGCATCCGATCTGCATCCTTGATGAAGCTGAACATCAAACTCGTCAAAAGACGACCAAGTTCCTGAAAGTGCAATGGTCAAATCACACTGAAGATGAAGCCACTTGGGAACGCGAGGATCATCTTCGGGAAGAATATCCCGACCTCTTTCCTTCCACCTCCTAAATTCTCGGGACGAGAATTTCTTTTAGAGGAGGAGAATTTGTAACACCCCTATGTAATTGCCACGATGATCAGCTGATGATGATGCCAAGTCATATCATTTGCAGTGCCTAAACATAGTGGTTAACCAAAATAATTCAAACCCTATTCTGAAAATCAATTCAAATTCAAAAGTGCAAAATAAATTTGCTCAAACACTATGGGAAAAATGTTCACTAAATAGCAAATATTCCAGAAGCACTCATAAAAATATCACCAGTAATACTTGGATTAATTAAATGATTCAAACAATATGAAACAACACCAAAACAGCAATATATAATACATCTAAAATCATATCAATTTCAAAAGAAGCTCAACTTTGCTCAAACCAATTTTTGGTGAATGTTTACATTGCATGTTAATATTTGGACCAAGTCACATATTTTACAAAAGTGCACAATTGGTCTAACTATTTCAAAACAGAAAATAAATAAAGAAAAATCAAAACAAAAAAACAGAAAAATAAAACGAGGCACTATGCACCGGGCCTTAGTGCACAGTGCCCCGGCCGCGGCCCAACTGGCCCATTACCTTCTCCCTCCTCCCTGTGTCGGCTGCGCCATGGCCGCACGCGCGCGCACCGGCGGGCGCGCGACACGCCGACGCCACCGACGATACAGGGAGGCTGAGGGGATAAGGGTGAGCTCGTGCATCTCCCCTGGCCCTCCTCGACCACTTCTCCCCACTCCTCTCGCGCTCTCCTCCTTTTCCCCATCGGCGCCCGAGAGCTTTGACGCCGTGCAACTTCCGCCGTCGCGGACACCGAGCTCCCTCCGGCCTCGTCTCCGTGACCACGCGCTCCGGGCCCCTCGTCTCCTTCGAGTGGGAGCTCTGCATCGACCCGAGAAGCAGCGCGGCCACGCGATCAAGCCGACCCCCTTCTCTGCATCGCCGGCGCCCGTCGTCGATCCCCGTCGACCCCGGGCTCGTCTGCGCTACTAAGCTATCACGAGCTTTACTTAGCCGCGCGGTGAGCTCCTCCCTCCCTACTCTTCTCTCCTCGCGCTGCGTTCTTCGCCATAGCCACCTTACCACCATGGCCGCACTCTGGTCGCCGCCGGCAAGCTCACAGCCATCGCTATAGTGCACCTCACGCCGCGTTAGTGGCACCACCAAGCTTCTGGTGGTCACGTGCATCGCTCGCAAGCATCACTTTGGCTCAGGCGAGCCCCTATGCTCGAACCTGAGCACGACCGAGCTTCTGTCGCCGCCGGTGTGGACGCCGCCATCACGTTAGGCCTCCCTTGTCCGTTCCGACACCGTAGATGGACGCGACGTTGAGTCCTCGATCGAACGCAAGTTACCGCGCGCAATTTGGTGAAGTGTAGAGCAAATCTGACACACTCCGGCGCCGCGCCGCCGCGTTTGAGGTCGCCGGAGCTGTCTCCGGCCGGCGCCGACATGGCCAGGTGTGGGGTCTACCCTGGGTCGCTGCCAGTGGCCCCGGTGGGTCCCATTGACCCTGTTGACTCGGGTCAACGTGCTGACTGGGCCAAGTCCAGTCACTGACGTGTGGGACCCCCTCTGCTAATTAACTAATAAACGATTAATTAAATAAAAACAAATTAGTTATATTAATCATTCACTGACATGTGGGGCCCGCCCCCTAATTAACCCTATTAATTAGATTAACTAATTGTTAGTCTCAGCAGAGGCTGACATGTGGGTCCCACTGGACCCACATGTCAGGTTTGACTGGTCAGCCGACCTGTTGACTTGCTGATGTCAGCATTACCTCATGCTGACGTCATAATTCCCTTTTCTGTTAAAATAAATAATTCCAGAAAATCATTTAAACTTCGAAAATTAATAACTTTTAAACCGTAGCTCAGATCGAAAAAGTTAAAACATGAAAGTTGCTCAGAACGACGAGACGAGTCTGATCGTGCCGTCTGTTTTCCTGTCGGAACCTCCTATGCAGGAGAACTCGTAACTCCGAACCCGTATCCGATAGATGAATAGTGACTAATCACCGGTAAATAATCCCACGATAATCCTAAAATAACCAAAATGACTTAGATGCATATTTAGTCAACTCTGCACTGCATCATAGCATAGCACGCACCGCGTTGCATTTGATTGCATTGTATTTATTTGTTTCCTCCCCCTCTTCTCTCTCGGTAGACCCCGACGTCGACGTAGCTCCTGAGGCAGACGCCGCTCCGGAGTACGACTACGTCCCCGACGACACTGCCCTTGCCGTCGAGCAGACAGGCAAGCACCCCCATTTTGAGCATTTCGATATCGCCCACTCTCTTCTCTCTTATGCTTGCATTAGAAGTATTGCTGCTACTGTTGTCCTATATCTGCTGCATAGCCTATTTTATTGTAGCCTACTTTTGATACCTGCCTGTTCTCCTAAACTATTTAGTATAGGATGGGTAGAGCCTTATCAGAGACCCACTTGTCCCGACTGCCTCGCTGGACTCCCAGAAGACCCGAGTAACGGGATCGAAGATCAGACCCTGGCACCGCACGTCACTTCCCCCTTAATTTGCTCGACACTACTGGGTTACTATCGAGTGCCGAGGGTGATACCTCGTCAGCACTTCTGATGATAACCTTGTAGGTTAGTTAATCGGTCGTGGTAAGCGAGGGTGATTCCTCCTACACCACCCCTAATACCGACGCCGTCGTGCAACTGTTCAAGAGTGGACCTCGAGGGTGATTCCTCCTTCGTTCACCTTGATGATATCATCGAGTGGGATTCCATCGAGGGTGATTCCTCGGGGTTTCCCCTTGGTGTCAGACACACGGAGACTTTGGTTACTATGACTGAACACTGAACCATGATACTAAAGACGGGTCGGCCCTGAGGGGTACCCGCGTGAGCACGTTGCGAAGTGATGCGGAGTCGGGTTGACCTGAGAGGTGCCCGCGAGATAACTACAAGGCGTGGCCGGGCATTCTTAGCCCTTGCCGCAAGTCCTCGAGACGGGGCGACGGGGTCACATCGATCGTGAGTCTCTGCTCGTTACCGCACGCTCCTAATCCACTAACGGTTTGGATATTTGATTCGAGGGGCCTCTGGCCTGATAGCACTAACCATCACGTGGGCATAGTATGGGCGTTCTGCGTCGTATACTTCAGCCGAAGCTTAATAGACGTCAGCGACTGAGCGGCGCGCGCTGGATTGGACTGGTTACGCAACCGCGCTTGTATTAAGGGGTTGCTAGGTCTGCTTCTGGCTGCCCACGCAACGCGCAGGAGTTCCCGGGGCGAAGGCCCAAGACCCCTGGGGGCATAGGTTTAGTCCGGCGTGCTGACCTCTCTGTTAAGTATTTGGTCGGGTTGTGGCGTATCCTTTGGCCGAGGCCGGGCATGACCCAGAAAAGTGTGTCAGGCCGGAGTTAAGCGAGCGTGGTGGGTAACTTGGTGCACCCCTGCAGGGAAGAACTAATCTATCGATAGCTTGTCCTACGGTAATGGACACCCGGAGTTGTATCCCGATCGGTACAACTAGAACTTGAGATGATAACTGGATAGTACGGCTCTGGGATTGCTTTCTCGCAGGGAGTCGAGAAAGGATCTCTGGCCGAGGTTGATGATACACCACTACTACTTTACATTGTGTAATCTGCACTCTTCTAATGGTGCAAGAACGATGAAGATGATTGAAGATGCTAGTCTTCGATAGGACTAGGCTTTCCCCCTCTATTCTGGCATTTCTGCAGCCCAGTCCACATATACAGCCCCCTTTGAAAATGTTGCCTATGTAGTGTAGATCCTTGCTTGCTGAGTACTTCGGATGAGTACTCACGTTTGCTTTACTTTCTTTTTCCCTCATATCCCTTTTGATGCCACCAGACGTCGGAGCCCCAGAGCCAGACGCCCCTGTCGACAACCACTACTACTACCAGCCCGGAGAGTACTACTACTACGAGGAGCCGACCGACGTCCAGGAGTAGGATTCGGAGGGTCCAGGGCAGGAGGCCCACGCCTTTCGATCGTAGTATTTTATTTTGCCCCGCCTCTGTGAAGGCTTATCTCTCTTTCTGTAATATATCTGTACCCAGATATCTGATGCTTCTGCTGACACTTGTATGCCATCGAGCTATGTATTCGAGCCCTCGAGGCCCTGGCTTGTAATATAAAGCTTGTATGAATTTATTTATGTTTTAGAGTTGTGTTGTGATATCTTCAAGTGAGTCCTTAGGCTTAATCGTGTTCACTTGCGTGTATGGTTAGTGCACGATTAAGCCGGGGTCATCACAATGGGAATGGTTTTCTCTGATGTGCTACTTTCCAATTTGAGAGAAGGTACAATTACCTCATCAAGTTCTACTTTCCTCCCACTCACTTCTTTCGAGAGAAACTCCTTCTCTAGAAAGGACTCATTCTTGGCAACAAAGATCTTGCCTTCGGATCTATGGTAGAAGGTGTACCCAATAGTTTCCTTAGGGTATCCTATGAAGACGCACTTCTCCGATTTGGGTTCGAGCTTATCAGGCTGAATCCTTTTGACATAAGTGTCGTATCCCCAAACTTTAAGAAACGACAGCTTAGGTTTCTTGCCAAACCATAGTTCATACGGTGTCATCTCAATGGATTTAGACGGTGCCCTATTTAACGTGAATGCGGCTGTCTCTAATGCATAACCCCAAAATGGTAAATCGGTAAGAGACATCGTAGAACACACCATATCTAATAAAGTACGGTTACGATGTTCGGACACACCATTACGTTGTGGTGTTCCAGGTGGCGTGAGTTGTGAAACAATTCCACATTGTTTTAAATGAAGGCCAAACTCATAGCTCAAATATTCGCCTCCGCGATCAGATCGTAGAAACTTTATTTTCTTGTTACGATGATTCTCCACTTCATTCTGAAATTCTTTGAACTTTTCAAATGTTTCAGACTTGTGTTTCATCAAGTAGATATAACCATACCTACTCAAATCATCTGTGAAGGTCAGAAATAACGATACCCGTCGCGTGCCTCAACACTCATCGGACCGCATACATCGGTATGTATTATTTCCAATAAGTCATTAGCTCGCTCCATTGTTCTGGAGAACGGAGTTTTAGTCATCTTGCCCATGAGGCATTGTTCGCAAGTATCAAATGATTCATAATCAACTGATTCCAAAAGTCCATCCGCATGGTGTTTCTTCATGCGCTTTACACCAATATGACCTAAACGGCAGTGCCACAAGTATGTTGCACTATCATTATCAACTTTGCATATTTTGGCATCAATATTATGAATATGTGTATTACTACGATCGAGATTCAATAAGAATAGACCATTCATCTAAGGTGCATGACCATAAAAGATATTACTCATATAAATAGAACAACCATTATTCTCTGATTTAAATGAATAACGGTCTCGCAATAAACAAGATCTAGATATAATGATCATGCTCAACGCTGGCACCAAATAACAATTATTGAGGTCTAAAACTAATCCCAAAGCTAGATGTAGAGGTAGCGTGCCGACAGTGATCACATCGACCTTGCAACCATTCCCGACGCACATCGTCACCTCGTCCTTAGCCAATCTTCGTTTATTCCGCAGCTCCTGTTTTGAGTTACAAGTATGAGCAACCGAACCAGTATCAAATACCCAGGCGCTACTGCGAGCATTAGTAAGGAACACATCAATAACATGTATATCAAATATAACTTTGTTCACTTTGCCATCCTTCTTATCCGCCGAGTATTTGGGGCAGTTCCGCTTCCAGTGACCATTCCCTTTGCAGTAGAAGCACTCAGTTTTAGGCTTGGGTCCAGTTTTGGGCTTCTTCACAGGAGTGGCAACTTGCTTGCCATTCTTCTTGAACTTCCCTTTCTTTCCCTTGCCCATTTCTTGAAACTAGTGGTCTTGTTAACCATCTACACTTGATGCTCCTTCTTGACTTCTACCTCCGCAGCCTTAAGCATTGTGAAGAGCTCGGGAATTGGTTTCGTCATCCCTTGCATATTATAGTTCATCACGGAGCCTTTATAGCTTGGTGGCAGTGATTGAAGAACTCTGTCAATAACACTCTCAACTAGAAGATCAAGTCCCAGCTGAGTCAAGTGGTTATGATACCCAGACATTTTGAGTATGTGTTCACTGACAGAACTGTTCTCCTCCATCTTGCAGCTATAGAACTTGTTGGAGACTTCATATCTCTCAACCCGGGCATTAGCTTGAAATATCAACTTCAGCTCTTGGAACATCTCATATGCTCCATGACGTTCAAAACGGCTTTGAAGTCCCGGTTCTAAGTCGTAAAGCATGGCACACTGAACTATCGAGTAGTTATCAGATCGAGTCTGCCAGACGTTCATAACATCTGCAGTAGCTCCTGCAGCAGGTCTGTCACCTAGAGGTGCATCAAGGACATAATTCTTCTGTGCAGCAATGAGGATAATCCTCAAGTTATGGACCCAGTCCGTGTAGTTGCTACCATCACCTTTCAACTTAGCTTTCTCTAGGAACGCATTAAAATTCAGAGGAACGGTAGCACGGGCCATTGATCTACAACATAGATATGCAAAACTATTAATACTAAGTTCATGATAAATTAAGTTCAATTAATCAAATTACTAATGAACTCCCACTTAAATTAACATCCCTCAAGTTATCTAAGTGATACATGATCCAAATCAACTAACCCATGTCCGATCATCACGTGAGATGGGGTAGTCATCAATGGTGAACATCTCTATGTTGATCATATCTACTATATGACTCACGTTCGACCTTTCGGTCTCCAGTGTTCCGAGACCATGTCTGTACATGCTAGGCTCGTCAAGTTTAACCCAAGTATTCTGCTTGTGCAAAACTGTCTTACACCCGTTGTATGTGAACGTAGAGTCTATCACACCCGATCATCATGAGGTGCTTCGAAACAACGAACTTTAGCAATGGTGCATACTCGGGGAGAACACTTTTATCTTCAAATTTAGTGAAGGGATCATCTTATAATGCTATCGTCGTTCTAAGCAAAATAAGATGCATAAGGGATAAACATCACATGCAATTAAAATATGTGACATGATATGGCCATCATCATCTTGTGCTTTTGATCTCCATCTCCAAAGCATCGTCATGATCTCCATCATCACCGGCTCAACACCTTGATCTCCATCATTGCGTCGGGGTCGTGTCGCCAACTATTGCTTCTACAACTATTGCTAACGCATAGCGATAAAGTAAAGCAATTACATGGCTCTTGCATTTCATACAATAATTAAGAGACAACCCTAAGGCTCCTGCCGGTTGTCGATATTACAAAACATGATCATTTCATAGAACAACGTATATCACATCATAGCTTGACCGTATCACATCACAACATGCCCTGCAAAAACAAGTTAGACGTCCTCTACTTTGTTGTTACAAGTTTTACGTGGCTGCTACGGGCTTCTAGCAAGAACCGTTCTTACCTACGCAAAAACCACAACGGTGATTATCAAGTTTGTTGTTTTAACCATCTTCAAGGACCGGCAGTAGTCAAATTCGATTCAACTAAAGTAGGAGAAACAGACACCCGCCAGCCACTTTTATGCAAAACAAGTTGCATGTCAGTCGGTGGAACCAGTCTCATATGCGTGGACATGTAAGGTTGGTCCGGCCGCTACATCCCACAATACCGTCGAATCAAAATAAGACTTTGGTGGTAAGCAGTATGACCATCACTGCCCACAACTTCTTTGTGTTCTACTCGTGCATATCATCTACGCATAGACCTGGCTCATGATGCCACTGTTGGGGAACGTTGCATGGAAAAAAAAAATTCTACGCACACGCAAGATCTATCAATGGAGATGCATAGCTACGAGAGTGGAGAGTGTGCCTACGTACCCTTGTAGACCCTAAAGCAGAAGCATTTATTAACGTGGTTGATGTAGTCGAACACCTTCGCGATCCAACCGATCTAGTACCGAACGTACGGCACCTCCGCGATCAGCACACGTTTAGCTCGATGACGTCCTCGCCTTCTTGATCCAGCAAGACGGGCGAAGTAGTAGATGAGTTCCGGCAGCACGACGGTGTGGTGACGGTGGTGATGCAACTATCTCCGCAGGGCTTCGCCGAGCACTACGAAAATATGACCGAGGATGAACTAGAGGGAGAGGGGCGCCCCACACGGCTAGGGAATCATGGTGTGTGTTGCCCCTCTCCCTCCTCACATATATATAGGTGGGGGAGGAGGGGAGGCAGCCTAGGGCTCCTTCAAGTGGCCGGCGGCCACCTTGGGCCTTGCCCTAGCCGCGCCCTCCCTTGCCTTTCTTAGGCGCGCGGGGAAAGGCAAGGGAGGGTGGCGCCCCCCCTCCCCTTTCCTTTCTCCCATGTGGGGAAGGCAGGAGGGGCTAGCCCTCCCCCCTTTCCTTTCCTAGGGCCGGCGGCCAGGGAGAGGGCGTGCCAGCCCCTTGTAGGCTGGTGTGTGCCTCCCCTTGGCCCATTAGGCCCATATAATCCCCGTAGGTCTCCCAGAACCCCTTCCGGTGACCCGATGAATACCCAGTACATCCTGAAACCTTTCCGGTGACCAAATAGCATCGTCCTATATATCAATCTTTACCTCCTAACCATTCCGGAGCTCCTCGTCATGTCCGTGATCTTATCCGGGACTCCGAACAACATTCAGTCATCAAATCACATAACTCATATTATACTATATCTTCAACGAACGTTAAGCGTGCGGACCCTACGGGTTCGAGAATGATGTAGACATGACCGAGACGCCTCTCCGGTCAATAACCAATAGCAGAACCTGGATGCCCATATTGGTTCCTACATATTCTATGAAGATCTTTATCGGTCGAACCTTTATGACAACATATACAATTCCCTTTGTCTGTCGGTGTGTTACTTGCCCGTGATTCGATCGTTGGTATCTTCATACCTAGCTCAATCTCGTTACCGATAAGTCTCTTTACTCGCTCCGTAATACATCATCTCATAACTAACTCCTTAGTCACTTTGCTTGCAAGCTTCTTGTGATGTGCATTACCGAGAGGGCCCAGAGATACCTCTCCGATACTCGGAGTGACAAATCCCAATCTCGATTCATGCCAACTCAACAGACACCTTCGGAGATACCTGTAGAGCATCTTTATGATCACCCAGTTACGTTGTGACGTTTGATAGCACACAAGGCATTCCTCTGGTATCCGGGAGTTGCATAATCTCATGTTCGAAGGAACACGTATTTGACATTAAGAAAGCAGTAGCAATAAACTGAACGATCATATGCTAAGCTAACGGATGGGTCTTGTCCATCACATCATTCTCCTAATGATCTGAGTCCGTTATGAAGTGACAACACATGTCCATGGTTAGGAAACCTTAACCATCTTTGATCAACGAGCTAGTCTAGTAGAGGTTTACTAGGGACACGGTATTTGTTTATGTATCCACACATGTATTTAAGTTTCCGATCAATACAATTCTAGCATGAACAATAAACCTTTATCATGATTTAGGAAATATAATAATAATCATTTTCTTATTGCCTCTATGGCATATTTCCATCATAATAATACCATATTATTGCCTCCAGGGTAAATTTCCAACGTTTTTTTAGTTGAGGAAGTTTTTTAGGGGAAACGAAGTTGCTTTATTGATTAACGAGGTCCAGAGTAATTATTACAATATCATGTGGCTGCAGCAACCAACCAGACATGTCTAATCAAGGCCAAAGAATATAAAAATTGAGCTAAGTTGTCTGCTTCAAAATTCCTACTTCTAGTCTCATGAATCAAATTACAAAGTTCAAACTCTCTGTGCTCTTCTTGATTTCCTTGATGATGGCACCATGTTTCCCGCTCGTATCACAATGATTGTCATTCACCACCGTTCTACAAACTGAAGATATAGGGTTAGTTTGGATAGTGTCCTGGACACTGTGCCTAGAAAAAGTTGATGCCTGGGAGTTGCATGGTACGTTGGTGTCTTCATACCTGGTCAGGCTAGCCTAGACTAGAGGTGTCTGGATCATAGTCTTGGCTAGTAAATTAATAAATGGATCGTAAAGTCATCAACTCTGGTATGGAACAGGTGGTTAGCATTGGAATTGACGCCCAGGCTGCTAAACATGTGCGCCAGGCTACCCATTTCATACGCCTGGCCCAGGCTAAGTAAGATGCCTGGATTTACAGCCCAGGCTAAGCAACATACGCAGGAACCGATCCAGGCTAGCATATGTTTCTTCACTACATCAACAAAACACAGTCCAGGTACTTTCCAGGGAGGCTCCAGGCTAGGCATTTTCTAGCCAGGACTAGATCCAAACACGCTCATAAGGATAGTCGTGAGCATCAAGTCGTCTGCCAAGGCCATCGCCTCTCAGCAGGCCAATTCTTCAAGAGATGGTGCATCACAAACACCTTGTAGTGTGATCGAAGGAGAGCCAAGATAATGCCCGTGCTCGTCTCGACAAATTATAGCCACCGCTCCTCTATTTTGACGTGTCAGCATTGCATCAACGTTAAGTTTTGGCCCTCCCAGAGGTGGGCAGATCCAGGGTTGCTGGTTATTGGCTGGAACATGCAATACCACCCTCGGGTTGTCCTTGGAAAAAGACCCAAGCTCGGACAGAAGGAAGTATATTGCTAGCTACAAAGAGGTAGACGCGCTCTAGTCGTGTTGTTTTTTAGCCTGGCCCAATACCGACGCATAGCAAATGAGCCATTGTTAGGACATGCAAGAAGGTAGAAATAGCTTAAAAAAACTAAGGTAGAAATAGCAGCTCCCTCCAAAGGGGACTTCCAATTTACGGACAAGCGCAATGCGGAGCGCTGAAACGTGCACCCCTAGCTCCCCCATTCCCTTTTCGGCCAATTCATATGTGGTGCGGGGCACCCTTTTTTGTACGTTTTTCTCTCTTGTTTATTCTTTTTTCTTTTTAGTGCTGTTGCTTATTAAATCATATTTAAGATTTGCAAAAAATATTCATAATTTTTTGATAAAATCCTAAAATATTCAACTGTTAACGAATTTGAAATAGTGTTCACAGATTACAAAACATGTTCAAGTTTTTTTTAATGTTCACAAATTTGAAAAAATATTCCAAAATCGAAAAAATGTTCAATAACTTTGAAAAAATGTTCATAAATTCAAAGAATATTCATTAATTTCATGAAATATTTCTTGATTCAAATAATATTCGTGAAGTTCTTAAAATGAATTTTTTTATTTTTTATTTACAAATTTTGAATATAGTGAATAGATTTTGAATAGGATGAACAATTATTTAATTTGATTTTTTTTTTCAAATTCAAGAACATTTTTGAAAAATATGATGGACATTTTGTTAATTGTGATGATTTTTTTTGTATTTGATGAAAAAAATGGATTTGATAAACAAATTGCAATTCGATAAACAATTTTTGAATTGAATCAATATTTTTTGAATTTGGTATTTTTAATCTGGCGAACAAATTAAATTAAATGGACATTTTTTTGAATTTTGTGAACAAAATTTGAATTTGATGAAAAAAATGGATGAAATGAGCATTTTTTAAATTTTGTGAACAATATTTGAATTGGATGAACACAAAATATTCATAATTGTAAAAAAATATTCGCAAATTTGAAAAATGTTCGCCGATGAAAAAGAAAAAGGAAATAATATTATAATATAAGTAATGGAAAGAAAAAAGAAAAGAAAAATGAATTTTTTCAAAATAAAATGTATTATGGAAATAACACGAGAAAAGACAAAAAAAATTGTGTAGCAAGGTTCTACATCTACACAAACCGGAAGATGGATCCTTCGCTGGGCCGAGCCCATTAACTTAGCGAGCAGGGGGGGCTCTTTTGGTCCAGTGCCAGTCTACCTACGCGGGGAATAGGAATCGCCGGGAGCTCCTGTTCGGCGCCTTGAGCGCCCGGACAGGTAGCTGGTGCCCGCACGCCTCACCGCATGGGCCGAACCAGTAAACCGCGAGGAAAAATGTTCACGTTTAATCAAGAGAACCGGGATTCAATCTCTGAACGACGAGGTAAATTCCCACACGAGTTAACACCTAGGAAGCGCTCGGTTTGCTAATCACTAAGGGAAACAGAGCTCCTTTGACCATTCATTCAGTGAAAAATTTAAACATATACTAGTATTATATAGTCACTATAATTATTTTAACAAAGAAAACATAAATTTGAAAAGGCATTCATGAAAACTACTAATTGAAAAAATAAAAAAATGTTCATACCAATTGAAAAAAAATCGCATAAATCGAAAATGTTCATGATTTTTTAAAAAAAATAAGCAAATATGAAAAAAATCATTGAATTTTCAGAAATTTCATCAAATTTGAAAAAGTTCATCAATTTAGAAATTGTCCATTGAATTTTGAAAAAATAGTTCATGAAATTGAAAAAGTTCATCCAATTTGAAAAGAAGTTCACTGAATTTAAAAGAAGGTCATCGAATTTAAAAAAAGTTCATCAACTTTTCAAAAAAATTCGTCGGATTTGAAAAAGAGTTCAACAAATTTGAAAAAGAGTTCAACAAATTTGAAAAAAAGTTCATCAATTCTGAAAAAATTTCATCAAATTTTAAAAAATATGCATCGAAGTTGAAAGGAGTTCTTCGAATTTGAAAAGAGTTCATCGAATGTGAAAAAAAGTTATCAATTTAAAAAAGGTTCAAGAATTTTTAAAAAGCACACGTTAAAGAAAACAAAGAGAAGGAACAGAAAAGGATAAGAAAAAGGTAAAAGAAAAAAAAAACTAAACTAGAAACACAAAGAGAAAAGGAGAACAATCAATCAACTAGCGAGGCATAGCCTGGTGGTTGGAACGAAGCGCTCACGAGGAAGTGGTTGTCAGTTAGAAACCTTGATCCCGCACCATTTTTTGCGTTTGGAAAACAACCTATATGGGCCGGGGCGCTGCAGGCTCCCGTTTGCAGAATACACATTAACGGGCGCCTGTAGCGCCAAATAGGATTGGCCGGAATCACCCCTCCAAAGTGAGGGCGCTGATATGTCTGGCCTACAGCGAGACGAGAACAAGTTTTGCTGAAGAGGACTTCCATATTGGGTTGGCCCATCGCGCCGCTGAACAAAGGCCACAGGCCATATTTTCGTTATTTATATTTCCATATATTCTATATTATCAAAAAAATTTAAATAAAACATTTCAAAAAAGGTTAATCAAGCTTTTAAATTTTTTATATTTGTATAGAAAAAATGTTTATCATGTATAACGTGAAATGCGTATAGAAAAACATTGACCATGTACATAAAAAAAGGTTAATCCAATTATTTTAGAAAAATATTGAACAAGTGTTTACAAAATATTAAACTTGTAATTCAAAAAGGTTAAATGTGTACATAAAAATTGTTGACCATGTATTTAAGAAATGTTAAACTTGTAGTCGAGGAAGTGGTTGAAAATGTTAAATATGTCTGGCCAGGAAGTGGTTGTCAGTTCGAAACCCCGATCGCGCACCTTTTTTGCGTTTGGAAAACAACCTATATAGGCCGGCCCAGCGTGGGGCGCTGCAGGCACCCGTTTGCAGAATACACATTATCGGGGGCCTGCAGCGCCAAATAGGATTCTCCGGAATCGCCCCTCCAAAGTGAGGGCGTTGATATTTGTGGCCTACAGCGAGAGGAGAGGAAGTTTTGCTGAAGACACTTCCATATTGGGCCGGCCCATCGCGCCGCTGACCAAAGGCCACAGGCCATATTTTTGTTATTTATATTTCCATATATACTATATTATAAAAAACACTTTATATAAAACATTTCAAAAAAGGTTAATCAAGCATTTAATTTTTTTATTTTTTTATTGTAAAAATGTTTATGTATAACGTGAAGTGTGTATAGAAAAAACGTTGACCATGTACATAAAAAATGTTAATCCAATCATTTAGAAAAATGTTGAACAAGTGTTTAAAAAAATATTAAACTTATAATTCAAAATGTTAAATGTGTACATAAATTTTTTTCCCATGTATTTGTTAAACTTGTATTCGAAAAATGTTAAATGTGTATAGAAATAATATTGATCATGTATTCAAAAAATGTTAAACTTTTATTTGGAAAATTCTAAATGTGTCCAGAAAAAATGATGACCATATATTCAAAGAATTTTAAACTTGTCTTTTAAAATGTTAAATGTGTATAGTAAAAATATTGACCATATATTCAGAAAACGTTAAACTTGTATTTGAAAAATATTAGCTGTGTATACAAAAATGTTAAAATGTATTCAAAGATTTTTAAACTTGCCTTGAAAAAAGTTTAATGTGTACAGAAAAAAAGTTGACCATGCATTCAAAGAAAGTTAATATTGTATTTGAAAAATATTAAATGTGTATAAAAAATAATGACCATGTATTATAAAAATGTTAAACTTGTCTTTGAAAAATATTAAATGTGTAAAGGGCAGCCCGGTGCATGTAGCTCCCGCTTGCGCATGATCCGGAGAAGGATCCAACCACTTCGGGTCTACTGTACGCAACCTTTTCCTACATTTCTGCAAAAGACTATTTCCAGGAGTTGAACCCATGACCTCATGGTCACAAGGCAACAACTGTATCAGTGCGCCAAGGCTCCCTTCAAAAATGATAAATGTGTGTAGAAAAATATTGACCATGTATTCACAAAATAGTAAACCTGTATGTGAAAAATGTTAAATGTATATAGAAAAAATGTTGACAATGTATTCAAACAATTTTAAACTTTCCTTTCAAAAAGTCAAATGTGTACAGAAAAAATATTGGCCATGCACTCAAAGAATGTTAAAATTGTATCTGAAAAATGTTAAATGTGCATAGAAAAATTATTGACCATGTAATAAAAAAATGTTAAACCTGTTTTTGAAAAATGTGAAATGTTTATAGAAAAAATATTGACCCTGTTATCAATGAATGTTTAACTTGCCTTTGAAAAATGTTAATTGTATATAGAAAAAATGTTGACATTGTATTCAAAGAATTTTAAACCTGCCTTTGGAAAATGTTAAAATGTGTATAGGAAAAATATTGACCATCTATTCAAAGAATGATAAACTTGTATTTGAAAAATGTTAAATTTGTATAGAAACAATATTGACCATGTATTCAGAAAATGTTAAGCTTGTCTTTGATTTTTTTTAATTGTGTATAGAAAAATGTTGACCATGTATTCAAATAATTTTAAACTTACCTTTTAAAAAATGTTAAATGTGTATAGAAAAAATGTTGATCGCGTATTCAAAAAAGTTATAAAATGAGTAAGAAAACAAAAACGGACAATGAAAGAAACAAAGAATAATCAAAAGAAAAATGAAAAGAAAAAACAAAAAACCGAAGAAGAACAAATGAAACCAAACAAAGCACAAAATGAAAAGGAAAAAGAAAGAAAAAACCTAGAAACCCGAATAGAAATGAAGCAAAACAAGGAAATCAGAAAAAACCAGTAGAAACCGCACTCAATTCGCCTCAAGTGTATCCCGTCCTATTACTTCATCCACGGTCCTTTTTCTTGACTATTTTCTTTTAAAGTGTGCGTGAGTAGGCCGGCCCAGTACTGTTGAAGCTTGCAGCGAGAGTTCGTACCGTCTCGCTTAATGCGATATATAGTTGCCGCCAAAGTGATGGGTTGTATTTTCGAGGAAATCAAGAGATGAGCTAAATCCACCAACAGTCATCTCTTTATGGGTGGGCTAGCAAAGCCCATCAGACTAATCTCCGGGCGTGTTATTACCAGGAGCTAAACGGAATCTACCTTAAGAAAAGCTTGTTTATAAGAAGAAAAGCTTGTTTATAAGAAGAAAAGCTGAGTTCTCACGAAGAAAAGCTGAGTTGAACACGTTGAAATCTGTGGGATGATCACTTTGCTCCGCTTTCCTTTTCTGAAAACGAGCTAGCTTTGTCCCGCTTTCCCGCTCCAATCCTTGTCACAGGCACGCACCTGGCGATCCCTTCCCTTGCACCTCCGCTGCGGCGATCCCTTGCTCACATTCCGCACGTCGGCACCGGCGCGACTAGCCCAGCTTTTACCTATTTTCGCGCCCTTTTCGCTTTATTCGCGATACGCTTTTGCCTCAGAAATCCATCGACCTCGACCGAGATCGATTCGCGCGTGTGATGCGGACTAATCGGTCGATCTCTCTCGATCGAATAAGCATCAAACGGTAAGTAAAGGTAAAAGCGCAGCCGCTGCACTGCGCAGCCCTAGCAAGAATGCTGGATTCGTTCGCCGGTCACCGGACCGAGGCGTGCACAGCAGGGCTGCAGCTAGCTAGCCGCCGTAGCTAGCGTTCCGTGTTCACCGGACCGGAGGCGTTCGCGACAAAACCGCTCGCCGCTCTCACGGCGAGCCAACCAATAATCCTCGGCGTCGTAGGTCACGTGAATTTGCTGTAGCGGTTCACATTAGCTCGAGGACAAACGCTCGTAGCAGTGCAAGTAACGGCTAGTAGTAGCTCGCTAGCTCTGCACTGTAATCGCCGAGGCGCTGGAGCGTGGCTGCAGCGGAAGGTAGCAGAGCACGACAGCCGTCCACGTTGCTTCACCCTTTGTCGCCTTTTTCCTTTGAGACGCACACTTGCTCTGACCGCCGCATCGTGCGTGGTCACCCCCACGGCATTGGCATCGCTTGCGAGTGCGGCGCCGCGCCTCTATATAAGGCAGGTCCCCGGGCTGGGCTGCTCACACACAGCACACCAGCTCTATCCCTCCCCAACACCCTGACTTCCAAGCTGTAGCCGATCGATCCATGGAGGCTTCACGCAGGCTCCTCTCCGCGGCGCTCCTCCTCGTGCTGCTGCTCGCCGCCACAGGTAAGTACGAATAGCATAGCAGCGGTGCTCTGTGCCGGTGTGCGTGGCACTTTGTTTGGTTCTGAACTTCCTGTCCGATCTGAGTGGCGCTGCAGGGGAGCTGGGAGGCCCGGTGATGGTGGCGGAGGCGCGGACGTGCGAGTCGCGGAGCCACAGGTTCAGGGGCCCCTGCGTGCGCAGGTCCAACTGCGCCAACGTCTGCAGGACCGAGGGCTTCCCCGACGGCAAGTGCCGGGGCTTCCGCCGCCGCTGCTTCTGCACCACCCACTGCCACCACCATTAACAAGCCTCTGCTTCGCGTGATGCCTTCTTTCGGGTGGCCTTTCTGCGAGCGTCCGTGCGTGTCCATGAATAAATCTCAGCTTGTCTCGGCAAGCTGGGTGCGAGTCCCTTCTTTGTTTTTTGTATGATTATTACCTGTGTGCACGCGTTGTTGTTTCTTGTTGGGTTCCTCCTCAGAGTTGCTGTAAGGTTTATGGGATTATCCCGGTCAATCCTTCTCACATGTAAGATTTTATTTTCAGCAAATCATGAGTGTTGTATGCGTGTTCCCTCAGTAACTCACTCGTTGTGTATACAATTGGACAGGCATGTCACATGGTACCTGAAGTTGTGATGTGCATGCTATACTTCCGTGTGATCGATCGATATGATCGATGCGCCCATGTGTGCAGTGGCAGCTGACACCCGGCGCTACGCATGCGGGCTAAATTTGCTGTTTTGGCCCTTTTACGTTAGTTTAGCCGGATCTAACCCCTCATTGGAAAAAATTTAGGATCTGACCCTTTTGACTACCGTCAGTTTAGCCGGATCTGACCCCTTGTTGGAAAAATTTCAGGATGACCCTTTTGGCTACCGTCATAAGGTGTGGCGGTAGTCCAATACACACTACCATCAGGGCCTTTGGAGGTAGGCATGTGGCGGCCGTTAACGACCGTTTGCTTGAGCCCACGTGGCAAAGGGTCCTACCGCCGTATC
Source organism: Thinopyrum elongatum (assembly GCA_011799875.1). NCBI lineage: Eukaryota > Viridiplantae > Streptophyta > Magnoliopsida > Poales > Poaceae > Thinopyrum > Thinopyrum elongatum. The sequence goes on from CM022300.1 coordinate 560,032,364, forward strand.
CGCTGACGGTATGGTACCTTAACCTACCGCCGACGTCCTTCGTGCCTTGGTGGCAGGGTCCTGATAGAGGATAGGGTGGTGGGGGTGAATTGGTGGGCCCCACACCCACCCATTCACCCCCAATCTCCTTCCCCACGAGCTCATCCTCCACCCTTCTCTCTCCCAAACCAAAGCACCAACTTAATTCATCTTGTTTGCTTGAGATTTGTCGGGTGAAGCCGGAGCATTTTTATAACCCAAGGTACCTCTTCCACTCCCCCTCATTTGGTTGGTTAGAATCACCTATTTTAGTTGTTTTGCTCACATTGTTGCAAACCCTAGTTCTTGTTATTGTTGTTGTTAAATCAATCAGTATGATGCATTGAGGGCTATGTTTGTGCTTTGAACATGTATTGTATGTCTACCATAGTTGGGGGAGAAAGATCTTGTGCTAGGGTTAGTGGTTTTGTTAGGGCTAGGGTTAGGGTTAAGGTTATACCTATGATGCTATGGTTGTCTTGTTGTTTGAATGCACTTCATACCAAAGTATGCATAGTTTAGGTACTTCATCCATATGAATTGCTCGACTCATGGATGACTTGCTTTTTTCCATTGTTCTTAGATGGACAAACTCATTAATGTTCATTATTTGGACAAGGCGACATTTATGAATGGAAATGCCGATGAAGGGGAAGAGCCCATGGTTTTTGAAACAAGCCCAAGCTATGAGGATGTTGTCGTCAAAATGAGAAGCGTTTTACATTAGATTGACCCAATTGATGAGATTGAGCTTATTTGGAGATATGATGTTGGAGTGGGAGCAAAGATCAGATTAAAGAGTATGCCAATCACCTCCCAATTGCATTGGAATGTGTACAAGGAAAGAGTAGAGGGATCACAAGACAAGTCACTTGAGTTGTTTGCCACAAAGGTTGAAGTTCCGCGGCTAGAACTTGACTTGAACCGAAATGCATCCTCCCCAATACATGATGGTAGTGTCGAGGTGTATGTCCACAATTCTTCTAGCCAACCACCAAGTAGCCAAAGAAATGAAGAGAACATCAATGATAGGGCCATAGTAGTTCGAGATGATGCTATTGCTCTTGTTGATGAAGATGATATTGCTCAAGATGATGCTTACGCGGAAGAAGGAGAGATCCATTACAATCCCATTGGTAATTTGGATGTCATTGTGTGGCAACAAGACATGGACCGTAACCTCCCTTATAGCCGTATGTGTCGGTATTTCTCGGATGACGAGGGTCGACGAGGATGGGATCACGGCATGAGAAAATTAAATCTTCAAGATGGTGCACGGCAAGGAAAGAGGACCCCCATTGTTTCATGATCTTAGTCTTGCCGACAATGCCGTTGTTGATGGTGGCATGAGATTGGGGTTGGTTGAACCATCACCTTGCCAGAAGGTCGGTGATCCAGTCCCCAAGGATGAGGATGAGAATGCTCATTTGAAGAAAGGCATCAAGTTTGGGTGCTTGGAAGAGTTTAAGATATGGTTGAGTGACTACGCCATTAGAAACCATCGCCCATTTGTTGTTGGTCATTCCAACCAAAAGGTCCGCTACACCATCAAATGTGACAAAGAAGGTTGCCCATGGAAGGTCTGTGGAAGAAAAATTCTTGAAACTGGGCAATGGGTGTTGACGAGTTGTGTGGCCACTCACGAGTGCATACCACCGGACAAAGCCTAGCGAAGCAAGGGACACCGTCAACTCATGCCTGAGTATCTAGGCTACAAATTGTTGAATGAGATATCCCACGATCCAACCGTGATGGTGAAGTTACTCATGAGTTCGGTTTTTGAACGATTCAGGTACGAGGTCAAGTATGGGAAGGTGTGGATGGCCAAGGCGAACGCTATTAGGATGTTGCATGGTGATTATGCGGCCGCTTACAATATTATTCCGAGAATGTTGGGTGCCATTACTCATCGGAACCCGGGCATGCGCCATAAGGTGGCTTCAATTGACGGAGCGCTTCACCGTGCTTTCTGGAGCTTTGGCCAATGCATCGAGGCATTTAGGCATTGTCGGCCTGTCCTGTCTATTGATGGCACTTTCTTGACCGACAAATATAAGGGCACATTGATGGTTGCAATGGCCCACTCGTCGAATGATAACATGTTACCGGTGGCATTTTCCTTGGTTCCTTCCGAGCATGATGACAACTGGGAGTGGTTTATGCACCATGTTAGGACCCAGGTGATTGGCAAGAGAGAAGTATGCATCATATCGGATTGGCATGATGGGATTCTCAAAGCAATAGATGTTGATATTCCAGGCTTACCAAAGCTTCAACACCGTTGGTGCATGAGGCACTTTGTGGCAAACTTTTACCGGGCATGCAAGAGCAAAGAGTTTTGCAAAGACCTTACCCATGTTTGCGTGGCATTCAACACCGACCCATTCAAAAGCCGCTATGACAAACTCTTAAAGGCGTTGGATAAGAACAAAGGGGGGGGGGGCAGAATTCTTGACAAGGCATCTTCCGGAGAAGCATAAGTGGGCACGTGCTTACGACGAAGGAGGTTTGAGATACGGAGACATGATGAGCAACATGGTGGAATGCTTCAACAATGTGCTTAAGGGTGTCCGTTCATTACCGATGACTGCAATAGTGAAATATACTTTCTTCAAGCTCAACGAGTATTTCCTAAGGCATTCCCAAACCACCGCCGATTGGATAGGTGAAAAGATGGACAATCCTTTCAAGGTTCAAGATTGGTTGAAGCATCAGGCACGCAAGTCTTCACACCAACAAATCATTAGTTTCAACGAAAAAGAAATGATCTATCAATTCGATGAGCTGGGTGGCACGACACGTGATGGTGTGACGTACAGTGGTGTGGCGTACGAGGTGCACCTCAAAAACCGGTGGTGTCAGTGCGAGAGGCCTCATAAGTATAGTTGGCCTTGTTCACATTTGATGACCACGGCAAGGGCGAGAAACTTGAATGTATCTGATGGTACCACTGTGCGGCTGCATCAGTTCACATTGGAAAAAACGAGGTTGATATGGCACCTCGGTTCCGTCCTTTCCTCGATCAGTCATCGTGGCTTGAGTATCATGGCCCTCATATCATTCCCGATCCCAAACTCATGGTGGCTACCAAGGGAAGAAGAAGAAAGAAGAGGTTCAGAAGTGACATGGATGATCTTGCTGGATACACTGGAATGAAACAATTTGGTAGCGGTCATTTCATGGAGCCACAGGACATCAACAATTATGGACAATGTGACGACACGTGACACAATGTTAGAAGATGCACGAAAAGGCCAAGGACCGATGGCAACGCGAGCACTACTCAAACGGGTGGGCGTCAAGGAGGTTCCGTTGCCGCACAAGGAGGTAGGAGTGGTGGGCATGGAGGACGGACGAGTCTTAGAGGAGGCACTAGTGGTGGGCGAGGAGGACGGACGAGTCTTAGAGGAGGCGGCCGCCGAGGTGGTCATGGTTCCGGTGCTAACAGGACACGGAGAATTGATAGAGGAAGACCTATTGACGTTTTGTTAAATCTTGATGGTTGAATGGTATTTTGCTTATTGCAGACTCCATACATTTCCATTTCTTCATATGTTTTACTAGAAACTAACTATTGCTTTTTGTAGGCATGGCTTCATCCGGTTCCATGACGAGGCCGCCTTGTGCTGACCAAGAGGACATGCCTACCAAGTGGGGGGACGCAACCTTGGACAAGGTGAAGGAAAAAATGTGAAAACTCCATCATGTTGGTGTGGAGATGTTTGCAAGGTGAAGGTGTCCACGGACCAGAAGAAGTCATGGACGGAAGGGAGAATATTCTTTGTGTGTCCAAATTATGCACATGACCGTGCGCTTCCAACTAACGCATACGACTTACCACCGGTGTGTTACAACTCATTTGTTTGAACTCCAACTCATATTTTACTAACTACAAACATGTTTTCCTTATGTAGTCACCGCTGATACGTCTTCGTCGTATCTACTTTTCCTAACGCTTTTCCTCTTGTTTTGGACTCTAATTTGCACGATTTGAATGAAACTAACCCGGACTGACGCTGTTTTCAGCAGAACTACCATGGTGTTGTTTTGGTGCAGAAATAAAAGTTCTCGGATTGGAACAAAACTTCGCGAGGATTTTTTATATAATAAAAGAGAATTTCTGGAGCCAAGAACCACAGGAGGGGGACACCTGGGTGGGCACAACCCACGAGGGCGCCCCCCCTCCAGGCGCGCCCAGGTGGGTTGTCCCCACCTGGTGGCCCCGCAGACTCCAACCCTGATGCTATAAAGTCATATTTTCGGAGAAAAAAATCAGGGAGGAAGAATTATCATGTTTCACGAGACGGAGCCGCCGCCACCTCCTGTTCTTCATCGGGAGGCCAGATCTGGAGTCCATTTGGGGCTGCGGAGAGGGGGATCTTCGATCTTCGTCATCACCAACCCTTCTCCATCGCCAATTCCATGATGCTCCCCACCGGGAGTGAGTAATTCCTTCGTAGGCTCGCTGGTCGGTGAGGAGTTCGATGAGATTCATCATGTAATCGAGTTAGTTTTGTTAGGGCTTGATCCCTTGTATCCATTATGTTTTGAGATTGATGTTGCTATGACTTTGCCATGCTTAATGCTTGTCACTTTGGGCCCGGGTGCCATTATTTCAGATCTGAACCGTTTATGTTATCACCATTATATCTATGTTCTAGATCCGATCTTGCAAGTTATAGTCACCTACTACGTGTTATGATCCGGCAACCCCGGAGTGACAATAGTCGGGACACTTCCCGGTGATGACCGTAGTTTGAGGAGTTCATGTATTCACCATGTGTTAATGCTTTGTTCCAGTTCTCTATTAAAAGGAGGCCTTAATATCCCTTAGTTTCCAATAGGACCCCGCTGCCACAGGAGGGTAGGACAAAAGATGTCATGCAAGTTCTTTCCATAAGCACGTATGACTATTTACGGAATACATGCCTACATTATATTTATGAACTGGAGCTAGTGCCGTATCGCCCTAGGTTATGACTGTTATATGATGAATATCATCCAACGAATTCACTGATCCAATGCCTACGAATTTCTCTCATATTGTTCTTGCTAAGTTACCACTGCTATTGTTACTCTTGCACTTGCTACAAAATCATTGCTATTACTGTTACCATTACTATTGCTGTTGCTACTACTATCAAAACTATCATATTACTTTGCTACTGATCACTTTGCCGTAGATAATTAATCTCCGAGTGTGGTTGAATTGACAACTCAACTGCTAATACTTGCAAATATTCTTTGGCTCCCCATGTGTCGAATCAATAAATTTGGGTTGAATACTCTACCCTCGAAAACTATTGCGATCCCCTATACTTGTGGGTTATCAAGACCTTTTTCTGGCGCCGTTGCCGGGGAGCATAGCTATATTTGTTGAGTCACTTGGGATTATTATCAAATTATCACTATGAAGAATCTGAAGGATGCTAAGACTAAGATTTTTCCCTCTAAGACAAGGGGAGGTAAGGAACTGCCATCCAGCTCCGCTTTAGATTCACCTTCTGTTATAAGTAGACTTGCAACACCACCACATGCTATCAATTCTGATATGTCGCAAGTTATTGATGATGCTACTTCTGCTATGAATGCTACTCATGATGATGCTAGTACCTTGCTTGATGATAATGTGCCACTAGGTGAATTTCTTGATGAACAAATTGCTAGAGTAAGACAGAATGAGATTGTTGAAAATGATGAAGAGCTTGAAACTAAAAATCTTGAAACACCTATTACACCTAGTTCTCCTAGATATGAATTGCCAAAGGTACCGGAAGGTTATGTTATGGATGAGGAGACAACTAGAGACATTCTTGCTTGTAAGGATAGAGATGATCTGGAAAAATTATTATACAAGTATAAAGAAAAGACTTTGAATGCTAAAATGAAATGTGATCCTCAGTTTGCTACTTCACCTATCTTTGTTGATGATAAGGATTATGAATTCTCTGTCGACCCAGAGTTAATTACTTTGGTTGAATCTGATCCTTTCCATGGTTATGAAACTGAAACTGTTGTGGCACATCTTACTAAGTTGAATGATATAGCCACCCTTTTTGCTCATGATGAGAAGATTCGCTATTATTATATTCTCAAATTATTTCTGTTCTCATTAAAGGGTGATGCTAAGGCTTGGTATAATACTCTTGCTCCTGGTTGTGTGCGTAGTCCCCAGGATATGATTTATTACTTCTCTGAAAAATATTTTACTGCTCATAAGAAACAAGCTGCCTTACAGGAAATATTTAACTTTGCGCAAATTGAAGAAGAGAGTCTCCCACAAGCTTGGGGGAGGCTTCTCCAATTACTTAATGCTTTGCGTGATCATCCTCTTAAGAAAAATGAAATACTTGATATCTTCTACAATGGACTAACCGATGCTTCTAGGGATTTCCTAGATAGTTGTGCTGGTTGTGTTTTCAGGGAACGAACTGTTGAACAAGCTGAAGAATTATTGAATAACATATTGAAAAATTATGATGATTGGATCCTTCCTGAACCACCACTTAAACCTACTCCAAAGAAGAGGGGTATCTTATATCTCAGTCCTGAAGATATGCAAGAGGCAAAGAAATCTATGAAGGAAAAAGGTATTAAAGCAGAGGATGTTAAAAATTTACCACCTATCGAAGAAACACCACCACCACCTAAGGTGGTAGAGGTAAATTCTTTACTAAAGTTCGATGAAGGTGATATTCCTTATAATAAACATCCTAGTCAATGCCTTTATGAGTTTGATAATTACATTAGAAAGCAAGATCACTTCAATGCAAATGTTATGAAAGAATTGAAATACAATTCTAATATGATTGCTCGCTTGAGTGACTTGTTATTTAGAATCTCAAATGATGTTAGAGGTGTAGGAAAGCATGTTTCTATGGTTCAAACTCAATTAGAACAAGTTGCTAATTCTCAAAGAGAGTTGCTTGATGAAATGAATAATAATCTCAATGATCATGCTGTTAGAGTAATGACTAGAGGAGGTAGAATGACTCAGGAACCACTTTATCCTGAGGGACACCCAAAAACAATTGAACAAGACTCTCAAAGAGTTGACACTGATGGACCTAGTCCATCTAAAAAGAAAAAGAAGAAGAAAAATGATAGGACTTTGCATGCCTCTAGTGAACCTGAAGTTGAAAAACCTCCTGATAATGATAATGAAGTCTCTATCTCTGATGCTGAAACTCAATCTGGTAGTGAACACTCACCTTCTGATAATGAAAAAGACAATGATGAGGTTCATGAAGACACTCAAAGAAATAATAAAGAACCAGATAATGATGTTGAGATAGAACCAGCAGTTGATCTTGATAACCCACAACCCAGGAATAAAAGATATGATAAAAGAGACTTTGTTGCTAGAAAACATGGTAGGGAAAGAGAACCGTGGGTTCAAAAACCTATGCCCTTTCCACCTAAGTCAACCAAAAAGAAAGATGATGAAGAATTTGAACGCTTTGCTGAAATGCTGAGGCCAGTCTTTTTGCGTACTCTCTTGACTGATATCTTAAAAATGCCTCCTTATGCAAAGTACATGAAAGACATCATCACCAATAAGAGAAAAATACCGGAAGCTGAAATCTCCACCATGCTTGCTAATTATACTTTTAAGGATGGAGTACCTAAAAAACTTGGAGATCCGAGAATACCAACTATACCTTGCTCCATCAAAAGAAATTATGTGAAAAACTTCTTTATGTGATTTAGGAGCTGGTGTTAGTGTTATGCCTTTCTCTTTATATAAAAGACTTGATTTGAATAAACTCACACCTACTGAAATATCTTTGCAAATGGCTGACAAATCAACTGCCATACCTATCGGTATTTGTGAGGATGTGACCATTGTTGTTGCTAATGTTACTATCTTAACTGACTTTGTTATACTTGAGATGCCCGAGGACGACAACATGTCGATTATCCTTGGTAGACCCTTCTTGAATACTGCAGGGGCTATTATTAATTGCAATAAAAGCAAGGTCACTTTTCATATCAATGGTAGTGAACATACGGTGCACTTTCCGAAGAAACAATTCCAAGTGAATGGTATTAATGTTATTGAAAAATATCCTACAATCACTATTGGAAGTTTTCAACTACCTCTACCTACTGCCAAAAAGAAATATGAAATGCTTATTGTTGGGGACATCCATATCCCCATTGAGGTAACTTAGTGTTTTACGAAAGTTCTTCGGTTTCATGCTAATCGGAAGTGGTTGTTAATAAGACTTGATCAACCTTATTAATAAATCATTTTTGAGAGGTATGAAGTTGATGAATTCAGTGAGCACTACCTTCTGTCCCTACCTTTTGTTTTCTGTTTTTATTAGTTAAATAAAATAAAATGCCATGCCTTGCCTGTTTTCTGATTTTTCCGTGTAATAAAAAAAATGGCCCAAATATAAAGTTCTCAGAATGCTCTGAAAATTTAATACGATTTTTTTCTGAATATTTAAGAATATTTAGTGCAAATAACATCAGAGGGAGGTGCTCCAGGTGGGCACAACCCACCTGGGCGCGCCAGCACCCCCAGGCGCGCCATGGTGGGTTGTGGTCCCCACGTGGGCCCCCTCACTTATCCCTTCACTCCATATCATCACCTACCTCCAGAAAAAAATCACCATTGCTCTCTCTCTCGTGTTCTTGCTCTCAAACCCGCGGATTTCGATCTCTTTGCTCGAAGCTCCGTTTCCGAAACTGTTTCGGGGGATTGTTGCTTGGAAAAGATGAGTATCTTTAGGAAGTTTGCTTCCAAGAAGAACTCCAATGGAGTTATTGGGGAGTGGTCTGACAGTGATCTCCGCACCCGGAGAATGGCGGAGGTACGACCGTGCGAGTGGCCGCATAACCCATTCATGGAGGGAGCCGGAATCCGTCAAGAGTTTGCACAATATGCTGCTAATGCTGGCCTCACCGACTTCATCACAGCTGAATGTGAACAGTATCATCTCCTCACAAATTCCTTTGTGCAAAGTTTTCATTTCTTGAGTAGGAATAATCCTCCCGAGGTGCAGTTTAACTTATATGCTGAACCCCATTAGATACCACTTACTGAGTTTTGTGACATATGCATGATCCCTTCTAACGAGGATTTAGTAGAGCCTAGGCCCGCAGAGTTTGATGGTTTTTACCGCACTCTGGCTGTGGGGGATGAGAGAGGGGTATCGGCTGTCACTGCCACTAGCTTACACTTTCCGGCTGTACATTATTTTGCTCTATTCATTGCAAAGTGTTTGCTTGCTAGAGAGAAGGTAGGTGCACTAAGTGCGCCTGACTTTGCTGTTTTACGTCGTGCACTTTACGGCGACGACACTTATAGCTTGGGAGCTATTGTGGCACGTCGCCTCCACATTAACAGATCCAAGGGTAAAATACATGGTGGCATTTATGCTACTCGCTTGGCGAGTCACTTTAACATTCAGATACGCCAACATGATTATCCTTTACCCAAGGTTTATTTAGATCGCTCGGCTATGGCACACCACCAATTTATTGATGGCGAGAACACTACTAGTGATTTTCCTTACAACCTTGTTTTTAGTGTAGACACTCGTGATATTATTCCGTTGCCTGCACCTGCTTTGTTTGATCCTATTGCCAGGGGCAGATACAGGATTATGCCTGAGGACATTGTCGCCTACCGGAACAACCTGGCTGCAGCACAGGCGGAGCCTCAGGAGTGGGACCCTCAGGTACCAGCTCCCCAGCACTTCAACATAGGGCCCCATGGCTTCTTCGAGTGGTTATCACCAAGTTATGCCAAAAGCCTAAGATTGGGGGAGTACGTATTTCCACCGACATTACATTCATGTTCACACATTTCATTCCAGTTGTCGGTGTCCACACTTTTTCATTGTATTATCCATGCTAGATTTATTTTATCGCCTTCTTCTTGTGTGTTTAAAAAACTTTGAGAAAATACAAAACTATTTCCTGCTTCTTTTTTATTTTTCTTTCTAGTATAATTAGCTGTAGTATTTAAAAAGAAAACCCAAAAAGATTTCCTTGTTCTTCTTTTGCTTGTTGGGAGCTTTCCCGTGTAAATAGTTTTTCTCATTTTTGCTCTTCTCTTCTTTTTATTTTGCTTCCTTCAAGAAAAACCAAAAACTCCAAAAATATTTCAGTGTGTTTCTCTGAATTTCTTTTCTGTTATTTGAGTCTTACCGAGGAGAAGACCACGATGAAAATGTTGAGTGACTCTCATATGCATTGTTGTTGATCTAACAGAGAGCCCATATTACCTTGTTTTCTTCTTTTTTGAATAAAATGTTTACAGATTCCAGCTTAGTCCACGACATTCTTGCACTATTATTATTTTCATATCGTTCGGTCGTGCAAGTGAAAGGCAATAATGACGATATTTGATGAACTAGCTGTGGCAGAGAGAAACGGGTATGAACTCAACTTGTTCTGTTTTTGTAAATATGTTTAACCTAGTATCCATGATTCAGCTCATTATGATCAAACATGTTTGCAATGACCCTTAGAGATTATAGTTTCTCATGCCATGCTTAAGTAGCTAGGAGTGGATAATGATTTATCTTGGATGTCAACATTGCGTTAAAATAATTGTGATGTAGTATGATGATATGGTATCCTCCTCTGAATGTTCGAGTGGCTTGACTTGGCACATGTTCATGCATGTAGTTGAATCAAAACCAACATAGCCTCTATGATATTTATGTTCATGGTGTTCATATCCTACTCATGCTAGTATCCAATGTTACTTATGCATAATGCAAGTTCATGACCGTTTTCGCTCTCTAGCTGGCCGCTTCTCAACCTAATTGCTAGCCTTCGTCTGTACTAAGTGGGAATTCTGCTTGTGCATCAAAACCCTGAAACCCAAGTTATTCCAGATGAGTCCACCATACCTGCCTATATGCGGTATTACCCTGCCGTCCTAAGTAAATTTGCATGTGCCACCTCTAAAAACTTCAAATAAATATCCTTTTTTGTGTGCCTGGATTGTTCATAGAGCGACAGGAGGTAGTCATTATCTTCCATGCTAAGCGGGTTATTCTCATGATGAGTGTTTATTCACTCATCCTTGCACGAGACGGGCGTTAATAGGGATTCCCAGTCCCGAATTCAAATTGCAAATAATTAAACAAAACTCCCCCAGGACTGTTGTTGGTATGGACGGCACCCATTGTTTCGGACAAGCCGTGGAGTGTGATTGTTGGTGGAGGGGGAGTAAACCTTTACTTTTATCACTTGGGAACCGCCACTAATGTGTTTAGCATGGAAGATACCGATAACTAATGGTCGCGAAGTAAACAAGAAGGGTGCATTTCTCAAAACTTCATTTACCTCTGTTTTAAAACTTGAGCTCTGGCACCTCTGCAAATCACTGCTTCCCTCTGCGAAGGGACTATCTCTTTACTTTTATGTTGTGTCATCACCTTCTCAAATAAGCGCCAGAACCTGAGAGCACTATTGTCATCCTCATGCATTGTGTGTAGCTAATATTGGGTGCATCATGACTGGATCTTTTCTACCATGAATTACAATGTTTAGTCGCTGCTCGGACTTTGGAGGTGCTCTGCATTTATGTTTTGCGGTCTCAGAAAGGGCTAGCGAGATACCACTATTGTCATATTATATCATGGTTGCTTTGACAAAGTGTTGTTGTTTGAGATACCTTATTATTGCTTGCTAGTTGATTATGCCATTGATATGAGTTAATATAATTTTTAAGAGTTATTGTCAACATGGTTAGTTATAACCTTTGCTGAAAACCTGGGTGCTACTTAAGCTTATTTATGTAAACAAGAGCAAAAGAGTTCGTAATTTTTTTTATTTTTCACTTTCAGTTTATCAACTGAATTGCTTGAGGACAAGCAAAGGTTTAAGCTTGGGGGAGTTGATACGTCTCCATCGTATCTACTTTTCCTAACGCTTTTCCTCTTGTTTTGGACTCTAATTTGCACGATTTGAATGAAACAAACCCGGACTGACGCTGTTTTCAGCAGAACTACCATGGTGTTGTTTTTGTGCAGAAATAAAAGTTCTCGGATTGAAACGAAACTTCACGAGGATTTTTTATATAATAAAAGAGAATTTCTGGAGCCAAGAACCACAGGAGGGGGGCATCTGGGTGGGCACAACCCACCAAGGCGTGCCCCCCTCCAGGCGCGCCCAGGTGGGTTGTCCCCACCTGGTGGCCCCACAAACTCCAACCCTGATGCTATAAAGTCATATTTTCAGAGAAAAAAATCAGGGAGAAAGAATTATTGCGTTTCATGAGATGGAGCCACCGCCACCTCCTGTTCTCCATCGGGAGGCCAGATCTGGAGTCCGTTTGGGGCTCCGGAGAGGGGGATCTTCGATCTTCGTCATCACCAACCCTTCTCCATCGCCAATTCCATGATGCTCCCCATCGGGAGTGAGTAATTCCTTCATAGGCTCGCTGGTCGGTGAGGAGTTGGATGAGATTCATCATGTAATCGAGTTAGTTTTGTTAGGGCTTGATCCCTAGTATCCATTATGTTCTGAGATTGATGTTGCCATGACTTTGCCATGCTTAATGCTTGTCACTTTGGGCCCGGGTGCCATGATTTCAGATCTGAACCGTTTATGTTATCATCATTATATCTATGTTCTAGATCCGATCTTGCAAGTTATAGTCACCTACTACGTGTTATGATCCGGCAACCCCGGAGTGACAATAGTCGGGACACTTCCCGGTGATGACCGTAGTTTGAGGAGTTCATGTATTCACCATGTGTTAATGCTTTGTTCCAGTTCTCTATTAAAAGTAGGCCTTAATATCCCTTAGTTTCCAATAGGACCCCGCTGCCACAGGAGGGTAGGACAAAAGATGTCATGCAAGTTCTTTCCATAAGCACGTATGACTATTTACGGAATACATGCCTACATTATATTTATGAACTAGAGCTAGTGCCGTATCGCCCTAGGTTATGACTGTTATATGATGAATATCATCCAACGAATTCACCGTTCCAATGCCTACGAATTTCTCTCATATTGTTCTTGCTAAGTTACCACTGCTATTGTTACTCTTGCACTTGCTACAAAATCATTGCTATTACTATTACCGTACTATTGTTGTTGCTACTACTATCAAAACTATCATATTACTTTGCTACTGTTCACTTTGCCGCAGATAATTAATCTCCGGGTGTGGTTGAATTGACAACTCAACTGCTAATACTTGCAAATATTCTTTGGCTCCCCTTGTGTCGAATCAATAAATTTGGGTTGAATACTCTACCTTCGAAAACTTTTGTGATCCCCTATACTTGTGGGTTATCAACCGCCTCCTCTTTGCAAGTACTTCACATGGATAGATCAAGATGTGCCAGAAGATGTTCAAAAGGACCAATATCGAGATTGTCTTAGGAGGCAACGGCTGTTTGAAGAAGCATTTCAAAGATCCGAGGATGAAGAACGTCGGCAGAAGGAGAAGATGGAGTGGAAGAAGCGGGGGAAAGAGAGGGCACGCAAAGAGAAGGTTGCTCGTGAAGAGGAGAGGGCAAGAAAGCTTGCAAGGGCTCGCGATGCTCAAGCAGAAGATGAGGCATGTGACAAGAAAGGGAAATGGCCTCGTACGACCCAGTAGGGCCTTCACTTTCGTGGCGGTTTCAGAACATGTCTTGCATTAGCGAACTATGTATATCATTTGCGAATCTTTTTCATGAACTATGTATTTCATTTGTGAACTTTGTCATGAGGTAGACCCAAGTTTATGATGAATTTTGTTGTGAATGTTTGTCCTGAACTATGTATTTCTTGTGGATGTGGATGAGGTTGAAGGCAAAAAAAAAAAAATAGAGCAATTCTCTGTTTCCACACCTACCGCCAAGGGCCCTGGCGGTAGGCTTAGCAATCCTACCGCCGAGGTGCCTGGCGGTAGAGTACCCTCAGAAACGTGGCAACCTTGGTGTAACAAAAATCAAGCGGTTTTCTGCGGTAGGGTTAGCTACCCTACCGCCGAAGGCCATGGCGGTAGGGTAGTAAAATATTCTGTAACAAAAACAAGTGGTTTTCTGCGGTAGGGTTAGCTACCCTACCGCCGAGGGTCCTGGTGGTAGGGTAACACTTTTCCTTATGTCCACTAAATCATTACATGTGACGACGGCGAAGGAGGTTTTTTCTGCGGTAGGGTACTTTGCATATCCTTTGGTTTAATTTTAATTCATTACGACAACAACAAATGATATATGTTCGAATACTAATGATATATGTTCAAATAATATAAAACATTGAGTATTTCAAATGGCCTAGAGAATTACTACAATAACAAGAGTTCAAATGACCTAGAGCATTCGTCCAATTACATGAGTTCAAATGACACGATTTTGAATTAGAGAAGCGCAAGCATAAATGTTCTACCCAGAAAGTAGCCCCTAATAAGCCGGAAAGTAGCTCCTAATCGCCCTAATACGTTCGGTTTGTACATCACGCTTTGGATTAGGCTTTGGTTGATACTCGGCTAAACCCTCCCAATGGATCATCGAACCCTTTTCCTTGCGGAACCAGGCCAATCGAGCACATCGGGTTGGATTCTCCGACACTCCTTGATCGATTGCCCATACAATGATCTGCCCGGGCTTTGCCAAGTCCAGCTCGCTGAATTCATCAATGCTTACCGAGAACGCTATCTCCATTGCCAAATTGTATCTACAATCATCTTCCTTCTCCTGCAACTCGTGAACTAGCTTCTCTTTTTCTTTCTCGAGCTTTTTAGGGAACTCACAGAAAACATACTTGTTGATATCCCTCATAGCTGCGTTTGCCTCTTCACAACTCTTAATCCATTTTTTCAGCTCCATCATCATCCTACGGCGTCGTTCTCCTTCACACTTCTCATATGCTATTTGCACCGGGGACTTGTTTTCCATGCTACATGACATGGAACAAAACAAAACATAAATCAAATGATATAAGACAAACACAAAACATAGCTTATTTATAAATGACCTAAGACACAAAGTTCTCACGGGTTCAAATGACATAGGGTACATAACATAAGGACAAGTTCAAATGACATAGGATACATAACATAAGTAGAAGTTCAAATGACATAGGTTCTTAACAAAGCAAATGGTAAGGGGTACATGCCATTATAGTCCAAATGACACTACGACTTCATGTAGTTCAACACCCTTTATTCGTCCATCAACACGACATCTTTGTCATACGGTCCCGGGTTGCAACAAATAATATCATTTCTTTCACGGACCCAAGCCCAACGAGAAGCCCGACTAGCTATCAGCGATGATGGTTGCCTAACTAGCCAGTCAATGATCTGGCTAGAGTTTTTTAAATCCATCTCACGTATATCATCCCTTGTTCCGCATAATGCAATTTGCCTTGCAAGAGCACGTCTATGAAATTTCTCTTCCTTCTTGAGCTTCCTTATCTTTTTTGCTTTATCTTTGTACCCCTTGTCATTTTCGTCGCACTAGCACATATAGTACTTTGAAAAGTCTCTACAAGCCGCATTCAACGCATCGACGGCTTCGACCCATGGCTTCATCTTTTCCTCAATGACTGCGCGTTCAAGCTTCGCCGCCGCCTCCGCAGAAGTCTCAAAAAAGATGATCGGTCCCATCCTACAAGTCGAGGGGTAACTATAACGGTCATCCAAGGAAAAAACTTAACCTCGTTTACTACCACTAACCCTAACCCTAACCATTTCTCGACAAAATCACTAACCCCAGGACTAGATCGAGCTACAATTCGAGGGGTAACTACTATAACGGTCATTATAGGCATAACCTTAGCCATAACCCTAACCCTAACTCCTAACAAAACCCTAAATGCTAGTTCTTGGTACCCCCAACAATGCTAGTCACACAATACATAGTTAAAGCACAAACATTACCCTAAATGCATCATATACATTGATTTCACCACAACAAAATCATGAACTAGGGTTTGCAACAAAGTGAGCAAAATACATGATTCCAACCAACCAAAATGAGGCGGAGTGAGGGAGGTACCTTGGGTGATTAAAGTGCTCCGGATCCACCGGACAAATCTCAAGCAAATGAGAGAGATTTGAGAGGGCCTTGTGTGAGGAGAAGAGGGGCGAAGAGGACTTGAGCTCGAAGGAGAATGGGGAATGGGAGTGAATGAGTGGGTGGGGGAGCACAACCCCCACCCCACCACCCTATCCTCTATCAGGACCCTACCGCCAAGGACGTCGGCGGTAGGTTAAGGTACCATACCGCCAGTAATTACGACGGTAGGACCCTTTGCCACGTGGGCTCAAGCAAACGACCGTTAACGGCCGCCACAGGCCTACCGCCAAAGGCCATGGCGGTAGCTTGTATTGGGCTACTGCCAATCCTTATGGCGGTAGCCAAAAGGGTCAGATCCCGAAATTTTTCCATAGGGGGGTCAGATCCGGCTAAACTAACGCAAAAGGGTCAAAACATCAAATTTAGTGACACATGCGCAAGGACCTGAGCATTTCTTGTGCCGGGCTTTAAAAAGCCCAGCCCCACAAATCTAAGCCTGAGCCATGCCCGATCTAGAGTAAACGAACACTATTATATATTTTTTCTATCCTTTTTTCGGTTAATGAATAGTACTTATCTTCCTATTCAAATTACTTAATTTAGTCATTTTGAGAATATATTAATACATTAGTATGATTTTTTAATGAAACCTTATTTTTAGTTTTTTAGAACCACAATACAGGCGGAAAGTCAATTTGGCTCCCGGGAGCACATGCTCCCGGGGCCATTTTTTTTTCAAATGCCAAAAAATTTGAGACAAATGTTTTTTGTGATCTTTGTCACATACAAATGCTACCTGTAAATTTTGAGGCAAAAAGGTTAAGCATTTTGGCCTGCGCAAAAAAAAAAAATCAAAGACCAAATGTCACCCAAAAATGACACCCCAATTTTGTTTTTTCACCGATGAGAAACCGCTGCTCTGTTCCGCATGAAATTTGTCAACCATGCTTGCGACACCAACAAGATCATCTACAAATATTTTCAGAATGTTTTGAAAACATTTTAATTTTTTCCCGGGGTACTGTTCACCCGGAAGCATGTGCTCCCAGGTGCCAAAACGCTGCCCCTGAAAGTCAATTTGGCTCCCAGGGCCAATTTTTGTGAGTGCCAAAAAATTTGAGACAAATTTTATTTGTGATCTTTTTAACATACAAATGCTACCTGTAAATTTTGAGGCAAAAAGGTTAAGCATTTTGGCCTGCGAAAAAAAAATAAAAATCGAAGACCAAATGCCATCCCAATTTTGTTTTTTTCACCGACGAAACACCGCTGCTCCATTCCGCATGAAATTTGTCAACCATGCTTGCGACACCAACAAAAGCATCTACAAAATTTTTTGAAAACATTTTAAATTTTTTCTGGGGTACTGTTCACCCGGGAGCATGTGCTCCCGGGAGCCAAAACGCTGCCCCTGTTAAATAAGAGCTACTGACCAAAAGACAAATCTGGGGCTTTTTAGCATATGTGTTGTTCATACTCATAGTCCATAAAAAAATGCAGCTCGTAAATAATATATTTCATACTGAAATTTTACACACATACACATTACATCCTTGTATACATGAGTATTGTTTTTAAGAATTTTTTGAAACCAAAAAAATAGGATTTTGAAATTTTCAAAATAAAGGCCCCATGGCTCTTTTAGCAGTTTGTATCTTGTAAGGACATGCGGGGGTTTCGTTAACGAAATGGAAATAAATATCTTTCTTAAAAAATGTGGGCACACATGGGTTTTTCCTTTTGGGAAATTGCCACATATATAGTGAATGTGAGCTTCTGAGGGGGCAGCGTTTTGGCTCCTGGGAGCACATGCTCCTGGGTGAACAGTACCCCAGATTTTTTTTAAATCTTTTGAAAAATTCTGAAAAAAAATGTGTAGATGATCTTGTTGGTGTCGCAAGCATGGTTGACAATTTTCATGCGGAACGGAGCAGCGATGTTTTGTCGGTAAAAGAAAAACAAATTGGAGTGACATTTGGTCTTCGATTTTTTTTTTGCGCAGGCCAAAATGCTTAACCTTTTTGCCTGAAAATTTACAGGTAGCATTTGTATGTGACAAAGATCACAAAAGAAATTTGTCTCAAATTTTTTGGCATTTGAAAAAAAAATTAGCCCTGCGAGCATGTGCTCCCGGGAGCCAAAACGCTGGCTCCCAGGAGCACATGCTCCTGGGTGAACAGTACGATTAAATGTACATGTACATTATGTATCTAGGTATATAAGTGAATTTGTTTCCAGAATTTTTTGAAACTAAAATACGGTTAAGTGTACGTACAAATCTATAAAATACGTACAAGGTATTTGTAAATGATATAAGCACAACAAACAACTGAAAACAGGTGTTCGACGGTCGGTGGACTCTTTTGTTTCGCACGAACATGGGAATTATGGATGTACAGTAATGTCTGTACAATCATGATTGAGCAAGTCAGCAATAAACAAAGAGACCTTTTATAGTACATTAGATCAATATTGATCGTTTATTTTTGTGTTTGGATGGCTCAGATTTAGAAATAATATTGCAGATTTTCGATAGTATATTTTGTGATTAGCAGCAGTTTCGATAGTACCGTTAGCAAAAACATGGGCTGGTTCCCTAGAAAAACGAGTGATGGGCATTACAGAATTTCACGCACCCCGCGGCCCATCCTCTCAATGGACACATCTGTTAGAGCATTTACAACCAGACCCCTACTTCGTTCTCAAACATCTAAAACGCCCACCCATGCAGCGACCGATCAAAAAAAACGGACTCAATCGGACCCCTTATTTTCATTCTAAATGCCCGGACTGACCGGCGTACCTCAAACCCGTCTCAAATATGAGGGCAATATGAGGCTGCCCAATCACGCCCAGGCACCTCCACTTGACCGCACCTGCAGCCACTCAACCCCATCTCTCTCTCATCTCTTCCCTGATGCATGTCGTTCTTCACGTGTTGGGCGCTGCTTGCGTGCCGGCGCGCCGCTGCCCGAGTGCTGGCCGCCGTATTCGTGCCGCTGCGTGCGTGCCGACCATCATGTCTGCGCAGCCCGCGGCCTAGCCGTCGCTCGCGTGCCGCTGCTTGCATGCCAGCCGCCGTGTGCGTGCCACTGCGCTTATGCCGGCGGCCGCGTCCGTGTAGCCCGCGTCCTGGCTGCTACCCGCGTGTGTGCTGCCGCGTGTGTGCCGGTCGCCCTGTGCATGCCGTCCGCAGCGTCCACGCAACCAGCGCCTGCCGCCGCGCGCTAGCTGCACACTACCGCTGATGTGTGCGTTTTGGGCGCCGCCACAACGTGCTAGGTAGCTAGCTGCTAGCCACTGCGTGCTAGCTGGCTACTCCCTCCTTTCCTGTTTATTAGGCTCATCTCATTTTCTTGATTTTTCATATGATAAGTCTTATTTTCACTTCTTTTCATCACATGTTCATATTCCAAGGTGCATTAAATTGATGCATGCAAGGATTAAAAGAAACCAGCCAATACATGTAACCATTTCTACTCATTTAATGGTCATCGATGCATACACTGTAAGAGCATGGTTAATAATACAACCAATGGTCGACTACAAGGAGCCATGTCATCTAGAGCCAACCTCATAGCCGGCATCTACAATACTATGTTTTAAATGTATACTACTTTATTAGTAGTTGGCCCACCTTACAACCTCACAAAGCGTTTTGGGGCTCGTGTTGCAGCTGACTACTAGCCAAGAGCCCGCTTTTCTTCTCTCTCCTCCAACTAAGCAAACATATAATATTCTAATCCTTATAGCCTGCTTTTGTCACCTTATTGTACTTGCTCTAATTAATGTAGATTAAAGTATAAGTAATTTTGTAAACTATGAGATACATTCCTCCACTCACCATCTACCTTGGTTGATGAGATTTTAGATTTAAGCCCTATAAACCGGAAAGGAGGGAGTAGCTGCTAGCCGTGCGTGCTAGCTAGCTGCGCGTGCTGCCCGCCGTCGTTTCGTGTGTGCAGCAGCATGTGCTTTCCGACAGCCACTGTGTGTGATGCCTGGCCTCCACTGCGTGTGTGCGCCGCCATGCGATGCGTGTGTGAAGCAGCATGTGCTGCCCACCTACCGCCTGATGCGGCTTGAAAATGCGTCCGTATTGCCCCAAAGAGGAAGGGATGATGCAGTATAGCTACGGTAGATATTTCCTTCAGTTATG
The DNA here is from genome assembly GCA_011799875.1 of Thinopyrum elongatum. Classification (NCBI taxonomy): domain Eukaryota; kingdom Viridiplantae; phylum Streptophyta; class Magnoliopsida; order Poales; family Poaceae; genus Thinopyrum; species Thinopyrum elongatum. The sequence continues at coordinate 560,052,533 of CM022300.1, forward strand.
AAACCAAGGTATCAATCCAGTAGGAGGATCAACCAACACTATGTAAATGGTACCTGCACACAAAGAACAAATACTTGCAACCCGACGCGTAAGAGGGGTTGTCAATCCCTCCTCGGTAAAAAGATAGATTGGTTTGTATGAGATTGGATAAATAGATCTGAATAAAACGCGAAATAAAAGATGCAAATAAAAAGTGCGATGAAAAATAGATCTGAAAGCAATATGATGAAAGATAGACCCGGGGGCCGTAGATTTCACCAGTGACTTCTATCGAGAAAATACACTGGTACCGTAAGGTGCTATACAAACGGTTTTTAACCCCTTTCCGCGACGGCATTTGGAACCGTCGCCAAGTGAGTGTGGGCGATAGGGGGGTCCTTCCCACACGACCCAGAAACCGTCGGGGATGGGCGAGCGGCTACTGACGATCACCATAGTATAAACATATGAGAAGCCGCCGCAGTCCCACACGTTACATCTCGACGTTACGTTTCTGATTAAAGAGACATCCCAAACGATTACGCCGCTATAGTCGTGTGAAAAAGATGGACATCAACATTTAATCTACCGATATGTTTGTGATAGGTACGTTATCGCACACGGTTCAAGAATGTAAAATATGTGCGGTGCCTCTACTAATGCCAACGTGTCCATTTTCATAACTGTGTACGATTGGTATTCCTATCACACACGCACACTGGTTTGAAACGTTTGCCATATTACCATGAATCGCACACCCATATGAGACGAAACCGTGTGTGCGTCCGTCGGGCATCGCAAACATTTCACGTCAAAGAACAGTCTGTTCTCTTTTTTTCATCGCACACGCTGTTTTCTTTCTAACCATGTGCACATTATTTTATTCGCTCCTGTATATTTTTATTTTTCCCTGTAATTTATTATTCGAATTGGAAATTTTGAAATATGAAACGTGCAATTCAAATTCTCAGCACAATGGTTCAACAACGAATCCATAAATAAAATTGTCAGTACAATATGTTCAGTAATTACAGGATTAGACAGCAATTAACTATGATGAACCACAATATTTAGAGGCGGTAAAGGTGAAGAGACAAGTGTAAATCATTTTGACTGCCGATGGTGTTGAAGAAGTGGAATGCCCATAATGTGCCTTTCTGCATGCCATAGGCACTAACAACTTTTGTCCAACCCCTTGTGACGATCGCCCGCCCATCCTTCACCGCCTTCAGGAAGACTTCTAGAGCATTATCATGGTAGCATGAATTATATACTTTAACCTTAGTTGCCTCCACTCCGGTCATGTAGTTTGCAAGGTAATCATCAGTAAATAGCTTCGGAAACCACTGAAAAGAGAAAAATATCAGATACTGAGGTCTAATAGAGTAACTTGTTGTGGGCAGGGGGAAAAGGCAACACATTACTTACCATCCTAAAGTTCACTATTGTCTTGGACAAAGTGTAAATAAAGAGCTTAATTCCCATCACCCGTTTCTTTCGCCTAACAATCTTTCTTAGTTTCCTCATTTGACGCTTGCTCATGAATATCTCATTGCCCCATACGCAAAAGGGATCGAAGCATGGATCAGTACCGCTCATATATGTACCTACAAGCAACAAGTAAATGTTAGAAGCTAAACTGAGATTGCACAAATGATGTAAAATACAACTACCTACGTTCCTAAGTACAAGTATTTTTAGAGATTTCAATATGAACTACATACGGATGTATATAGAATTTTAGATATAGTTTAGATTAGAATCTAGATTCACTCATTTTGCTCCTTATGTAGTCTATATTGGAATCTCTAAAAATACTTATATTTAGGAACAGATGGTATATAAGACATGGGATGCAACTAATCTCGACGGCAAACAACAGCATCGCCCATTGTAGCCCTGTGTAAGTACATGGAAAGCCAATGTTAACTACAACGGGGTTAACATCCACCAAAAATAACAATTGGTAATAAAACAACAGCATCTATAGTGATATCTTCATTGCAAAAGAGTAGCACGGTAGCAAAGGGACAGATTAAAAAATGGATACAACTGTTAATTGCAACAGGCTTAACAGCATCCTAAGTCATGTTTTGTAAGTTTGCAGCCATTGAAATACAACTGTTTAAAAATGGATACAACTGTTAATTGCAACATGCTTAATGGCCATTGAAACCGGTACTGATAAAAATGCAATTGACAGAGTTAAACATCACAAGGCAGGTGCTGCCAGAGCAGATAATGGCCCAGTTATCTATAAAAAGGTAGGGAAAATAGCTAAAACGTGTTAGGCATGTTTACTACAACATGCTTAATACATCGACCGAACAAAACATAGCCATTAATTGCAACTGGTATTGGTAAGATTGAACTGGTGAGTTCATACTTGGTAAGTCCTGAGAGGTAGTTGCTGGGGCACTTCATCTTGGCCAGAGCCCGCCCAGAGTCAGCGGCGGCGGAGGCGAGCTCTTCCTCCGGGTCGAAGAGTCGATCAGTGCCGCCAACATGTGTACCTACAAGAAGCAAGTAAATGTTAGGAACCAAACTGCAATTGCACAAATGATGTAAAATACTGTAAGACATAGGATGCAGCTAACGTCGATGGCAAACAACAGCATCGCCCGTTATGGCCCTGCGTAAGTACATGGAAAGGCATGTTAAGTACAACAGGGTTAGCATCCACCAAAAATAGCAAATGTGTAGCATCTCTAGTATATCTTCATTGCGGAGAGTCGCATGGTAGCAAAGGGATAGATTAAAAAATGGATACAACTGTTAATTGCAACAGGCTTAACAACATCCTAAGTCATGTTTTGTAAGTTTGTAGCCATTGAAATACAACTGTTTAAAAATGGATTCAACTGTTAATTGCAACAGGCTTAATAGCCATTGAAACCGGTACTGATAAAAATGCAATTGGCGGAGTTAAACATCACAAGGCAGGTGGTTCCAGAGCAGAGAATGGCCCAGTTGTCTATAAAAAGGTAGGAAAGGTAGCTAAAACGTGTTAGGCATGTTTACTACAACATGCTTAATACATCGACCGTACAAAACATAGCCATTAATTGCAACTGGTATTGGTAAGATTGAACTGGTGAGTACATACTTGGTAAGTCCTGAGAGGTAGTTGCCAGAGCACACCCAAAGTCAGCGGCGGCGGAGGCGAGCTGTTCCTCTGGGTCGAAGCGTGGATTAGTGCCACTGACATGTGTACCTACAGGTAACCAGTAAATGGTAGAAGTTAAACTGCAATTGCACAAATGATGTGAAATACTGTAAGACATGTGATGCAGCTAACCTCGACGGCAAACAACAGCATCGGCCGTTATGACCCTGCGTAAGTACATGGACAGGCATGTTAAGTACAACAGGATTAGCATCCACCAAAAATAGCAACTGAGCAGCATCTCTAGTGATATCCTGAGTCATGTATTGTAAGTTTGTTGCTGGTATTGGTGAAATTGAGCTGGACAGTTAATACTTGAACATCACACAGTGTGCAGTACTGAAATAAACAAGGCACGAACATGCTTAATACATCAACCGTACAAAACATAGCCATTGCAATTGGTATTGGTAAGATTTAGCTGGTCAGATCATACCTGTTAAGTCCTGGGGGGTTATCGCTGGGGCACTTCATCTGGGCCAGAGCCTGCACCATGTCGGCGGCGGCGAAGGTGAGGTGTTCCTCCGGGTCAACATGCACAGCGGCCATCATGCCATGGACCGCCATCAGCTCCTCGACCTCCACGTGATATGTGGTCGGGCTTGCGCGGCGATGCTCTGGAGGTAGGGGCGGTGGGGATTTGGAGGCATGAGGATGTTTCGCAGGCGCCATTTAAGCAATCAGGCCGGGGCCATGATAGAGATCGGTGGGTTACCTGACTGGATCCGAGCAGAACGTAGATGTGGTTGAAGTTGTGGTTGCGGCGGTGACGGTTTGAGCTGCCGATAGGGGGATGCCGTCGGGGGGGGGGGGGTGGGGGAGCGCGGGGGGGGGGTGGGGGTGGGGGTGGAGTGGGACTTCTCTAGGAATTTGATGGGTGGGGATGTGGTTGGAGGAATAAATTCTGAAATCGCGTGCCTAATGAAAATTTCGCTGCGAAACTTGAAACTTGGACGGGGGAAACACACAACACAGACGAAGCGCGTAAAATACTCGTGTGCGAGAAAAGAGAAAATTGGCAGATCCTGTCTCCAAAAAAATGTACACGTGTAGTTGATTTTTTTTCGGTCAATGGTACGCCTGGTTTATTAGGAAACATCGCACAGATAACTAACTTATCGGTCATTAACGCAATAAAAACGCACACGGGTACGCCATAGAAACCGTGTGTTTTGTGATCTTCTAATGATTAACGCAAAAAAACGCACACGGGCACACATGCTAATCAATGCTCAAAGCCCTCAAAGGATTCTCTTACCGACATTGTACGTTAATACTACAAACTTAAAGTACTACTGGTAATTTTCTCCGAGACTACGGGCGACACACGCACTAACTACTTCTCATATGTTGCCATCGGGGCATGCTGGCCAGACGCCGGTGTTCTCCTTCCCGGCCTTGTAGGCAGCAGCCCACCGTGCTTCGATCTCCGCCAAGCTCTCCTCACCAAGGTGTGCGGCCTCTTCTTTCTTGCGGCGGCAGGACTCTCTTTTCTTGACTACTTTCTGCCTTTTTCGCTCCTTCTGTGCGGCTTTGGCCGCCTCTAGATCCACCGCCCATTCGGCCATGGCAGCCTCAAAGTCCGCCCACGTAACTGTGTGGCCGCCGGCGGCGATGAACTCGGCGCGGTGATATGCCATCGCTTCCTTACCATGTGTGTGGTCGCGGGCGGCGAGGAACGCGGCGCGGCGGGATGCCATCGCTTCCTTACCAGTTACTGTGCGCCGCGGTGCCATGAATGACGCTTGGAGAGAGCTCTGGGACGGAGGGGCCAGGCAGCCGTACAGTGTGGTGGTTTTTAAGAGCTCAACGACAAACGACAAAGGAAATTTGGCTTCCCTTACAATTTTGCTCGTTCATTATCGCACACGGTTCATCTCCGTCGCTTCCGGAAACAGTGTGCGCTGAGCCTATTGTGTGTTGCGTTATGATTGGCCGGAACCCCAGCCACGCGGATCATGCGTGTGCACCGTAGGATGCGCCGCGATCGAACGGCAATCCACGTCCCTCACATCACACTCGTGCAGCTGTAGCTGGATTGGATTTATATGCGCTAAATGCTTAGAAAATGCACATAATCCCCTAAATATGGTAAATGAGCCCAGAAAAATGCCAAATTTGAACACGGTGATTTGCAGGATGTATGTTCGTCGTAGAAAAAAAACTTCAGGGCAAAGAACGAAGAAAATTTGGATTCCCCTTCAATCTTGGTGATTTCCCTCTCGAAAGCATGGAACTTCCTCGGTGATGGTTCGATTTCTGAAGGGCGTGCATAACGACATAAGCCAAACCTTCTCAAATTTTTACCAGGGCATGGTGAGGTCATACCATGGCACCATGCTAGGCGTCATGTTTTTCAAGCATTTATTTCATTTTTTCTATAGTTGAAAACCCAATAAACAAATGTTTGTGGTTGACTATTGCCACACATTTCATTGAAATATCTGTCCATTCCTTGTAAAAGGCATGAGAATTTACTAAATGACACGAGCATGGTTTTCCAGGCCGTTCTTGTGCACCCTTTCATGCACCGATTGTTTGAACTTGAATTATGTGCATTAATGCCTAGAAAATGCACATAATCCCCTAAATATGGTAAATGAACACGAAAAAGTGCCAAATTTGAACACGGTGATTTGCAGGGTGTATGTTCATCATAGAAAAAAACTCATGGATAACGGACAAAGGAAATTTGGACCCCCCTTCAATCTTGGTGATTCCCCCCTCGAAACCATGAAAATTCCTAGGTGATGGTTCGATTTATGAAAGGCGTGCATGACGACATAAGGAAAACATTCTCAAATTTTTACCAGGGCACGGTGAGGCCATACCATGGCACCACGCCAGGCGTCATGTTTTCCCAGCATGTATTTCATTTTTGTATAGTTGTTAACACAGTAAACGACGCGTTTATGGTTGGCTATTGCCACACATTTCCTTGAAATATCTGCCCATTCCTTATAAAAGGCATGAGAATGTACTAAATAGCATGAGCACGGTTTTCCAGACCATTCTTGTGCACCTTTTCATGCACCGATTGTTCGAATTTTAATTATGTGCATTAATGCCTAGAAAATGCAAATAATCCCCTAAATATGGTAAATGAGCCCGGAAAAATGTCAAATTTGAACACGTTGTATTTGAGGCGGTATGTTGATCGTTGGAAAAAACTTGAATGACAAACTAGGACGAAAATTTGGATTCCCCTTCAATCTTGGTGATTTCCCTCTCGAAAGCATGGAACTTCCTCGGTGATGGTTCGATTTATGAAGGGCGTGCATGATGACATAAATCAAACCTTCTCAGCTTTTAACCAGGGCACGGTGAGGCCATACCATGGCACCATGCCAGGCGTCATATTTTTCAAGCACGTATTTCATTTTTCTATAGTTGATAACCCAGTAAATGACGCGTTTGTGGTTGACTATTCCACGCATTCCCTTGAAATCTCTGCCCATTCCTTGTAAAAGGCTTGAGAATTTACTAAATACCACGAGTATGGTTTTTTCAGACAGTTCTTGTGCACCTTTTCATGCACCGATTGTTCGAATTTGAATTATGTGGATTAATGCCTAGAAAATGCACATAATCCCCTAATATGGTAAATGAGCCCAGAAAAATGCCAAATTTGAACACGTTGCATTCGAGGGGGTATGTTGATTGTAGAAAAAGCTGAATGACAAGCTAGGAAGGAAATTTGGATTCCCGGCCCCTTCAATCTTGCTGATTTTCCCCTCGAAATCATGAAATTTCCTCGGTGATGGTTCGATTTATGAATGGCGTGCTTGACGAAATAAGACAAACATTCTCAAATTTTTACCAGGGCATGGTGAGGCCATACCATGGCACCACGCCAGGCGTCATGTTTTCCAAGCATGTATTTCATTTTTGTATAGTACCCAGTAAACACATTTCCTTGAAATGTCTGGCCATTCCTTGTAAAAGGCATGAGAATTTACTAAATAGCATGATCATGGTTTTCCAGACCGTTCTCGTGCACCTTTTCAAGCATCGATTGTGTGAATTTGAATTATGTGCATTAATGCCTAGAAAATGCACATAATCCCCTAAATATTGTAAATGAACCGGGAAAACTGCCAAATTTGAACACGGTGATTTGCAGGGTTTATGTTCATCGTAGAAAAAAACTCATGAACAAAGGACAACGGAAATTTGGATTCCCATTCAATCTCGGTGATTTACTATCGCACACGATTCATCTCCGTCGCCTCTGCGAACCATGTGTGTTTACCCACACATGCAAAAAGAAAAAGAAAATCCTCGCCCACTTCGTCCCCACCCACTCGCCGCGGACTCCTCCGCAACTCTGCACCTCATCAACTTCTATCGCGGCGGCCACCCTAAGCTCGAGGGCTGTTGTCGGCGGGCGGAGGTCGCGCTCCAAATGGCACGGGATTTCGCCTCTACCGCTTTCCGCCGCCTATCTGCACCGACATTCTAGACTCTGGTCGATTGGGGTTTTCTGCGGGATTGGGCTGGGGATTTTTCTCATGGAGAAGGTAATCAACTTAGCGAAATATTCACTCATCTCTTATCGCACAAGGTAGTCAGAATCCCGACTCGACTCCTAGAATCCTACGACTTCATGACCCTACGGAAGCATGTCGATCCAAGTCCCACTATGAATCCGGATCTGGTAGAATCCATGTTGAGTCACGATCCAAATCATAGAATCCTATACAAAACTATAGAATCCCGACTATGCTATGGACTATGTCCGATTCTAGTAATTTGTCTAAGCTTTTGTTTAGTGCAAAAGAATAGTATGCCATCATCCAAACCCCTTTTCACATGCCTCATTGCCCTTTATTCCCCTCGCAAACTCAAACGCTCAGCCACCGACACCTTTGATCTAGCTCTCAGAAACCCTAGGTCAAAACTGAGGATCAGGCTTGTGGACAAATGGAATTGGCGTGAGAAGGAGGACGCATCAAGATTGATCGAAGAAGATGAGCAAGACCCTTCAAGGCTCAACACTTCAGGTGAGCTATACAAGTCATCGGCTATTCACATACTCTAAAAGAACCTCCAAAGTAAATTTTGTGCGTTGAAGACTTAAATGTTCTATATATTTCCCTCTCATATATGTTCCATACATGCAAGCTAGATAGTAGGTTAGCCATAAAAAAAGTGGAATACAACTAGCATTGATGTGTATGTTTTTTGCTCTATATTTAGTGTTAAAACTCTATAGAACCCATATAAATTTCTGGCGTGGATACAAAATATCTTATTTAAGTATATCTAGTAGAATCCTCGATTCCACGACTCGATACTACGACTCGATTCTGCCGAAGGAAAATCGATCCGACTCCGAATCCCGACTCTGACTACCTTGATCGCAGTCCGTCCGTCGCTGTTAATCAACCGGCGGAAATCGCCGTGGATTCATTTTTGTTCTAGCTTCTTCGTGGGTGTTCATTCATGTGTCCACAGTGCGAGCACAAATCAGGCAAGTGTGGTCGCGGCCAGTCGGAAACGAAGTTCTATCTCACCATTCCGGATGACTTCAGGGAGCGCTCGGTATGTTCAATCTCAACCTACCATGGTCGGCATGGCCTAAATTTGTGAACATATATCGTCTGTTGCTACATTTGGATAAAAGGTACGGTGCCACGTGCAGCCTAGATGTCGAAGCCGATCCCACCCCCCTATATTAGGCAAATATATGATGTATTGTTCATTCAGTTACTCTCATATTTGCATCAAATCTTTGTTACATTATCTATTTTTAATTATATATTTTTGTACTTTGCTTTCATCTATATATTGATCTGTTCTATCAGTTACTCCCATATTTGCATCTTGCTCTGTTATTTCAATATATCTAATTTACGATCTTAATTTTCATTTCAAGCAGTACATCCCTTGCTTTGCAAGAACAGGAGTAGAAGGAAATCTTGGGCTTTACTTTGTTGATGACTCCCTGGATGTCATATTGACAACGCAGCATGGATTTACAATGACGGTTAGCGTAAAACTTGATAAAGATGGTCACTCCTATTTTGATGCGGACCTTTGGAGAAAAATGTCTAAGTGTTATGAACTGAAAGCTGGCAATAAAATTCTAGTGCGTGCACCACAGCCTGGTCTAATTAAGATGGATGTTTACTTCCCCAACGTCATCAGCCGATCAAAGTCTGATCGAGGTTAGTGTTCATTCAACTTTCTCCATGCTATCATATTACTGAGCAAAATCAGGGTATTTGTTCTGACTAATTGATCACTATTTAAGCAACCAATTATGATCTCATTTTCTGACTCCGTTCCTAGGCAGTAACAAATTCTATTTACCAATTTATGTGCACTATATATTCTTCTACCATGTTCTGAATAAATAATACCTTTCCACCTTTTAAGCAGGATATGTTGGATGCATAGTGAACGATCTGTATGTTACTAAGCATACCAAATTTCACTGAAAGGACTTGAAGCATGTCATAAACTTTGTTGATAATCTGACAGAGATAGCACAGCCTATGAACGCTGGATTTTGGATGGGATTAATTATACCTATGGTGCACACATTGAACAAGACCAATTGTGTGCACAAAACACTGGTAAAAAGTCTTATTTTAATGTTGATGCTCATAAACTATATATATCTTCAACGATATGTTACAATTGGTTTTTATTCTACATTTCAAAAGAAATTGCCCGCTGTAGCAGTTCCTGGATCGATTTCCCGGCGTGGCCGAATTACACTTGTGCCTGCTAATAACGCCAAAGTGATTGTAAGGTACTGCATTTCCCGCAGAAATGGAACCATTTAAATTAACAAGTTCTCGCTTGTCGTGGCAATGCATCCATATTAAAAAATTGGAGACACTGTTCTACTCATGCTCTACCAAGGCACAGGAGGGCTCTTCCTTTTCATTGACGAGATGCCGAGTCGCCGTGATCAAGCTGCTTCCAGCGGATAGTTGTGGTTGTTGGCCCTCAGCCTCTTAAAATATGCTAGCTGTTACTATATTAAGTATGTAGATATGGACCATATGGTTGTTGGCCCTCAGCCTCTTAAAATTTGATAGTTGTTACTATGTTAAGTATGTAGATATGGACCATATGGTTGTCAAAACCGTCTTACGAAGATCCTCCTTTTGTCGAATAGTGTAACCACTATATATATGTTACTCAAATGCTGTTAGCCAAGTTCTTAAATTTTCATGGAAAGTATTAGTATCGTACACAGTTCATTGAGTTTAAGCGTGTGCCCGATGTCCAGAAGGCATTTGCATATTAACTGTCCATATTGCAAATTCACACACGTGTTAACATAAGGAAACGTATGTGTAACTTACTAATCATCGCACACGAGTACTTGCAGGCGCATCGTGTGCGATACTCCTAGCCACCGCAAGCAACTAGTTTGCATTTTTCAAAGTTTTATACACACAGAATCGCACACGAACTAACTGTATTAACCGTCCGTGTTGTAATTTCTCATCGCAAACAGTTCATCCGAGTCAGTTGTTTGCCGCGTATCACACATATCTTGTTTACACGACTCATTTGTGTTCTTTTGGCTCATCACAAACAGTTCATCCATGTGAACTGTATGCCGCATATCACACACATCTTATTAAGTTGAACCGTTTCTGTTGTGTTCTCTAATCGAAAATAGTTCGTCCGAGTGAACCGTATGCCGTATATCACACACATTTTGATCTGGCTAACCATTTCTGTTGCACTCCCTAATAGCAAACGGTTCATCGGAGCGAACTGTATGCCGTATATCGCACACACATTGATATGGCTGCCCGTTTCTGTTGTTCTGCCTCATCGCAAATAGTTCGAATGGATTAACCGTGTGCCCTGCATCGCACACGCAACTACAATCGGAACCGTTTTTGATGGCTCTACCATCGCAAACGTTTTGCATCTTTTTTGACGGTTTTTTTTACATCACCGTATGTGATTAATGCATCGCACACAGTTTCGTCAAAGGGTCTCTGATCGTAGTGTCGCGTTAGTAGCATCCTGCAGTAGTGATAGCATACGGTGGAAAAACAAATTACTGTTGGGCAATTGATAGAAGATCGAATAATTATGACGATATCCAAGGCAATGATCAATATATAGGCATCACGTTCAATATTAGTAGACCGAAATGATTCTGCATCTACTACTATTACTCCGCACATCGACTGCTATCCAAGATGCATCTAGTATATTAAGTTCATGGAGAAACGAAGTAATGCAATAAGAACGATGACATGATGTAGACAAGATCTATTCATGTAGGAATAGACCCCATCTTGTTATCCTTAATAGCAACGATACATACGTGCCTCGCTACCCCTTCTGTCACTGGGGGAGGACACCGTAAGATCGAACCCATCACAAAGCACCTCTTCCCATGGCAAGAAAAATCGATCTAGTTGGCCTAACTAAACCAAAGATTCAAAGAAGAAATACAAGGCTATAAATAATCATGCATATAAGAGATCAAAGAAACTCAAATAATATTCATGGATATAGATCTGATCATAAACGCAAAGTTCATCGGATCCCAACAAACACACCGCAAAAAAGGTTTACATCAAATAGATCTCCAAGAGACCATTGTATTGAGAATCAAAAAGAGAGAAGAAGCCATCTAGCTACTGCCTACGGACCCGTAGGTCTATGGTGGACTACTCACGCATCATCGGAGAGGTACCAATGATGATGATGAACCCCTCCATGATGGTGTTAGATTGGATCTCGTGGTTCTGGAACTTGCGGCGGCTGGAATTATGTTTCGTCTGCTCCCCTAGGGTTTCTGGAATATTTGGGAATTTATAGAGCAAAGAGGCGGTGCAGGAGACCCTCATGGGCCCCACAACCCACCAGGGCGTGCCCTGCTGTATTGTGGGCCCCACGGGCCTCCCCTCTGGTCCTTCCTTAGCTCCCAAGTTGTCTTCTGGTCCAAAAAAATTCCAAAAAGTTTCGCTGTGTTTGGACTCCGTTTGATAGGGATATTCTGCGAAGTAAAAAACAAGCAAAAAATAGCAACTAACACTGGGCACTATGTCAATAGGTTAGTCCCAAAAAATGATATAAAGTTGCTATAAAATGATTTTAAAACATGCAAGAATGATAATATAACAGCATGGAACAATAAAAAATTATAGATACATTGGAGACGTATCACCGCGCTGCCTGTGTGCTGCCGCGCGGGCTGGGCACCGCCACCGCTTGTGTTGTCCGCGCCGTCACCGCCGTTGCGTGTTTGTCGAGCGCCACAACATGCATCCGCGCGTGCTGGCCGAGACCGTCACGTCAGCGCGTGTGAAGCTCGACACCGGAGCTCGCCACGACCACTACCACAACTGCTGGTTGAGCATTGGATGGCTGGCTGTCGGTTTTTCCGTCGCGGCATGCTCTGGCCGTGTCGCACGTAAGCTGCTTGTCAAAATGTCCCAATATGAGGAGGCCAATTTAAGAGGCGTGGATGTGAACGTGGGTAAATGAGGCCGTCCGCGGACCTTTAGAGGCTCAAGATAGTTAGTTGCGTCTGTAGATGCTCTTATACCTTGAAAAAGGAATACGACCGCTCGTGGCGCTAGGGCGAGAGGATGACAGTGAACTCCCAGTCATCGTGACGGCCCTTCACACGGTCTATGCGAACGCTAGGGCTTGGAGCTCCGCCGTACGCCGAACGATCCCACACTGTGACGTCGCCCCCCTCCTATCCTAGGCGCCAGCTGACGTTGGCAAGAGCACTGCGACCAAGAAGGAATTAATTCGCGTAATATTAGGCTGGTTGTAATCGAGAGTATCATATACTAGTATCATGTATATGATACTAGTGTATGATACAACCTCTCTAATGCATAGTATCATATATTAGTATCATGTAGTACTTTATTTATTGTCATGCATGATACATAGTAGCATGACATTTATTATGATACAGTATCATGATATGATACTCAACCCTCTCTTTCTTCATTTAATTCTATGACACCTCATCAAAATTGCCTAGTTGGCATGCATGATACTAGCTATGATACTACCTTCCCAGTGCTCCACCGTGGACAGGTGCTAAGCTTGCCACATAAACGAAAATGACATGGCACAACAATTAAGGAGGAGAGAGCACTTTGGTGACCCCAGGAAGGACCAATGCCAAGCGCGTGAACCGAGGCAAACCACTTAAATGAAACAACTTCACCAATGCATGAAAGACTTTAGGTGCTAACTCATTAAATAAAGTGAGCTTAGCAACAACCAGTTAAGCACCTATGCATTAAGGAATTAAGTTGCTAAGCTATTTAATGCACTTAGCACCTCATCTAAGCACCTTTGCATTGGAAGAGACCTTACAACCAACCTTAGCATTAGAGATTAATTGCCTCTTGCATGCAGCGTCAAAGCGCACCTCCAGCGTTCTAGTTTGAATATGCATTGACCATCGCATGCACTGTTACGAGCATGCATTGCCGTATTAAAGAGAAGAATTAGTTGAAAGATGAAAGCGGGCTCATTTGGAAAGGAGGACATTGCTATCGCTAAGAGCATGGTTAATAGTATAGTCAACTGCTGGCTATATGGAAATGTTTGCTTGGTTGGTCATCATGAACAGAATTAACACCAAGGACATGATTCAGCGCAGGCATTGGAGAATTAATGATGGACCAGAATGTGTCCTTTGTCCAACCTTGACCTTAGAAGATAGAAATCATCTCTTCTTCCAGTGTAACTTCAGTGTTCGAATATGGAACCACCTTCAGATAGTTTGGACAGATAGCAATGACATGGTGCAAATTGCTTTACAAGCAAGAAAGGAATTCAATAAAACTTTCTTTGCTGAAGTGGTTTTCCTTGCATGGTGGAATATTTGGAAAGTGAGGAATGATAAGGCTTTCAGACACATTAGACCAACCTTCAGGCAATGGAGAAGTGGTTTCATCCATGATATTACCCTCCTCACTCACAGAATCAAGAGCAAATACAGAGATGCCCTCCTTAGATGGATTGACTTTTTGCCTCCTTGAGGGGGCTTTTGTACTATATTCTGTTTTTCTTTTCTTTTCAGTTTCTTTCCCTCTCTTGAGGAAACTTTTGTATATATGTTTCTTTTATAAGTAATACAATACTGTGGGGCGTAAGCCCTGCAGTCTTCCAGGTCAAAAAAAATGGGCATGCCATGTCACCAAGAGTTAGCATTATTAATTGGTCATACAATAGAGTGGGCTACAAGGTTGGCTATAAGCTCACATTTTTTTTCACTTTCTCTCTATCACTTTTCTCTCATTAAATGCTTTTGCCTAGGAGCACGCATAGAGTCTGGCTCTTGCATGAGAGCCCATTCCTTCACTTTTTTCTTGTCTCTCTCCTTCACATAGGCAAAAGTGCCATGTAAACGGGCTTATAGCCAACTATTGTACTTGCTCTAATGAGAGATGACTTGCGGAGGAACAGATCTCGGGCGCTGTCCGAAGATCATGCGATGGAGGGCCGTCGGCCGGCGCGGACTGCACCGTCGAAGATCTTGGGGCGGCTACCGAAGGCCGGGAGACGGAGCGGCCGGCCCTGTGCGACACTGCGACTGAGGAGACGGCTGCCGAACTTCTGGGACGGCTACGTTGCCAGCAGAATGACGTACTGCCTGAGAACGAGGGGCAAACCTACAAACTAAGATGAGGGATTTTTTTTCACAGATCTAATTACCTACGTTATTAATCATTACAATTACTCGTAGTATTATAAATCATTACAATTAACATTAAGAAAGGATAAATCTACCTAACATCCAATTACCAAAATGTCCTAGGCAGAAAAAATTAAGGATCAATAATGACCATCAGATCAATTATATGCTACCCACTATTTCCCATAGTACGATGTACCATAAAAAAGTCTCAAAAAAATTGTCAGAAGCTTCCAAAAAAATGGTTGAATGCTTCTAGAAGCTTCCTTGAAGCGGCCACAAAGCTGCACAACAATCAAAAACGTTTCAAGGCGTTATGGCATGGACCAGTTGGTTTACGGACGGGAGGCCTTTTACCAGTGCGGGTAAAGCGCCGAATATGAACCTTCGATATTGGGTTTCTTGTGTTGCCGCCACTGTCGCTATCTGAGAAATTTAGGTCCCCTCGCCTCCGGCTGCCATCTTGGCGCTGATAGGTGGGGGGCCTCGGATGTTCAAGACCTCTATGTTCTTCGCCATGGTCTAGTGATCATCATAGTTTTATTATAATAAATTTCCTCTTGTTCTTTTGGCGGCGTCATGAGGTTAAAGAGTTTTCTGTCCTTGCAAATCCGATTATTCAGATCTGATAAGTTTATGTTGTTGTGTCAAGCTTTTTTTTGTTGGTCTAATTTTTTCTGGAAGTGAAATCTTTCATCGACATCATGGTGAAAGATTTAGTGATTCGACGGCCTGCACTTCTAGAGGATCATCCCCGGCCCAAGTACGTTCATCGATCAAGTCTTCTCATCTCTTCGGATGGGCGACTCAAGGCGCTTTCAAAAAACATTATCGGAGTGAAGGTGAAGGTTGTCAGCTGTGCAGGTGAAGGAGTGACAACATCGTTGCTCCAGTCCAATTGCAGTCTCTTTACCAAAATATTTGGAGCATTTCTTCAAGCAGAGATTGACGCCGTGAAGAAGGTGTTTTCAAGAGATTTCATTGTAATTCTTAGTCATAAGAGTTACTTTGTATTTTGTTGGATCTTAGGTCCAGATCAGTGTACTTGTAATTGTTATGAAATGAATAAAGTTACATGTGTTTCTAAAAAAAAAAACCAGCTTTGAACCTGCTCTTTTTCTTTCTTTTTCTTTTTTGCGAATCAGCTTTGAAGCTGCTAGAGGCCGGGACTTTTTACGCGTGGCCAGTCCATTGTGCATGAGCATCGCCGGTTGTCAGCTGTGGTGTTCCTTGCTGCACACATGCCCCGATCACGCGGAAGTAGCATGCGACATGCATGTCCTTTCCTGTACAGAACAAGCAAGTGACTGGGGGAACACGCTTACACGCACACGCCACACGTGAAATGTGAAATAAGAAGGAAACTAGGGTAATGTTTGTGGCCGGGTGGCCGGCCCAAGATTGGGCCGGTCGCATTGCATGCAAGCCTTGTGATTCCCTTCGATCGTGCGCCTCACAGCCCGCGCGAGCAGCCACGTTCATCACATGTGCCCTGGGGCCATTGCGTGCCGCTTTTCTCCCGTATACCCTTTCTTTGCTGCCTAGCGCCCACATCGAGCCCATCGCAAGCTCACGGCAGCTCCGATCCCCGCCCCGCAGCACCAGCGTCACCGGAGCTCCGATTCCCCGTCCCGAACTACCGGCGGTGCCGCTGCGACCCTCACCCTCCCGAACCGCCGACGGTGCCGCCGCGACCCTCCCGTCCTCCTTCTCCTTTCTCTCTTCGATGGCCAACGCTCATCCCTGAATCCCCAGATCCCCGACGACCATCTTTCACTGGAGATGGACATGATAGAGCGTTGCCCGGACGGCATGCTGGAACCAGCATCTAGTTATGTGCAACCGGCTAGCAAAAGTGCAGGAACCAGCCAGCCCAGCAGTTGCAACCCGCGTCAGCAGCAGCTGCCCCCAGCGGCGGCTCCGGCCGTTTTTTGCTGCAACCTGGTCAGCCCAGTGCTGGAACCAGCCAACCAGGTGCTGCAACCGGTGATGGCGGCAACAACCACCTCCGGCAACGGCCATCTGTTTTGGTAAAGCTTCAACCTTCGGCAGGATTTGCTGGAACCAAATGGCTCGCGATGATACATGAAGGGACAGTTTTTTGCTGGAAAGAAGCGAGGTGGATTTCTGGAACCAGTCCTAATTTTTTCTACCACCATTGTTTTGATTTTGTTGGAACAGCCTCAAAATTTGCTACCTCCGTCTTTCGATTTTGCTGGAACCGACATTTTTTTCTGTTTCAACCGAGTATTGGAGATTTTTTGTTGTTTTAGTTTTTGCTGGATGTGGCCAATTCATTTGCTACAACCGGCTTTTTAAAAGCTTCAGCGGAGTACGGTGACGAGGATGAAGACGGGGCTGTGACCAACGGGGACGAGGGCGACGAGCGAATCCGGCAACGCGGACGACGGAGGGAGGACGTCCAGGCGAGGGGCCGACACCCGGTGGCAGGGGCGGTGGCCGCGGCGCCCGCGCTGTGCGCGTGCTGTTGATTCTGCGCGGAAGGAAGAGAAGGAGGCCGGAGGAAGGCGATGCAATCGTACAGTTGACTGAGGCCCGATCGACCGCTCGCGCGGTGACCGGCGGGTCGACCGGCGCCTATCAGTCGCCGGGGAATTATGTGTGAAAATCGATCCGATAATACGCACCGATCCAAACCTCACTGCAACTTTGAGGACGAACCCAAACATGGAACGGACACAAGGAGTTGTTTCTTATACCCAGCTCGGCCTGCCAAGACAGACAAGCTTAGGTTTATTCATGGACATGGAGACGGTACACGCACAAAGGTGCCAGCATGCATGCATGCAGCTAGGCTACTAGCGGCAGTGGGTGGTGCAGAAGCAGCGGCGGCGGGCGCCGCGGCACTTGCCGCCGGGGAAGCCCTCGGTCCTGCAGACGTTGGCGCAGTTGTGGCCGCGCACGCAGAGGCCCGCGAACCTGTGGCTCAGCGACTCGCAGCTCCGAGCCTCCGCCACCGCCACCGGGCCTCCCATCTCCCCCGTGGCCGCGAGCAGCAGCACCAGGAGGAGCGCGGCGGAGAGGAGCTTGCCCATCGATCGATTACTGCTTGTCTACGAGTGTGTCTGGGTGGGGTGTGGACGGAGCTGGCGGGTGTGAGCACTGAGCACCCCAGCTTATATGGCGGCACGCCGCACGCCGCAGCACAAGCGATGCCACCAATGTGGTCACACGAGTCACCACGATCCATGCAGCAGTCGGAGTGTACGTCTTCTCAAAGAGGAAAAGGCCGCAACCCGCAAGTAGGTTAGGGTACGTAGTATCCCACGTAGTACGCGCGTGCTTCAGTTGCCACCGTCCGCTGCTCCAGGGCACGGCGCTGGAAGCTTGCCAACAGAACTTTGTGTTCAAGCAAGGTGGATGGATTGCTACAACAAATTCGCGTGGTCTGCGACGCCGATGACTGGACGGATGGCCATGGCCGCTCCCTCCCGAACGCATCGATACGGCCGGTGGACACGAACACGATTTTTCTAGCGTGCCCGCCCAGTGAAGCACTGCTTTCTGCGTGCCCTCGTCTTCAGAGTTGTTCTAGTGCAGTGGAGGGAGAAAGTTTGGCCCGCATGTTTGCACCGCAGCTTGCCCGGGACACATGTGCAGATCCCAACGATGCCCGGGAACAGTTTGGCCTCAAGTGGAGTCAGGCTCTCAAGTTATGGTCGCGCCATGCACAACTGCTTGCTGATGTTAGAGATACTGCGGCTGAAGTTCCTGAATTTCGGTTCAGGTTTGTCAAACAGAGGACACAAGCTGCTAGTGCTAGGAGCGGGTGTAGAGGCCAATGTTTGGCTGCTTGAGGCACGACCAATATTGATCTGATGTACTATAAAAGGTCTTTTTTTTTCTCTATGTTTGTTTTTTATTATCATTTTTCGTTTTTCAGTTTCCTTTTTTTTCAGTTTTCTTCATTTTAAATTTAATGAACTTTTTTTAAACTCACAAACATTTTTCAAATTCATGAACTTCTTTTTTCACTCTGTGAACATTTTTCAAATTGGTGATTTTTTTATAAATTGGTGAACATATTTCAAATCCCGAAATAATTTTCAAATTTATGAACTCCAAATCCGCAAAAAAATCAAATCAGTGATTTTATTTTAAATTCACAATTTTTTTTTGAATTCATGAACTTTTATCGGAGCCACGAAATTTTTTGAAATTCGAAAAAAGAAACCATGTTCATTCCAAAAGTCAACGGTCAACCATGAAGAGCAACTAGGCGCGTGCGCTTGACTAGCCCGGCCCACACAAGGGGGCGCGCGAGCGCTGCCTCGCTACCAGGTGCAACGAGCACTAGCTAGGAGATAACTGTCTTCTCTCCTTTTTTTTATAAAAGGATGATGACCCCCTGCCTCTGAAATGGCTTCCCTCTTAATGACGAATTTGCACAAAATGGCTCCTTTTGAAGAAATCTAAGCCCAAGAGGGCCCTAATTCACCTATGGACGCCATCCATAGGAGGATTGCGGTTCATATATTAACTCCGTCTTGTCTAAAAAAATAAATATATTAATTCCGTCAGTATTGTCACGATTTTACCTGCTACTTATGTCTGATTATCAAAATTGGTCTATATATGTCACATATAAAGTAAACTAGAAGAACGCCCATGCGTTGCAACGTGGCCACATTAACTTTAAGAGTTCAATATTAATATTCTCATACATATCAAGTGACATTGGCGACCTTTTTTACCATCAAATCCTCACACACACTCTCTCCCTTCCTCTTCCTCACTCTCTCTCCCCCTCTCCCTCTCTCTCTCTAACACACACACACATATCCATCTTATTGGGTACGGGACCATAATCCATCTATTTCACACACACACACACGCTAGTGCATAACAATATGGATTATGTGTATTATATTTGCCACCACAACTGAGGGAATTAATTTCATGTAAATCGGCCAGCCACAGCTCCAAGAATACGGGGAGGAGGTGGCCCGGGGCGGTGTCGGCGCCGTCCGGCGCGGGCCACGGGCCCGCTTCCAAGTGCGTCTGCGCGCCGGCCACCCACGCTGGGTCCTTCAAGTGCCGCTTCCACCGCACCAACTCCCAGGGCCACGGCCACGGCCAGGGCCAGGGAAGCCGCCCTTCTTCGCCCCCTTCACCGGCCGCGGCCAACGTGGTGCCGCGGCACCCGGCCTCGCCATCCTCGTCCTCCGGCACCGTCGCGACCCAGTGACGCAGCCCAAGCATCGGCCTCGAGAATCAAGAACGCTCGACAACGGAGAGGGAAGGGAAGATCATATACATGTCATAAGAAAGGGAGTTTATTTACTGCTCCCTCGATGTATTGTTTCCTTTGTTTGGAGATTGATTACCATCCGTGAGTTAAGGTAAGGTTAATGTGATTGAGTGATTTAAGGTAAGGTTAATTAATTTAGATTTCATCTTTAGAGATTGTTCGTGATTGATTCTACATTACTAAATATAACTTGCGCCAGTATGGAAAGTCCTGATCTGTTCAGATTTCTTTCGTTGTGTGAGAGGGTGACGCAAAAACAAACCGATGAAGTGGGGGGAGGGGACGAAAAAAAATCTACGAAAAAAAACCAGCGAAGGTGGGAGGAGGTACCAAAAAAAACCATGGGAGGTGGGACGAAAAAAAACCTGGAAGCGAGACTACCAACTGCTCCATTAGGAGTAGAGATACAAGAATAAAAATGATGAACTATGCAATAATTTCTTACTGATCTTGCAACAAGCTGACCCTTCCTAAACTTTCATAAGGTTGTGACAGATTCGTCTGACACGAAACATACATAAAACAATATGTATTTAATGATTTTTACCTCATAATGGATATTTTTAGAAACTCAAAAGTATATATTTTGATAGCTCTACTCCAAAAGTATGAAATTCTCACGTTGCAAACCTAAAACAAAAGGTGAAATAAGGATCTCTTTTGGACATATCAAGAAAAAGAGGAAAGGTTATATGGCAGCGACAAATCGGAATCATCTAAAGTTCAGCACACCAGTCTTTCAGCAAATGTACATGCAAAGCAATTTTCTCTCAGAGTGAACTCTGAACTTGTTGGGGAACGCAGTAGAAAACAAAAATTTTCCGACCTACGCACCAGCCCAGGACCACTATGGAGACTGCATACAAGGTTTGATCATTTTCGTTACCGACTCGTAGCGCAGCGGAAGTAGAGTCGATGACGATCGTCGGTGCAGATCCCCGCAGCTAGGATTTACAACCTCCCAACCGCGAGGATGTACTCTCTCATCCGCCACTCGGACAGCCCTCCGGGAGGCGGTCGGACAGTCCCCCGGACGGTGTCGTGGACAGCCCTTCGGGAGGACTCACAGAACTCGGACCGTCACTCGGACAGCCCTTCGGGAGGACACTCGAACAGCCCCTCGGGCAAAAGGACGAAACTACGACCTCTCTACGGGGTTGCACACATACGGTGCCATCTATCCGGCAGGGCTTCGCCGTCCAGAACTAGTTCCCACCGGAACCCAGACAACCTTTCGGCACTACGAAACTATTTCGTGGGAGGGAGAGAGAATGCCAGATCATGCATGGCTTGTGTGAGAGAGTTGGAGTGGAGTTGGAGAGCACCTCTCCTCCTCCTTATATAGTGGTGGAAGGGGTGGAGGGGGCTGAAAATTCAGCCCACTAAACATGGGGAAAACATGTTCCCACAAAACAAGGAGAACATGTTCCCACCAAACAAGGGAAAAACATGTTCCCTTGTCCATGGTGTTCCCCCATGGGGCCCCACCTTCCTCCCAACACTCTCCACCATTTGTGGGGGCTGCCCCCCACCATGGGGGCCCCCCCCCAACATTTTGTCCAGCCACAAGGGGGCTGCTCCCAAAGGGGGCCCCCCCAAAAACAGCCAAAAAACAGCTCCCACGATCCGTGGGATCTTGTCCCCTCACGCTGGGACAAGATGTTTTCCGCGACTATTATTTCTGAAAAATTCCAGAAGGTCCCAGAACATTTCCGGCACCCTCTAAAATTATCTGGACGCGCTCTGGAACATTTCCAGTATGGTGATTTAATTTAAAACCATCTTTGTTTACCCGGTAAACAACTCCGGCAGCTCCGAAACTTTTTTTTCGGTTTTTTCTCCAGAAAAATTCCAAAAATTACCAGACCAATCTGGCAACCTCCAAAACATTCCCGGTGCTTGCCGAAACCTTTTTGGATCAATGGTTTTATCCGAAACAACTTTTCGGTTTTACCGAAACTTTTTCAGTGTTCTCTCTCCGGAACTCTTCCGTTGTCTCCGAAACTTTTCGGTGATTTTCTCTCAGACTCCCTGTCTAGTATTCAGCAGATAGATGACCCTTAAGCGTGTGACCCTATAGGTTTGGTGAAGTATAGACATGACACGGAACACCTTCCGATCAATGATCAACATCGGAGCCGTGGACACCCATATTGACCCCTATACCCACACGAATGAATATTCGAGTGAACCTCCAGTTGCCGTGTGCTATTCCTGTTGCTTCACGATATGTTACAAATACCCGAGGTTAGACATGTAGGCATTTCCGTGGATCAACAACTTGTCCACTATGCCAGTTACCTCGTTACCGGTATTGTTCTCTTTTCTCGTTACCGTGTTCCAGCATCCCTGTGATCAAATCACAAAGTGTCTGGCCAGACGATGATGGATACCGTAACACCGAGAGGGCCCAGAGATATCTCTCCATCGTCGGAGGAGCAAATCCCAATCTCGAGCTATCAAGTTACTTGACACACTTTTCCATGAACCCGTAAGCCGCCGTAATAGCCACCCATTTACGGATGACGTTTAACAAACCCCAAAGTTCATGAAGCAAGTATGAAGAAACTCGACACTCTCATGGTCTAAGGAATTTTGCAAACATTAACCATCTCTGTGTTATTAATCATTAATATGTGACGAATGTAACTCATAGCATAACATCAATTTGGGTCGATTCAACACAAATGTTCTTCTAACACTGTGCCCTCAAAATTGCTGGCATAGACATGCCCATGATCAGGAAAACAGAACCATCATGCAATACTTGAGCTAGTCTTAGAGGCCAGACTAGGAATACATATTACCGTTTATTATTCCACACGTGCATATGAGTCTTCCTCCGAGCCTCGTTTTATTTGCAGACTCGAGAACCATAGCAGTTATAGCATGGAACATAAACCTAATTATGAACAGGGAGATAATCAATAACATTTATTATTGCCTCTAGGGCATATCTCCTACAGAACTCTTCTGTGCCACATGAAAATAAAACATCAAATTATAGTAGAGAAAACATGATGTATACATGTATGATTGGTGGCCCTATAAGAATCAGCAGAAAGAGATTGAGTTATTAGAATTTGTTTTGTAAGGGCCTTAGAGGTTATATAATGAATAGAAGATTCAGGGAAAGTCATGGAGGAGAGCGCGATCAGATTGACACCTTCATCCCCAAACAATGAGCCCGAGCGTGATAAAGGCTATTACGGAGCTGCGCGTCCCAACCTCCTGCCTGCAACCACCTCTTTGCTACAACACCAAATCAGGGGAGCATCGAGAGGGTCTATGCAGGTACTGCCGCTGCTGCCCTACCACAAAAGCTTCTCTCCGAGTCGCGTGTTGCCGCACCCAACCTCAAGGACCTGCAGCACAACAACACGCAACATATCAGACTCCCTCACTTTGTTGGAAAGAGGTAGGGGAATACGAACTGAGTGAGAGAAGGAGAGGATTAGGGTGTGGCCGGCGGCCGGATCAGCACCATCTTGACCCCTATGGTTGCAATCCCGAAAGGCCGTGATCTCTTGCCCATGCCCTTCTTTACATCGTGGGCGAAGTAGCTCCGGACAACAGCGTCGAATCCCTCGGTTGCCTAACCTCGAAGACGATCTGGAGGAGGCGCGAGGTGCAGCGATGTTCCTATGGCGAGTGGCGGCGTGCGAGTCGGATGGGGACGGGCGGGCGGCGGCGGCGTGCGAGTAGGAGACCCAGCTCTTGCTCAGGAGTTTGAAAAGCAATGGGGCGTTGATTTTTTCTGTGAGGGGGCTCTATCGCTGATATGGTGGAGAGAAAATCGGAAATCAGAGGAGATAACTCACGAGAGAACCGAGCAAATAAAAGAGGTGGGACCGAACGAACGAGGGAGCCGAGCAAAACGAACGAACGACTACAAAACCGACTATCACGATAAGATCTTTTTTTGTCAATGGTTTACTTATGAATTTCTTTAAATCCATTATTTGTTTACTGAAAATCTGTTATTTGTTTCCTAAAGCAAATTGCATTAATGAGAGAGATCCGTTGATTTGGCTAAGGTAGGAAAGAATCTATTATTTGTTTCCTAAAGCAAATTGCATTAATGGGAGAGATCCGTTGATTTGGCTAAGGTAGGAAAGAATATATTATTTGTTTCCTAAAGCAAATTGCATTAATGAGAGAGATTCGTTGATTTGGCTAAGGTAGGAAAGTTAGATCCGTGATCTTTTGTCATTAGGAAAGTGTTGATTTTTTAAACAAAAGAGTGGAGAGAAAAATAAACCAATGGATAAGAAACCAGTGGACGGGGGTGGTGGGAGGTGGGACGAAAATAAACCGGACAAAAATAAACCGTACCGTAGGTCTTTTTTCGTTGGTTAACCTTCGTAGGTCTATTTTTTTGGTACGTGGATGAGTGCGGGTTGGGGCCTCAGGAGGAGGTTTTTTCGGTTTCTGGTGGATAAGTCGGAGGTGGGAGGAGGTACCAAAAAAAACCAGGGGAGGTGGGACTAAAAAAAACCTGGAAGCGAGACTACTAACTGCTCCATTAGGAGTAGAGACTAGATAGTTGCTTGTGCGTTGTAATATTTTCTACACAACCATTGTGATTTGTGGCCACTTCATTGTTATATACTGCATTATATTTCCTCCATTCCTAAAGTCTTTGTAGAGATTTCACTATGAACAACATACGGATGTTTATAGATGCATTTTAAGTGTAGATTTGTTCATTTTGCTCCGTATGTAATCCATCTAGTGAAATCTCTACAAAGCCTTATATTTACGAACGGAGGGAGTACTAAATGTCGCAGTTGAATCAGTACTTATTGATTTATCAAAGGAAACATGATTTTATTTGTTAAACCAATAAGAGGTGGACCAGTTGAGGCGGTTCTAAAGAAAACCGCCGAGAAAAAGTTGATAGGACTTTGAGTTCATTTTAAGTAGGATAGATGTTGCCGCATTTTTCTAAGTCGCTGGGCTTAGATTGGGGAGAGGGGGCGGGGGGGGGGGGGGGGGGGGGGGGGGGGGGGGGGGGGGGGGGTGATCTGGCCACAAAACAGTGTCTGCAAATCAAACATGTGGCAACTCTAACGAGCTTGCAAAACTGGTCGTGTGACAAAGTATTGCAATCTTATTATACCAATCAAATATGTCTACATGCATCTAGCTGTCGCCAAACCTAACAATCGCATTTTGCCGATGTGTTTCATCCCTCAAATTTTACTATGCCACGCATGACACAAATTTTTTTTTTGAATTTTTTACTGTGATGCATAATAATGATCACAAAAGATAGCTTCGACTATAATGAATTTTCACTAAATAATATTGAAAGAGTGAACAACCACTGCCTCCTATATGTCCAATCCTCACATATGCAATGAATATAGATCGACCTAAGTATCAGAGCCAAGCATTCTAAACTAAAAAAATTGAAGGAGCGTAAACATCAAGAACCACCATCAAGCTAAAACAAATGAAACAAGAATTAAAACTATAAATTCAAGAACTTGCAGGGGTCATGTGGACTATTGG
Organism: Thinopyrum elongatum; assembly: GCA_011799875.1. Taxonomy (NCBI): domain Eukaryota; kingdom Viridiplantae; phylum Streptophyta; class Magnoliopsida; order Poales; family Poaceae; genus Thinopyrum; species Thinopyrum elongatum. The sequence goes on from CM022300.1 coordinate 560,078,126, forward strand.
AAAAAGATTTGTAACACAAAAACCAACGAACCAGCTAGACTTTTCAAATATAAGAGGTTTCATCGATATCTTTCTTCAACAACAGCTTTTGAATGGCTCCGCCATATGGCGGAACGTCATCCACCTATCATCAAACACTATGAAATTGCTGAGGTTTTTAGGCAATTTTTTTGCAATAGAAATGATTTATCATTTGTGTTACATATTTGGGTCAAAACGGATACAATTGTGGACCCCACTAATGCATTGCAAAATATATCTTCCGTGAGTGGATGGATGGGTGGACCTACGACATAGGTCGTTGGATTTGGGGCGGCGGCGGCGGTGTGGTCTCGTCCCCGATGCTTGCTCGTGTAGCTGGATCGCTACTCGAGGTCGTCGGATCTGTAGGCTAGGTGTAAGGTCATCGTTTTTTACGGTGTAGAGAGAGAGAGAGAGAGAGAGAGATATGTGATATATACCACTTTAGTATATGAACAAATCGACAAAACACAAAATAGGTGGTATTTAAAATTAAAATATATATATAAACGGTCAAAGTGTAGCACACATCTCAAAGCTTGCTCCGCCGTTGGATTCTTTGCTGACCTACCGGGTGGGCGCACGCTAGAAGAATCGTGTTCGTGTCCATCGGCCGTATCGACGCGTTCGTGATAAACCGCTCGCCGCTCCCTTCCCTTGCTAGCTCGCAGCAATCCAGTCGTCGGCGTCGTCGCAGACCACGTAGGTTTCTTGTAGCAATCTATGGCGTCGCCGGATCAATCTTTGTCTCGTTGCACGTACTTCTACCTACCTACTTGCGGCACACATTTGTTGCCTTTTTCATTTGGATGCAGCTGCATCGCGTTCGGTTTGACCCCATGGCACCGGCAGCTTGTGCGTGCCGCTATATAAGCTGGTGTGCTCACCCGGCAGCTCCGTCACTCCACCGCCACCCTCGTACTACAATGGAGGCTTCACGGAAGCTCCTCTCGGCCGCGCTACTCCTGGTGCTGCTGCTCGCGGCCGCAGGGGAGATGGGAGGCCCGGTGACGATGGCGGAGGCGCGGACGTGCCAGGCGCAGAGCCACAGGTTCAGGGGCCCCTGCGTGCGCCACCACAACTGCGCCAACGTCTGCAAGACCGAGGGCTTCCCCGGCGGCAGGTGCCGCGGCTTCCGCCATCGCTGCTTCTGCACCACCCACTGCCGCTAGTAACCAACCTACGTGCATACGTCCGCCTAGCTGCAGCCTGCCTGCGTGCATGCTGGCTTGCTCGCACCTCTGGGCGTGTATAGTACTGTGTCCATGAATAAACCTCGGCCTGTCTGTCATGGCATGCTGAGATGGGTATAAGAAACGCAGGTTCCCTTTTACTCTATATTAAAAAATATTCCTCGTGTCGTCGATTTCCCCATTCGATATGTGGGTCCAAATATTCATTTTTGAACTGCCCACTGAATTTTCATTTCAAGCTGAAGAATTGCAAACCGACAGGGTTTCCACCCGTTCAGAGAAACAGGGGTCGATGTTGCGCACTACTGCAGCCAGGGCAAGGTGTTGGCCACGAAAAATCTTGGTACGCGGGGTCGATGTTGCGCACTACACCCTACGTACAGTTTGTGCGTAATTTATGCGAGTTACGGGCTGATGTGGAGCAAAGCAATTGGGTCAAGATTAGCGGCTGGGCCCCACCCCAGTTGAATTCAGGCGGAGAAGAGAGTTTATGGAAAGGCTTCGTAGGTTTTTTCCTAGGTAACGTCCGGAAGTTAGCTTCCACTGATTTTTTTTCTTCTCTCAAAAACCGTAGATGAAAACAATAAATCGCTAGTGGTTTTTTCTGATTTTTCGCTGCATAATATGAGAAGAAAATAAAAGTGTTTGAAAAGAGGATTCAAACCCAGGTCTATGCAATAGCTATTGAGCCAACTAAGCCACCTTAGTTGTTGTCTATTGTAGATAAACAATGTTATTTGAACCTTTCTTATTTCCGTCATATCAGAAAAATAATAAACTTTGGCTTGGTAACTTTGGCATGATCAGCGTGATAACTATGGTATGAGCAACATGATAACTATATCATGCTAGGGCTGGTAACTACAATACGAGAAGGTTAAAGCATGATAACTTTAGCATGGGGAAGTATGGTAATTTAAGACAGAAATTACCGGTGAATGTTTCAAAAACGTTTTCCCTTGGATGAAAGATACCATGATGTTTAAACATAAGATATTAGATCTGTCATGCATAAAATTGTCATAAACTTACATGGAAGTTACCAGAGGAGTTATGTTTCAACATTTTTTCCTTGAAGTCAAAGTTAACATGGTGGTTGAACGTAAGTTATAAGGTTCGCAGTGCATAAATATCATGTCAAAGTTACCATCGTCCTAGAAAGTTACCATGGGGTGTACATAAGTTATCATGTCTTCGATATGTAAAATATCATGTCATTTGCACAGAAGTTACCATGATATGTTTCAACAACTCCCCACCCCACCCACACCCCAGTCGTCAAAGTTTCTTGGACCGGGGTACATAAGTTATCAAGTCTGCGGTGTGTGAGTTACCATGCTATTAACACAAAAGTTACCGAGAGGATATTTCATCAACTCTCCTCCCACCCCCGTCGCCAAAGTTACCAGGACCGGGGTACATAAGTTATCAGGTCTACGATGTGTGAGTTACCATGCTATTGACACAAAACCTACGGAGGGGATATTTCATCAACTCTCACCGCCACCCCCGTCGCCAAAGTTACCAGGACTGGGGTACATAAGTTATCAGGTCTACGATGTGTGAGTTACCATGCTATTGACACAAAAGCTACGGAGGGGATATTTCATCAACCCCCCCTCCCCCCCCCCCCCCCACCCCGCACCCTCATTGCCAAAGAAACCAGTACGGGGTGCATAAGTTATCAGGTTTGCGATGTGTGAGATACCATGCTATTCATACAAAAGTTCATCAACTCCCCCCACCTCCTTTCGTCACGAAAGTTACCAGGACTAGGGTACAGAAGTTATCAAGTCTGCAATGTGTGAGTTATCATGCTATTCACACAAAAAAGTTACCGGGGTATATTTCATCAACTCCCCCCGGTCGCTAAAGTTACCAGGACCTGGGTGCATAAGTTATCAGGTATGCGAGGTGTGAGTTACCATGCTATTCATACAAAAAGGTATCGAGGGTACGTTTACACTAGTTTTGTTTGGGGTCAAAAACGCTACCACGATATTTGTACATAAGCTATCAGGTTTGTGGTGCGTATAATTATCGGGCTCACTAAAGAGAATTTAACGAGGGATGACACACGAGAAAAAGACTAATGTTCAAATTCTATAGGAGCAAAACATTTATTTCTCTAGAAAATATTCATCACTACAAAAAAGAGACAGGTGGAGTACAAAACACGTTGCATTAGTCCTTTAAAAACTTGGAGCAAATGGTTTTGTCCTCTCGTCAAAGGCACTGTGGTCTTCCTTTCTCGTTGTCATTTACTAGGGTATAAATACCAATTAATCTGTACATGAAACATAACAGATACTCATCTCAGCTGGTAGCACGTCATGGCCACAACCAACAGGTTGTGTGTTCGAATCCTAGTAGTGTCCCTACTTTTTTCTGAGCTCTTTTTACGCACGAGAGCAGAAGCGGATCGAGAAGTTTTGTCGCGCGTGATCGAGTGGCTCGCAAATCGTCGGATCTGTCGCTAAGAAGCGGATCGAGAAGTTTTGTCGCGCGTGATCGAGTGGCTCGCAAATCGTCGGATCTGTCGCTAACTTCCAGTCGACTGGAAGTTAGCTTTTTCGATAGAATTTTCGTGTGCGTTGTAGTCGCGTACCAGGTCCTATAAGATTTTTTTGCCCCCACCCACCCGCCTGTTGCTACTGCTGCTCTAGGAGCTCGCGACGGCGACGACGACTGGGCGACGGCGATGGAGTCCTTGGGCGTGCTGCTGCTACACCCCGTGAACGCCTACCTGGAGCAGGAAAGACGTGTTAACGTCCATTTGATGAACGAGCAGACCGTGTGAGGCAGCCAGTGATAATAACACCCGAATAGTGGTCAGTCTAGCCACAGGTGCGTAAGTATCAAGGAAGTTTTCTCCTTCTTTCTGGGTATAACCCTTGGCCACAAGCCGTGCCTTGTACTTTTCAATCGTATCATCAGGTCTAAGCTTTTTCTTGAACACCCACTTACATCCTACAGGTTTGCACTCATAAGGACGATCAATGATTTCTCAAGTTCCGTTAGCTAAGATGGAATCCATCTCGCTATGGGCAGCTTCCTTCCAGTAGTCAGCATTAGGTGATGCATAGACTTCTAAAATAGTCATGTTTGTGTCATCCACGAGGTACACAATGAAATCATCACCAAATGACTTTGCAGTCCTCTGTCTCTTACTCCTTATAGGAGTTTCATTGCTATCCTCCATAGGATTCTCAACGTGTTCCATCGCAATGGTGGTTTCAGGAATTATAGCAAATTCCTGACTAGATAGAGTAGGTATCTCCTGATTTGATTAACTCAACATATCCTTCATAGGAAATATGTCCTCAAAAAAATTCGCATCATTCGACTCCATAATTGTACCAACATGCATGTCGGATACCTCAGATTCTATTATCAAAAATCTATAACCAATGTTATGAAAAGCATATATAGCCCAGAAGAACACAATCCACGGTTTTTTTGTCCAAGCTTGCGCTTCTTGGGAATTGGTATATTGACTTTCGCCAAACAACCCCAAGTACATAGATAAGAGAGTGTCTACCTTTTCCTTTCCCATTCCTCAAAAGGAGTCATGGTCTTATGCTTTGTGGGAACTCGGTTTAGGACATGACATGCAATCATTAGCGCCTCCCCCATCATGTCTTGGAGTGACCCGATGTGTCTAACATGGCATTAATCAAATCAGTTAGAATTCAGTTCTTTCTTTCCACCACCCCATTTGACTGAGGTGAGTAGGGAGGCATCCTCTCATGGATTATACCATGTTTCGCACAAAACAAATCAAAATCATTGAAAAAATACTCTCCACCACGATTAGACCTAAACCGTTTAAATTTCCAATCAAGTTGGTTCTCTGCTTCAGCTTTATAGTTTTTGAAGAAATTTAAAGCCTCATCTTTTGATTTCAGAAGATACACATAACAATATCTAGTGGAGTCATCAATCAATGTCATAAAGTATTTCTTTCCACCTTTTGTCAACATGCCATTCATCTCACAAAGATCAGAATGTATAAGCTCTAGTGGCGCCAAGTCTCTTGCCTCTGCAGTCTTATGGGACCTGCGAGGTTGCTTAGGTTGCACACACACTTGGCACTTGGAGCCCTTGACATTAGTGAATTTCAGAATTAAACTCATATTGGCTAGCTGCATCTTGCAACCAAAGTGAAAAAGTCGTGAATGCCAAATATTAGACTCATTATCGCGGCAAACATGATTAATAACTTCAGTGCAAATATCTGATAAAGACAGGCGGAACAAGCCTCCGCACTCATAGCCTTTTCCAAAATATTTGTCCATGCTTAGAAATTACAACTTTATTGGACTCAAAACCAACTTAAAACCATCTCGACATAGACAGGAACCGATGACGAGATTTTTATTGATGGAGGGTACATGATGAACGTTCTTCAGGCGCATGATCTTCCCTGAAGTAAACTTTAGATCGACCATACCGACACCTCTAACAATGGCATGTGACCCGTTCCCCATCAACACGGGAGAAGTCCCTGTGACCTGATAAGAAGAAAACATGCCAGCATCAGCACAAACATGTACATTGGCACCATTGTCAATTAACCAATCAAGAGAATGACATACTGAAAGGATGGTAGGAAAAATACCCTATCCAGATTCCTTCATATTAGTATCACCCATGACAACATTAGTGGACTTCCCGCTCTTCTCAAGTTCGCGCTCCTCAAAGCGGTTAGGACATCTCGGAGCCAAGAGATTAGGATCAGCGCAAACATGGCATAGTCCCTTCCCCTTCTTATGAGAATTCTTCTTAAAGTTGGTAGAATGTGACGGCTTGTTCTTTGCATCAAACTTGCCTTTGCCCTGAAATTTGTTCTTGTTGTTTTTGGGCTTGGGCTGGAAGTTCTTCTTATGTACCATGTGGGTGCTAGAAGCTCTCTCAGCAACTCGAGCACGTGTGTCTTTTGCTCTCGCCTTCTCTTCAACATCAAGAATGCTAGTGAGATCCGAAATGGAAAACTCCTGTCTCTTGTGTTTCAGAGAAGTAGCAAAGTTGTTCCATGAAGGTGGAAGCTTGGTAATGATGCCTCCGGCAACAAATTTTTCTGGCAACACACACTTGAAGTACTCAAGTTCCTTTGCGAGCGACTGTATCTCATGAGCCTGCTGAACAATAGAGCGCTCATCAGTTATCTTGTAGTCATAGAATTGCTCTATGACGTAGAACTTGCTGCCAGCGTTCGAGGCCCCAAACTTGGCCTCGAGCGCAGCTCACATGTCCTTGCCGTTATCAAACGACATATACGAATCCACAATGAAATCGTCAAGAACACTCAGAAGGGCACCCTTAAAGAGGGTATCGATCTTCTAAAAAGCTTCACGCTGTGCATGATTAAGATCGCCCTTAGGCTTGCCCTTAGTGGCGTCATAGCAGTACATGGTCTGAAACTAGCAAACTGCTCTCGTGCGCCACCTCTTATATTGCACCCCCTTGAAGGTAGGTGGCTTCAAATGCGCAGCAAAATCACTCAGAGTAAATTGTGTATAATCAGGTTTTTGGATTGTTGAAAATATGAGAAAATTACTACGAGATTTAATTCAAACTAACAATAAATAAATCATGACGACTATAACGACAAAGATTAAACTAATAATGTGGATTAGTACAGTGTAAATGAACAGATCATATCTAAGCCACAAACTAGGAATATGAATTCTAACACGATCTCAAACAAAGGGGACAAGATCACATACGATGCGGTGGGAGCAAAACCATTGTCGTTGATGTTGTCGACTATGTCATTGATGAAGAGGTTGCCGAGATCGGGGAAGAAGTCATCGTTGGCGAAGTCGTCGCTGCTAGCAGTCGCGCGAGTGTGCTCCCCAAAAATCTGATCGCCCCTCTCCCATACAGGATCACAAGAGGCGGGGTTCTGGAGGCCTGCTGTCCCTTCTCGCGGTGCACGCCGGAAGGAGGGATGGAGAAGACTTGCGTGGCGGCGCAATGTTCTGGAATGGTGTGAAACCATATGCTGTGGCGGCGGCTAGGGTAGACGTCTGCCTATCTATATAGTGCGGGTCAGGTAGGTTGTGGGAGTAAACCCCACGTCCAAGTCAATAACAACCCCATGATCCAAAAGAATCGGAAACGGTTGAGTAATTAACGCGTCCGTTAATTAGTAATTGACGGCTCACTAATTTTCTCAAGCAGCAAAAATATAGACAACATGCATAGCTTTGTCCTCTACTCGGCTCATTCCCCAAACCCGGCATGACGCGTCGTGACCAGGCGAGTGAGGAGGAGGAGCGCGCGTGTAGCTCTCCTCTTCTCATGCTCATACAAGTGCTAGAAGATCTCACCTTATAAAGTGGTGCAACTCACTCTCACCTAGCAGTATGGGACTAAACTCTAGTCCCACTCACACCACACACAGCCATGCATGAATGGGTCATGAGAATTTCATATTTTAGTTGGGATTTGGGCCAAAGGCCTACTAGTAAAACCCAACAGATAGCTCATATATGGCGGTGTGGTTAGTATTTCCCCTCATGCTAGGTTAGGGAATTGATGCACTTTGTGAAAAATGTTCAGGTGCACCAATCTCAAGGATAGAATGCACTGAGCAAGATTGATCTGGTACTTGTTATAATGATGAGGTCTCAGCATAACGATGCTCCTATAAAATCATGAAGTAGTTGAGGATAACCTGGTTTAACATTCCATGCAGTGCTAGGAGCGGATTTGGTCTCTTAAAGAACAGAAATAATCTACTCTCGTTATTTTTATGCAGTTCAGTGGTTAAAGAGTTCCTATTCTCGGGCTTGGCAGGACAGGCTTAGCTGTAGCAAAAGGAGTTGAGCATTTGGTGGCTCAATCAGTTATCATTCCGGATCACACAAGCCATTTCCAAACTGCAGGTTCTTTACAAATGTTGTTGACCTGGCAGGCAGCTATGATGGATCGCTAAAGTAGTGATCTAAATGATTGATATGTCCATTTTGCATCATGTTTTCCTACTATTATTTATGATGTTTTTGATCAATATAATACTTTGTGGAGCAATTCTAATGCCTTTCTCTCTTAATTTGCAAGATTTATATGGAGAGGGAGATTGCTGGTAGCTGGAATTCTAGACCTGAAAAAGCTATATCAGATATACCTATTCTGCACATCTCCAAATGAGCTAAAATTTCATGGAGAATTATTTTAGAATAAATAAAAAATACTGGAGAAAAGAAATACCAGAGGGGTCGACCCAGGTGCCTACGAGGCACCAGGGCGCGCCCTGGTGGCTTGTAGGGCCCCTGGCCAGCCTCCGGTGCCCATCTTCTAGTATATAAGCCCATTTTCCCTAGATAATAAATAAGGAGAGGACTTCCGGGATGAAGCCCCACCATCTCACGGCGGAACCTGGGCAGGAGCAATTTTGCTCTCCGGGGGAGCGATTCCGCCGGGGATACTTCCCTCTGGGAGGGGGAAATCGAAGCCATTGTCATCAGCAACAACCCTCGCATCGTGGGAGGACCAATCTTCATCAATATCTTCACCAGCACATCTCAACTCAAACCCTAGTTCATATCTTGTATTCGATGTTTGTATCCAAACCTCAGATTGGTACCTGTGGGTTGCTAGTAGTGTTGATTACATCTTGTAGTTGATGCTAGTTGGTTTATTTGGTGGAAGATTAAATGTTCAGATCCTTAATGCTATTCAATACCCCTCTGATCTTTAACATGAATATGATTTGTGAGTAGTTACTTTTTTTCTTGAGGACATGGGAGAAGTCTTGTCATTAGTAATCATGTGAATTTGGTATTCGTTCGATATTTGGATGATATGTATGTTGTTGCTTCCTTCAGTGGTGTCATGTGAACGTCGACTACATGACACTTCACAATATTTGGTCCTAAGGGAAGTCATTGTGGAGTAGTAATTAGATGATAGCTTACTAGAGTGACAGAAGCTTAAACCCTAGTTTCTGCGCTATTCCATAAGGGGCTGATTTGGATCCATATGTTTCATGCTATGGTTAGATTTATCTTAATTCTTCTTTCGTAGTTGCGGATGCTTACGAGAGGGGTTAATCATAAGTGAGAGGTTTGTTCTAGTAAGAACAGCACCCAAGCACCGGTCCACCCACATATCAAATTATCAAAGTAACGAACACGAATCAACAAACATGATGAAAGTGACTAGATGAAATTCCTGTGTGTCCTCAAGAACACTTTACTTATTATAAGAGACCGTTCCGTCCTGTCCTTTGCTACAAAAAGGATTGGGCTTCCTTCCTGCACCCTTGTTACAATTGTTACTTGTTGCTCATTACAAATTACCTTGCTATCAAACTACTTGTTACCGACAATTTCAGTGCTTGCAGACAATACCTTGCTGAAAACCGCTTGTCATTTCCTTCTGCTCCTTGTTGGGTTCGACACTCTTATCGAAAGGAGTATGATTGATCCCCTATACTTTTGGGTCATCAAGACTCTTTTCTGGCACCATTGCCGAGGAGTGAAGCATCTTTGGTGAGTGGAATTTGGTAAGGAAATATTTATATTACGTGCTGAAATTTACTGTCACTTGTTACTATGGAAAACAATCCTTTGAGGGTTTGTTCGGGGTATCTTCACCTCCACCAGAAGCACAAAGGTTTGCTCCTGAACCTACTACACCTATTGATAATATTTATTATGAGATTCCTTCGGGTATGATAGAGAAACTGCTAGCTAATCTTTATGCAGGAGATGGAACAATACATCCTGATATGCACCTAATCTATGTGGATGAAGTTCGTGGATTATTTAAGCTTGCAAGTTTATCCGAACATGGAGTTAATAAGAAGGTTTTACCTTTATCTTTCCGGGGAAAGGCATTGACATGGTATAGGCTATGTGATGCTATTGGAACGTGGGATTGGAACCGATTGAAATTGGAATTCATCAAAAGTTTTATCCTATGCATCTGGTTCATCGTGATCAGTATTATATATATAATTTTTGGCCTCATGAAGGAGAAAGGATTGCTCAAGCTTGGGGGAGGCTTAAGTACATGATGTACACATGCCCTAATCATGAGCTCTCAAGGGAAATTATCTTACAAAAATTTTATGCTCGGCTTTCACATGATGATCGAACCATGCTCGATTCTTCTTTTATTGTTTCCTTTATGAAGAAAACTATTGAATTCAGATGGGATCTTCTAGAAAGAATTAAACGCAACTATGAAGATTGGGAAATCGACAAAGGTAAACAGTTAGGTATAATATTTAAGTTCAATTGTGTTAAATCTTTTATGGATACCGATGCTTTTCATAAGTTTAGTACTAAATATGGACTTGACTCTAAGATAGTTGCTTCTTTTTGTGAATCATTTGCTACTCATGTTGATCTCCCTAAGGAGAAGTGGTTTAAATAGCATCTCCCTATTAAAGAAAAGATCGAGGAACCAATTATAGCTAAAGATGAAGCCATCATTTACAATGTTGATCCAGTTGTGCCTACCGCTTATATTGAGAAACCACCTTTCCCTGTTAGGATAAAGAAACATGCTAAGATTTCAACCATGGTTAACAAAAGTAATATTAGAACACCTAGACCCTCTGAACAAATTATAGTTGAACCTAATGTTGCTATATATGGTTAAAGATCTCTTGGTCAATAATATTGATGGGCATGTTATTTAGTTCTGTGATGAAGCTAGTAGATTTGCCAAGCCTGATACTAAAGACAAGAATAAACCTGTTGTTGGCATGCCTGTTGTCTCTGTTAAAATTGGAGATCATTGTTACCATGGCTTATGTGATTTGGGTGCTAGTGTAAGTGCTATCCCGTTTACTTTATATCAAGACATTATGAATGATATTGCACCTGTTGAGATATAGGACGTTGATGTTACTATTAAACTTGCGAATACAGATACTATTTCACCACTTGGGATTGTTAGAGATGTTGAAGTCTTGTGTGAAAAAATAAAATACCCTACTGATTTTCTAGTTCTTGGTCCTCCACAAGATGATTTTTGTCCCATTATATTTGGCACACCTTTCTTAAATACAGTTAATGCTAAGATTGATTGCAATAGAGAAACTGTTAGTGTTAACTTTGGTGATGTGTCTCATGAGTTTAATTTCTCTAAGTTACGTAGACAACCTTATGATAAAGAATTGCATAGTAAGGATGAAATTATTGGTCTTGCTTCTATTGCTGTACCTCCTACTGATCCGTTAGAACAATATTTGCTAGACCATGAAAGTGATATGCACATGAATGAAAGAAATGAAATAGATAAGATGTTCTTTCACCAACCACCTATCCTTAAACACAATTTGCCTATTGAAACGCTTGGAGGCCCTCCTCCACCTAAAGGTGATTCCGTGTTTGAATTCAAGCAATTGCCTGATACACTGAAATATGCTTATCTTGATGAAAGAAGATATATCTTGTTATTATTAGTGCTAACATTTCAGAGCATGAAGAAAGGAGATTACAAAAAACTCTGAAGAAGCACCGTGCTGCTATTGGATACACTCTTCATGATCTTAATGGCATTAGTCCCACTCTATGTCAGCATAAGATTAATATGGAACCTGATGCTAGGCTGGTTGTTGATCATCAATGACGGTTAAATCCTAAGATGAAGGATGTGGTAAGAAATGAAATACTAAATCTTCTGGAAGCAGGTATAATCTATCCCATAGCTGATAGTAGGTGGCACTACTGCAGGATGCTGCTAACGCGACACTATGATCAGTGACCCTTTGACGAAACTGTGTGTGATACATTAATCGCAAAGGGTGATGTAAAAAACCCATCAAAAAAGATGTAAAACGTTTGTGATGGCGGAGACATCAAACACGGTTCAGATTTTAGTTGCGTGTGCGATGCAGGGCATATGGTTGATCCATACGAACTGTTTGCGATGAGACAGAACAACAGAAACGGGCAGCCATATCAAGGTGTGTGCGATATACGGCATATAGTTTGCTCAGATGAACTGTTTGCTATTAGGGAGTGCAACAGAAACGGTTAGCCAGATCAAGGTGTGTGTCATATACGACATACGGTTCACTCGGACGAACTGTTTTCGATTAGGGAATACAACATAAACGGTTCAACTTAACAAGATGTGTGTGATATGCGGCATACAGTTCACATAGATGAACTGTTTGCGATGAGCCAAAAGAACACAAATGAGTCGTGTAAACAAGATGTGTGTGATACGCGCCAAACAGCCCACTCGGACGAACTGTTTGCGATGAGAAATTATAACACAGACGGTTACTACAGTCAATTCGTGTGCGATTCTGTGTGTACAAAAAACTTTGAAAAATGCAAACTAGTTGTTTGCGGTGGCTAGGAGTATCGCACACGATGCGTCTGCGAGTACTCGTGTGCGATGATTAGTAAGTTACACATACGTTTCCTTATGTTAACACGTGTGTGAATTTGCAATATGGACAATTAATATGCAAATGCCTTCTGGACATCTGTGCTAATCGCTACGTCCAAAACATGGACGTCCTCTACTCTACCGCTCTACCGGGCACACGCTTAAACTCAATGAACTGTGTACGATACTAATACTTTCCATGAAAATTTAAGAACTTGGCTAACAACATTTGAGTAACATATATATAGTGGTTACACTATTCGACAAAAGGAGGATCTTCGTAACACGGTTTTGACAACCATATGGTCCATATCTACATACTTAACATAGTAACAACTATCACATTTTAAGAGGCTGAGGGCCAACAACCATATGGTCCATATCTACATACTTAACATAGTAACAGCTAGCACATTTTAAGAGGCCGAGGGCCAACAACCACAACTATCCACTGGAAGCAGCTTGATCACGGCGACTCGGCATCTCATCAATGAAAAGGAAGAACCCTCCTGTGCCTTGGTAGAGCATGAGTAGAACAGTGTCTCCAATTTTCCAATATGAATGCATTGCCACGACAAGCGAGAACTTGTTAATTTGAATGGTTCCATTTCTGCGGGAAATGCAGTACCTTGCAATCACTTTGGCGTTATTAGCAGGCACAAATGTAATTCGACCACGCCGGGAAATCGATCTAGGAACAGCTACAACGGGCAATTTCTGTTGAAATGTAGAATAAAAACCTATTGTAACATATCGTTGAAGATATATATAGTTTATGAGCATCAACATAAAAATAAGACTTTGTACCAGCGTTTTGTGCACACAATTGGTCTTGTTCAATGTGTGCAACATAGGTATAATTAATCCCATCCATAATCCAGCGTTCATACGCTGTGCTATCTCTGTCAGATTATCAACAAATTTTATGACATGCTTCAAGTCCTTCTAGTGAAATTTGGTACGCTTAGTAACATACAGATTGTTAACTATGCATCCAACATATCCTGCTTAAAAGGTGGAAAGGTATTATTTATTAAGAACATGGCAGAAGAATATATAGTGCACATAAATTGGTAAATAGAATTTGTTACTGCCTAGGAGCGGAGTCAGAAAATGAAATCACAATTGATTGCTTAAATAGTGATCAATTAGTCAGAACAAATACCCCGATTTTGCTAAGTAATATGCCAGCATGGAGAAAGTTGAAAGGAAACTAACCTCGATCAGACTTTGATCGGCTGATGACGTCGGGGAAGTAAACATCCATGTTAATTAGACCGGGCTATGGTGCACGCACTAGAATTTTATTGCCAGCTTTCAGTTCATAACACTTAGACATTTTTCTCCAAAGGTCCGCATCAAAATAGGAGTGACCATCTTTATCAAGTTTTACGCTAACTGTCATTGTAAATCCATGCTGCGTTGTTGAGGGAGTCATGGACTAAGGGGTCCTCGGGGCGACGGCCCATTGTGCATGGGCCGGACTGGTAGAGCCGTGTGGTGAACGGAGACCTGTGAAGCCGTGGTGTGCCCTCCAAGTCAAGGGCGGGCGAGATCTCTTTCCTTCTTGTTGTAATCTATCTTCGGTAACCTTAACCCTATCGGTGTCTATATAAACTGAGGGTTGTAGCCATTAGGGGGAGAGCTATCTTCATCCCCCTGCAGCCTAGGGTTTAGCTCATACTGATCTCGAGGTAGATCTACTCTGTAAACCACATTATACAATCAATACAATCAAGCAGGACGTAGGGTATTACCTCTTCGAGAGGGCCCGAACCTGGGTAAACAATGTGTTCGTCATCCCTTGTTACCCATCGATCCTAGATCCATAGCTCGGGACCCCCTACCCCGACGTCTGCCAGTTTTGACACCGACATTGGTGCTTTGATTGAGAGTTCCGCTGTTGGACCGCCGGAAGGATCGATGGCTCGCTTAGTCCTTGGAGAGGACATCAGTTCCATGGATCTCTTTGTCCCTGGACAACTCTTCGCTTTTGGCAGCATCGTACTGCACGCTGATTCGACCGGCCGTCTGCTACCTCTTGAGCTTGCTTTGGTTTTTCCCTTGAAGAGGAAAGGGTGATGCAGCAAAGTAGAGTAAGTATTTCCCTCAGTTTTGAGAACCAAGGTATCAATCCAGTAGGAGACAACGCGCAAGCCACTGAATACCTGCACAAACAAACACCAACTTGCACCCAACGCGATAAAGGGGTTGTCAATCCCTTCACGGTTATTTGCAAAGTGAGATCTGATAGAGATGGATAAACGGTAAAGTAATATTTTTGGTATTTTTGGTTTATGGAACGGAAAGTAAAAGATTGCAAAGAAAGTAAATAGGAAACTAAAATTTTAGATCGGAAACTTATATGATGGAAAGTAGAAGATTATATGATGGAAAGTAAACCCGGGGGCCATAGGTTTCACTAGAGGCTTCTCTCAAGATAGAAATTATTACGGTGGGTGAACAAATTACTGCCGAGCAATTGATAGAAAAGCGCAAAGTTATAACGATATCTAAGGTAATGATCATGAATATAGGCATCACGTCCGTGTCAAGTAGACCGAAACGATTCTGCATCTACTACTATTACTCCACACATCGACCGACTCCTGCCTGCATCTAGAGTATTAAGTTCATGAAGAACAGATTAACGCATTAAGAAAGATGACATGATGTAGAGGAATTAACTCAAGCAATATGATGAAAACCCCATCTTTTTATCCTCGATGGCAACAATACAATACGTGCCTTGCTGCCCCTCCTGTCACTGGGAAAGGAAACCGCAAGATTGAACCCAAAGCTAAGCACTTCTCCCATTGCAAGAAAAACCAATCCAGTTGGCCAAACTAAATCGATAGTTCGAAGAGACTTGCAAAGATATCAAATCATGCATAAAAGAATTCAGAGAAGATTCAAATAATATCCATAGATAAGCTGATCATAAATCCACAATTCATCGAATCTCGACAAACACACCACAAAAGAGTATTACATTGAATAGATCTCCAAGAACATCGAGGAAAACTTTGTATTGAGAATCAAAGAGAGAGAAAAAGCCATCTAGCTACTAGCTATGGACCCATAGGTCTGAGGTAAACTACTCACGCTTCATCGGAGAGGCAATGGTGTTGATGTAGAAGCCCTCTGTGATCGAATCCCCCTCCGACAGGATGCCGGAAAAGGCCCCAAGATGGGATCTCATGGGTATAGAAGGTTGCGGCGGCGGAAAAGTGGTTTTGTGGCTCCCCTGATAGGTTTTGGGGTATTTGAGAATATATAGGCTGAAAAAATAGGTCGGTGGAGTCACAAGGGGCCCACAAGGGTGGGGGGCGTGCCCTCCAACCTTGTGGCCGCCTCGTGGCTTTCCGGACATGCACTCTAAGTCCTCTGGATGTCTTCTGGTCCAAGAAAAATCATCGCGAAAGTTTCATTCCGTTTGGACTCCGTTTGGTATTCCTTTTCTGCGAAACTCTAAAACAAGGAAAAAAACAGGAACTGGCACTGGGCTCTAGGTTAATAGGTTAGTCCCAAAAATCATATAAAATAGCATATTAATGCATATAAAACATCCAAAACAGATAATATAATAGCATGAAACAATAAAAAAATTATAGATACGTTGGAGACGTATCAAGCATCCCGAAGCTTAATTCCTGCTCATCCTCGAGTAGGTAAATGATAAAAACAGAATTTTTGATGTGGAATGCTACCTAACATATTTATCCATGTAATTCTCTTTATTGTGGCATGAATGTTCAGATCCGTATGATTCAAAACAAAAGTTTAATATTGACATAAAAACAATAATACTTCAAGCATACTAATAAAATAATTATGTCCTCTCAAAATAACATAGCCAAAGAAAGCTTATCCCTACAAAATCATATAGTTTAGCTATGCTCCATCTTCGTCACACAAAATACTCAAATCATGCACAACCCCGGTTTCAGCAAAGCAATTGTTCATACTTTTGATGTTCTCAAACCTTTTCAACTTTCACGCAATACATGAGCATGAGCCATGGACAAAGCACTATAGGTGGAATAGAAGGTGGTTGTGGAGAAGACAAAAAGAGGGAGATAGTCTCACATCAACTAGGCGTATCAACGAGCTATGGAGATGCCCATCAATAGATATCAATGTGAGTGAGTAGGGATTGCCATGCAACGGATGCACTGGAGCTATAAGTGTATGAAAGCTCAAAAATAAAACTAAGTGGGTGTGCATCCAACTTGCTTGCTCATGAAGACCTAGGGCAATTTGAGGAAGCCCATCGTTGGAATATACAAGCCAAGTTCTATAATGAAAATTCCCACTAGTATATGAAAGTGATATCATAGGAGACTCTCTATCATGAAGATCATGGTGCTACTTTGAAGCACAAGTATGGAAAAAGGATAGTAACATTGCCCCTTCTCTCTTTTTCTCTCATTTTTCTTTTCTCTTTTTTTTTCTCTTTTTTTCTTTTTTTTTCTTTTTTTCTCTTTTTTTCCTTCTTTTTCTTTCTTTTATTTCCTCACATGGGACAATGCTCTAATAAGGAAGATCATCATACTTCTATTTACTTACAACTCAAAAATTACAACTCGAAACTAGAACAAAATATGACTCTATATGAATGCCTCCGACGGTGTACCGGGATGTGCAATGACTCAAGAGCGACATGTATAAAAAATGATGAAAGGTGGTTTTGCCACAAATACGATGTCAACTACATGATCATGCAAAGCAATATGACAATGATGGTGCGTGTCATAATAAACGTAACGGTGGAAAGTTGCATGGCAATATATCTCGGAATGGCTATGGAAATGCCATAATAGGTAGGTATGGTGGCTGTTTTGAGGAAGGTATAAGGTGGGTGTATGGTACCGGCGAGAGTTGCGCGGTACAAGAGAGGCTAGCAATGGCGGAAAGGTGAGAGTGCGTATAATCCATGGACTCAACATTATTCATAAAGAACTCACATACTTATTGCAAAAATCTATTAGTCATCGAAACAAAGTACTACGCGCATGCTCCTAGGGGAAGGGTTGGTAGGAGTTAACCAACGCGCGATCCCGACCTCCACACAAAGGATGACAATCAAAAAATACCTCATGCTCCAAATTTGTTACACAACTGTTACCATACGCGCTTGCTTCGGGACTCACAAACCTTAACACAAGTATTTATCAATTTCACAATTACCCCACTAGCATGACTCTAATATCATCATCTTCATATCTCAAAACAATCATCAGGAATCAAACTTCTCATAGTATTCAATGCACTTTATATGAAAGTTTTTATTATATCCCTCTTGGATGCCTATCATATTAGGACTAATTTTATAACCAAAGCAAATTACCATGCTGTTTAGAGACTCCCAAAATAATATAAGCGAAGTGCGAGAGTTCATCAATTTCTATAAAATAAAACCACCGCCATGCTCTAAAAAGATATAAGTGAAGAACTAGAGCGATATTGCCTAGCTCAAAAGATATAAGTGAAGCACAAAGAGCATTCTAATAAATCACGATTCATGCGTGTCTCTCTCAAAAAGTGTGTACAGCAAGGATGATTGTGGCAAACTAAAAAGCAAATACTCAAATCATACAAGACGCTCCAAGCAAAACACATATCATGTGGTGAATAAAAATATAGCCTTAAGTAAAGTTACCGATAGACGAAGACGAAAGAGGGGATGCCTTCCTGGGGCATCCCCAAGCTTAGGCTCTTGGTTGTCCTTGAATATTACCTTGGGGTTCCTTGGGCATCCCCAAGCTTAGGCTCTTGCCACTCCTTATTCCATAGTCCATCAAATCCTTACCCAAAACATGAAAACTTCACAACACAAAACTCAACAGAAAATCTCATAAGCTCCGTTAGTATAAGAAAATAAATCACCACTTTGGTACTGTTGTGAAATCATTATTTATTTATATTGGTGTAATATCTACTGTATTACAACTTTTCCATGGTTCATACCCCCCGATACTACCCGTAGATTCATCAAAATAAGCAAACAACACAAAGAAAACAGAATCTGTCAAAAACAGAACAGTCTGAGAAGATCCGAATTGTTCTAATACTTCTTTAACTCCAAAAATTCTGAAACATTTGGACAACAGATAAAATTTGTATATAAATCTCTTATAAAAAATTCAGGTTTTTTAAACTCTCCAGTGAATTATTAATATTCTGGGACTGGATGCAAAAGTTTCTTTTTTTCAGCAAGATCAACTCAACTATCACCGTAAGCTATCCCAAAGGTCTTACTTGGCACAAACACTAATTAAAACATAAAACCACATCTAACCAGAGGCTAGATGAATTATTTATTGCTAAACAGAACCTAAAAAGAAAAAAAGAAAAATAAAATTGGGTCGCCTCCCAACAAGCGCTATTGTTTAACGCCCTTAGCTAGGCATAAAAGACGAATAGATCTAGGTATTATCATCTTTGGCATGCAATCCATAAGTGGCTCTCATAATAGATTCATAAGACAATTTAATTTTATTTCTTGGAAAATTTTCCATGCCCTTCCTTAATGGAAATTGAAATCTAATGTTTCCTTCCTTCGTATCAATAATTGCACCAATCGTTCTAAGGAAAGGTCTACCAAGAATAATAGGACATGTAGGATTGCAATCTATATCAAGAATAATGAAATCTACGGGCACATAATTCCTATTTGCAACAATAAGAACATCATTAATCCTTCCCATAGGTTTCTTAATAGTGGAATCCGCGAGATGCAAATTTAAAGAACAATCATCAAGTTCACGGAAACCTAACACATCACAGAAAGTTTTTGGAATCGTGGAAACACTAGCACCCAAATCACACAAAGCATGGCACTCATAATCTTTAATCTTAATCTTAATAGTAGGTTCCCACTCATCATAAAGTTTTCTAGGGATAGAAACTTCCAATTCAAGCTTTTCTTCAAAAGATTGCATCATAGCATCAACGATATGTTTAGTAAAAGCTTTATTTTGATTTTAAGCATGAGGAGAATTCAACATGGATTGCAACAAGGAAATACAATCTAGCAAAGAGCAATTATCATAATTAAAGTCCTTGAAATCCAAAATAGTGGGTTCATTGCTACCTAAAGTCTTGACCTCTCCAATCCCACTTTTATCAATTTTTGCATCAAGATCTAAAAACTCTGAATTATTGGGATGCCTTCTAACTAAAGTTGACTCATCTCCAGTACCATCTTTATCAAGATTCACATTAGAAAACAAAGATTCAATAGGAGTCACATCAATCACTTTTAGATCTTCATCATTATTTTCACGGAAACTAGAAGAACATGTTTTTATGAACCAATCTTTTTTAGCACGCATCTTAGCGGTTCTTTCTTTGCACTCATCAATGGAAATTCTCATAGCTTTGAGAGACTCATTGATATCATGCTTGGGTGGAATAGATCTAAGTTTCAAAGAATCAACATCAAGAGAAATTCTATCCACGTTCCTAGCCAAATCATCAATCTTAAGCAATTTTTCTTCAATCAAAGCATTGAAATTCTTTTGCGAACTCATAAATTCTTTAACACTATTCTCAAATTCAGAGGGCATCTTATTTTAATTTCCATAAGAATTGTTGTAGGAATTACCATAATTATTAGAGGAATTACTAGGAAATGGCCTAGGATTAAAATTACCACTATACGCGTTATTACCAAAATTGTTCCTACCAACAAAATTCACATCCATAGATTCATTATTATTCTCAATCAAAGTAGACAAAGGCATATCATTAGGATCAATAGGAGCACTCTTGCTAGCAAATAATTTCATAAGTTCATCCATCTTTCCACTCAAAACATTAATCTCTTCAATTGCATGCACTTTTTTACTAGTGGAAGATCTTTTGGTATGCCATTGAAAATAATTAACCATAATATTATCTAGGAGTTTAGTAGCTTCTCCTAGAGTAATTTCCATAAAAGTGCCTCCCGCGGCCGAATCTAAAAGATTTCTAGAAGCAAAATTCAATCCAGCATAAAAAATTTGTATAATCATCCACAAATTCAAACCATGAGTAGGGCAATTTCGTATCATCAATTTCATCCTCCCCCAAGATTGTGCAACATGTTCATGATCAAGTTGCTTAAAATTCATAATATCGTTCATAAGGGAGATGATCTTAGCGGGAGGAAAGTACTTGCAGATAAAAGCATCTTTAAACTTATTCCATGAACCAATACTGTTTTTAGGGAAAGATGAAAATCAAGTTTTAGCACGATCTCATAGTGAGAAGGGAAATAGCTTCAATTTAACAATATCATTATCCACATCTTTTTTATTTTGCATATCACATAAATCAACGAAATTGTTTAGATGGGATGCGGCATCTTCACTAGGAAGGCCGGAAAATTGATCTTTCATAACAAGATTCAGCAAAGCGGCATTAATTTCACAAGATTCCGCATTAGTAGCGGGAGCAATCGGAGTACTAATAAAATCATTATTATTGGTGTTGAAAAAATCACACAATTTGGTATTCTCTTGAGTCATCGTGACAAGCAAGTAATCCAACACACGAGCACACAAAAAGCAAGCGGAGAAGACGAACGGAAGAGGGGCGAAGAAAAGGCAAATCTTTTCGAAAATCATTTTAGAAGTGGGGGAGAGGAAAATGAGAAGCGAATGGCGAATAATGTAATGCAAGGGATGAGAGTTTATGATGGGTACTTGGTTTGTCTCGGCTTGGCGTAGATCTCCCCGGCAACGGCGCCAGAAATTCTTCCTGCTACCTCTTGAGCTTGCGTTGGTTTTTCCCTTGAAGATGAAAGGGTGATGCGGCAAAGTAGAGTAAGTATTTCCCTCAGTTTTGAGAACCAAGGTATCTATCCAGTAGGAGACAACACGCAAGCCACCAAATACCTGCACAAACAAACACCAACTTGCACCCAACGTGATAAAGGGGTTGTCAATCCCTTCACGGTTATTTGCAAAGTGAGATCTGATAGAGATGGATAAACGGTAAAGTAATATTTTTGGTATTTTTGGTTTATGGAACGGAAAGTAAAAGATTGCAAAGAAAGTAAATAGGAAACTAAAATTGTAGATCGGAAACTTATATGATGGAAAATAGAAGATTATATAAGGGAAAGTAGACCCGGGGGCCATAGGTTTCACTAGAGGCTTCTCTCAAGATAGAAATTATTATGGTGGGTGAACAAATTACTGCCGAGCAATTGATAGAAAAGCGCAAAGTTATAACGATATCTAAGGCAATGATCATGAATATAGGCATCACGTCCGTGTCAAGTAGACCGAAACGATTCTGCATCTACTACTATTACTCCACACATCGACCGACTCCTGCCTGGATCTAGAGTATTAAGTTCATGAAGAACAGAGTAACGCATTAAGAAAGATGACATGATGTAGAGGAATTAACTCAAGCAATATGATGAAAACCCCATCTTTTTATCCTCGATGGCAACAATACAATATGTGCCTTGCTGCCCCTGCTGTCACTGGGAAAGGAAACCGCAAGATTGAACCCAAAGCTAAGCACTTCTCCCATTGCAAGAAAAACCAATCCAGTTGGCCAAACCAAATCGATAGTTTGAAGAGACTTGCAAAGTTATCAAATCATGCATAAAAGAATTCAGAGAAGATTCAAATAATATTCATAGATAAGCTGATCATAAATCCACAATTCATCGGATCTCGGCAAACACACCACAAAAGAGTATTACATCGAATAGATCTCCAAGAACATCGAGGAGAACTTTGTATTGAGAATCAAAGAGAGAGAAAAAGCCATCTAGCTACTAGCTATGGACTCGTAGGTCTGAGGTAAACTACTCATGTTTCATCGGAGAGGCAATGGTGTTGATGTAGAAGCCCTCCGTGATCGAATCCCCCTCCGGCAGGATGCCGGAAAAGGCCCCAAGATGGGATCTCATGGGTACAAAAGGTTGCGGCGGCGGAAAAGTGGTTTTGTGGCTCCCCTGATAGGTTTTGGGGTAATTGAGAATATATAGGCTGAAGAAATAGGTCGGTGGAGTCACGAGGGGCCCACAAGGGTGGGGGGCACGCCCTACCCCCCTGGGCGCACCCTCCAACCTTGTGGCCGCCTCGTGGCTTTCCTGACGTGCACTCCAAGTCCTCTGGATGTCTTCTGGTCCAAGAAAAATCATCGCGAAAGTTTCATTCCGTTTGGACTCTGTTTGGTATTCCTTTTCTGCGAAACTCTAAAACAAGGGAAAAAACAGGAACTGGCACTGGGCTCTAGGTTGATAGGTTAGTCCCAAAAATCATATAAAATAGCATATTAATGCATATAAAACATCCAAAACAGATAATATAATAGCATGGAACAATCAAAAATTATAGATATGTTGGAGACGTATCACCGTCTTGGCCAGGTCGACAACTTCGCTCCCGAACACCGGATTCGATTTGGCAATCTGGAGTACGTCACTGACGCGCGGGGGGATTTCGTTTTCACCGGATTCACCACCCCCGCAGGCCGTGCCGTGCCTGCTCCGACACACACCTCCGATCCAATCTGCGAATCGGCCCCAGTCCACCAAACGGCTTTGAGCCAGGAAGGACTCCCTAAGAGAGGGGACCTCACCCCACCGTCAACCGAACTCACATCGGCGGAGGATTTATTCCCGTCCCTCGAGGCAGAAACATAGGTCAGAAGCCAAGATTCGATCTCGGCCGAGTTCCTCCCCCACAACACCTTGTTGGCCTCGAGCCCGCACCCTGAGTCGGCGAATAGCGGCCAGGGGTCACCCCCGGCCGAAAACGACCCGACCTCAAACATTGGCATGGAAGGTGCGCAGGAGGACCGAAGCACACCCTCAGTTTCTGAGGACAATCCGGTACCCCTCGAGGTTTTGGTCCCGAATCCCGAAGATAGGTCCGTCCGGGACCAAGGATCGGTTGAGTCACAGACCGACCTCCGCTTCGTCACCACAAAGTCCGGCCTAGAGCCTGCAAGTCCGGCAACCCTTGATATTTTTAACGAGGCGCTAGACCGAATTCAGAAAATGACTATCCAAGAGAACCTACCCTCCGCCTTCAATCACCGACCCTTCGAGGAGTTCCACAGGGAAATTTGCGCCCCACCCAACCACCTATTTGGTAGCAACTAACGATGATTTAACTGATATGTTAGACTATAATTCAGAGAATGCCGAATACATGGACGAGGAGGACGTAACCGCGGCTAATGCTGAGGTCGGTCCCCCCGTCACGGGCCGCTGGTCGGCCACATCCACCTACGACATTTACATGGTGGACACCCCAAAGGACGGCGACAGCACTCCTGAGCAGGACAAAGGCAAGCCCAGGGATGAGTCTCCCAAATGCCGAAAACAGCGCCGTCGATCAAAACCACGTCGAAGCCACGTAAGCAACATAGACTCGACAGAGGACGGCACCGGAAATAACACGGATGACCTCACCAGAGACGTAGCCAACGAGCATCATCAGGATGACCCTGTGGGGCAGGAGGACCCGCTCAATCCGGAAGGCCACGAAGACTCTGATGATAGCAACTACCTCCCACTCTCTGAAGAGGAGGCCTGTCTCGGGGAGGACGATTTTATCGTCCCCGAAGACCCTCTGGAGCAAGAATGATTCAAGCGGAGGCTTTTAGCCACCGCTTGCAGCCTAAAGAAGCAAAAACGCAAAATCAAGGCTGAACAGGACATCCTCAACGACCGATGGACTAAAGTCCTAGCTGCCGAAGAGGGATACGGCCGCGATCAGCCAACCAGGAGTTATCCTAAACGAAGGCTATTGCCCCAGTTCGACGACGAGGCTATAGAGCCAACACGCCCAACGCATACAAACGCCGAACATCCAGATCAACCACCTAGAGGGCGAGACAAGGAAGCTGGCGAGGCCGGACATCCAGCCGCCCCACCTCGCCGTCACGGCAAGGATCAGGTGCGGCCCACTTACGAATACGACCTCCGCCATGACCTAGATGCTCGTGGAGTCCGTACCAGGTCCATCTACGGACCCAGAGAAGATCCGCCCGCATACCAGGAAGGATACTACGATCGGTTAAACCGAAAAGATAGAGTCCGGGAGCAGCAGCAGAGTAGGAGGGCCGAAGATCTCCGTCACGACATAGCCCGAGCGCGGGGCGCCGCACACCCCCTCTGCTTCACAGAGAGGGTAATGTAGCACCAATTCCCAGAAGGCTTCAAGCCTATGAACATCAAATCATACGACGAAACCACAGATCCAGCCATATGGATAGAGGATTTCCTCCTCCACATCCACATGGCGCGAGGAGACGACCTCCACGCCATTAAATATTTAATGCTCAAGCTTAAAGGCCCAGCTCGACACTGGCTGAACAGCCTTCCCGAAGACTATAGGTTGCTGGGAAGAGCTTGAGGACGCTTTTCAAGCAAACTTCCAGGGCACCTATGTCTGGCCTCCAGATGCTGACGACTTAAATCGCATCACGCAACAACCCGGAGAATCTGCCCGACAATTTTGGAACCGATTCCTGACTAAGAAAAATCAGATCGTTGACTGCCTGGATGCCGAAGCCTTGGCTGCCTTTAAGCATAGTGTCAAGGACGAATGGCTTGTACGGCAGCTCGGCCAGGACAAACCAAGAACCATGGCAGCCCTTACTTCCCCCATGACCCGCTTTTGCGCGGGCGAAGATAGTTGGGTTGCTCACAAGAACACCAACCCAGACACACCCGGTACCTCCGAGGTTCAGGACGGAAATGGAAAGCCCCAACGCAGCAAGAATAAACGTCGCCACAATGACGGCGAGGGTGAGGATATGGCAGTAAATGCCGGATTCCGAAACCAGAAGTCCGGAACCTGAAAGAAAGCCCCTAAAGGCAACAGTGATGGCCCGTCTAGGCTGGACACAATTCTGGACAGACCTTGCCAGATCCACGGCACATCAGAGATGCCCGCCAACCACTCCAACCAAAATTATTGGGTGATCAAATAGGCCAACAAACTCACAGCCGAAGACTCGGGCAAAAGCCCAAGAAGCGAGGACGATGATGAGCCCCGCAGGCCGAATAGTGGAGGCCAGAAACCCTTCCCTTCCGAGGTCAAGACGGTAAACATGATCTACGCAACCCACATACCGAAGAAGGAAAGGAAGCGAGTGCTACGGTACGTATACTCCATCGAGCCAGTAGCGCCGAAGTTCAATCCATGGCTAGCCTGCCCGATCATGTTCGATCGCAGGGACCATCCCACCAGTATATGCCATGGAGGGTCCGCAGCCCTAGTGCTGGACCCCATCATCGATGGATTCCACCTCACTAGAGTCCTAATGGATGGAGGAAGTAGCCTCAATTTGATATACGAGGATACAGTGAAGAAAATAGGGATCGATCCATCAAGGATTAAACCCAGTAACACCACCTTCAAGGGAGTCATCCCGGGAGTGCAGGCCCGCTGCACGGGCACCGTGACACTCGAAGTAGTGTTCGGATCTCTGGATAATATCCGAAGCAGGGACTTGATCTTCGATATTGCTCCTATTCGCAGTGGCTATCACGCCCTCCTCGGCTGAACAGCGTTCGCCAGATTCAATGCCGTTCCGCACTACGCGTACCTCAAGTTGAAAATGCCTAGTCCTTCGGGCGTCATAACTATCAATGGTAACACAGAATGCTCACTTTGAACTGAAGAGCACACTGCGGCCCTAGCGGCCGAAGACCACACCGGCCCATATAGGCCCGGATGCCGACCCACTGTAAGGGCGGGCGACAACAGTAAACGGGTTCGAACCCGTTCCCCATCATGGGAACCCGCATGCGGTCACCACAAATAGGTATACGCACCCCACGGCACACCCACATTCTTCACGCTCCACGTGCCTCGTCAGCACAACTTCGCACTCGAAATACCATGGGCAGCCGTGAGGCATACATTACTCCGAAGTACATGTTCGGTTAAACCGAACTTCGGAATTACCTCGTCTTCTGACGACCCGGGGACCAATTCTGGATACCCCCAAGTGTAAAGCTTCATCGGCAGTGTCCTAGCCCATCAAGGTCTCATGGAAGGTCCCAACCCCCACCTATCAGAAGCAAAGGTGCAGACATGCAGCAGGGCACAGTGAAGGCTTTAAGTCACGCATCAAGGCCCTGCGTCAACCTTTACTCTGTAAATTTTCTTTTTCTTTCTCTCTTGCAAGTACTGCCTTCACAGTTCGAATTGTACTGTTAGACGTCCTGAGCTTACGAGAAATAATAAAAATACCCTTTATGGTGTTCGGATATCTGCATTTTGCAATTTTTCTGTCCCTTTTCGATTCTCTCCTCGCTCTTCGAACAGCCCGGCATGCAAATATATTAATCAGTTACGAGTTTGATTTATACATCAGCTCAATATCTTCAAGTCCGGCACCGCTTCCCGCTAGGTGTCCGGCGTCTCGGATATTGCACTATATGCATCTTTTCCGAAGTATGTCTTGGGTCAATAGTTGGGTTGCTCGGCTCCTGTGTTTTCCCCTTATGTTCCGCTTGTTCGTCTAAGAGGGCAAAGGGATTGGTTCACCTGGTCAAGTACCTCAGGAGGAAAAAGCCGAAAACTAATCGTCATAGTAAGCGCAAACGGGTCTGCGATCCGATGACGAGGTTGGACTCTAAAAATCATTGGCAATTTCGCCGTGTCACACGAAGGGTTCATCTTAACACAAACCATGTGATTGGAAAGGGCAGGCTTCGACCCCCAAGTACATCACAAATACACCGGGGCTAGTCCCTAGTCCCCACCGTCAAGCTCCTAAGGCTAAGTGAAAGCAGTAAAACCGAATAGTCTGATCGCCTGGTTTCGTTCCCGCACTACCGCCTCCGGGCACCAAGACGTTGGCTAAGGGTAACAGTGCGGAAACAAAACACCCTTCGTGATATTCACTTGGGGGCTAAAGCCGACGACTGGTAGCTTTCAGAATTAAACATACGACCACACGGGAGTCAAAATTTAAACACTAAGTTCGCCGGATGCATAATAAAGCATAAACCCCACTTGATACAAGCTTGCTATGTCTACTCAAGCATTACATTTTTCGAACACTGGCCCTCTATCGCCCGCGCTCCGGTCATCACCTGCGTGAAGTACAGCTCGGGGCGGCGATGCTCCTTCCCCTGGGGCGGAGGAGCAGTGGCCATCTCCATTGGATTAATCCTTGGCCAATAAACCATGGTCTTTGCAAACACGAGCCTCTCCCCCTCAAGGCACGCCGACCACTTCACGGCGTCAATCCGGAGCGGTGCCTCTCGAAGCCTTTGCACAAGGTCGAAGTAGGTGTTCGGAATGGGCTCGGCCGGCCACAGGCTGACACAGAGGTCCTTCAAGGCCAGCGCGGACATCCGATGCATCTCCATCAGCTGCTTCATTTGATCGCTGAGGAGGGGAGGACGCTCGGAGTCTGGAAACTATGACCAAAAGAGCCGCTGCGTGGAATCCTCCTCGCGAGTGGCATAGTGCCTCGCCGCGGCCGCCGCATTGTTCGGGAGTTCAGCGAAGACGCCTGCGGAGCGCCAGACCCTCGTCCGCAGGGCGAATCTGTTGCCTCCGAACACACTCTGCATTAAATATTTCTTACCATTGGCATTTTGTGAGGCTTGCCGAAGCTCCTCCCGGACACCTCGAGCGTCACTCCTCGCCTCCTAGAGCTCTTTCTCTGCCTTAGACAGACGGGAGGATTGCTCCTCCCGCCCCTTCTCAAGGGCCTCAAGCTTCTCAGCGGCATCCTGGAGCTTCCCTTGAACCTCGGTTACCCAAGATTCATGCTGCTCAGAAGCGCGCTTGGTCTACTCAAGCTCGGACACCGCCCTCTCAGCGGCTGTCCTCTTCTCGGCCGCCTCGGCCTCAGCTTTCTTAAGGGCCTCCTTCAAGCCCTCGACCTCGGCGGCAGGAGCTGCAAGATCATCAAGATAAAGGATCAGTCAATGGTCTGGCCAGTCCCCATCTGGCAAATACACATCTTTTTACATAGCTTACCTTGCGCCTCGTCAAGCCGTTTGTTGACAAGGTCCATCTCTTGATCGGAAAGCTTGAGCTTTCGACCCATCTCCTCTAACACCGCGGCATTAGCAGCCGTGGCCACGGAAGATGCCTGCGTTAGCATCAGAAATGTCAACATTGTTAGCCGACCTACCGAATTTGATCCTATGCATGTCTCTTCGAAGATCTTGACAGAGTCTAGGGGGCTGCTATGTATGCGGCCTACTTAAACTAAGAACTATAACCGCATTATGAGGAAGGATCATTACTTGACTTACCTCAAAGCCTGTTAGAAGGCCTTGGACAATGCCGTTCAGTCTGGATTGGATGTACCAAACAATCTGCATAACCGCACCCATAAGGGTACGGTACCCTTCAACGATGACGGAGTTGCTCACCAACTCCTCCAGCGTGTCTGGTCAGCCCACCACCGCCCATGCGGAGGTGTTCAGTGCCGGCGTTGGCTCCCTGGCCCCCTCCCCGCTGGGAGGAATCTGTGCCGTCGAGGGCCTTGGAGGCTCGGGAGCGGTCGACGGAGAGGGTCCGGATGGCCCGGACTCTTTTCCCTCGTCGGCCAGGAGGGACGCTCCCTCCTGGTCTTCGGTGACCGAGGTGTTGACCTCGGCCATTACGACATCTACCTCCCCCTCCGTGTTCGGGGGAGGAGGAGTTCTTTGGGACCGCACCTCCTCAGCCTCTTCGGGGACCAAAGGAGGCGCTGAGAGCGCCATAGACCCACTGTCCACCAGCTTGGCGGGTGGAGACGTCCCTTCCGAGATTTGCTTGGTGGGGCGCTCGTGCGGGGGACTGCAATTCAGAGGGGTTAACCTTCAACTAACACAAACTACTGAAAGCATAATAGTTGAAAATACAGACACCTTACCTGCTGGCAGGGGCCTTGACCCTGGATCCCTTCTTCGGGAGCTCCTCGGACGCCTCGGACTTCTCGTCATCCGAGCTATCTGGAATAACCAGCTTAGGCCGGTGTCATCTCTTTGGGGCCGGGGAAGGTTGGACCTCCTCGGCATCTTGGGACGCCGGCCTCTTTTTGGAGTGCGAAGAGGCACTGTCCTCTTCGTCCTCCTCCTCTGCACCCCCATCATGTACGGATGAGGCCGCAGCATCTCCGGACCAGTTGCCCAGACGGATCCTGCGGCGGAGGCCCTCCCTGGCCGATGGTGCCTCTTGCTTCTTGCCCTTCTTAGCGGGTGCCTTGTAGGGCACCATGACCAGCATCTTCTCCAGCTGCTCTTATCAGGGCCCCTCCGGCAGCAGCACCGGGCCGCTGATCTTCTTGGCCTTGGCGAGCCAGCCCTGCAAAATCCACATAACCAGGTTAGATCAAATCTCACATAATGTGAATATCCGAATACTCTTCGAAGAGACATGCCACTCACCTCCCTTGGGGGATTCACGGCGTCAAGACCGATGTCCTTCCCCTTGGTCGGCCACTCCTTCTCGGGCTAGAATAGTTGGCCCCATATCTTGTCCGGAGTCATGCCGAAGAGGTGCCGCACATTGGCCGGATCCTCGGGCTCATGCTCCCACATGGGCTTGGCCCTCTCTTAGAAAGGGAGGAGCCCGCGGTGGAGCATGATCTGGAACACGTCGACCAGCTTCGCGCCGGTCTCCATTACGTTGTTGACGCACTTCTGCAGTGCTTTGGCATCGGCAACACATCCCTAGTCCGAACTCTTGGTGGTCCAGGAGGCCAATCTAGTGGGGGGTCCAGACCGGAAGGTGGGGGCCGCTCCCCATGCGGCTCCCTTGGCTTAGTGGTATAGAACCACTCCTTCTACCACATCCGGACAATGTTGACGAAGTGGCCGTCCGGCCACTGGACCCGTGTCAGCTTGCTGATCATGGCCCCTCCGCAGTCCGTGTGTTCGCCGCTGACCACCTTGGGCTTCACGTTGAACACCTTCAGCCATAAGCCGAAGTGCGGCTGGACCCGGAGGAGCGCTTCAAAGATGACGATGAAGGTCGAAATGTGGAGGAGGGAGTTGGGGGCTAGATCGTGGAAATCCAGCCCATAGTAAAACATTAGCCCCCGCACAAATGGGTGTAGTGGAAATCCAAGTCCCCTAAGGAAATGGGGGGAGAAAAACTACCCTTTCGCCCGGCTTGGGCCTAGGGATGATCTGGCCCTCTTCGGGGGCTTGATGGGCAACATTGGCCGGCAAGTAACCAGCCTTCTTTAGCTTCAGTATATCCTTGTTGGTGACTGGGGAGGCCTCCCACTTCCCATTGGCGCCGGATCCAGCCATGGTCGAAGGAGGTAAAGTGGGATTGGCTATGGAAGCAGGGGGAAAGGGGCACTGGAGCTCTGAAGGATCGCGAGTGCAGAAGGTATGAGAAGGCGTGGGATGCAGACTGTAGCGGCCCCCCCTTTTATAGATTGTGGGCAGGCCAGAGATCCCTTTTTTCATGCCATTGGCCTCTCCACTTCCCGATATCTCCGCAACGTTATGAGCAGGGAGGGAAATCGAAATCATTAACCATATCCCCCGAAAAGCGGGACATGATCTCCACCTTGAAGGGACATGTCAAGCATGGCGTCAGCCTCGAGCCGCGCTTCAATAAATAGTAACTGCTTGGCGTTATGGCTGGAAGCGACTCTTCGTTGGAGGAGAAAAAAGTTGCCAGATAGAGACACTATTTGCGCTTGAGCGATATTTTTATTACTACCTTCTGTGTTAAGTAAAACAGCCGTTTCAGACTTCGAACATCACTTGGTACCGAACAGGGGGAAGACTTGCTGAGGAACTCACCCCGCAAACCGAATACAGGTCGGAATGGATACCGGATACAAGTCTCGGTGTTGGAGGCAAGTTCGGGGGCTACTGAGGGAGTCATGGACTAAGGGGTCCTCGGAGCGACGGCCCATTGTGCATGGGCCGGACTGGTAGAGCCGTGTGGTGACCGGAGACCTGTGAAGCCGTGGTGTGCCCTCCAAGTCAAGGGCGGGCGAGATCTCTTTCCTTCTTGTTGTAATCTATCTTCGGTAACCTTAACCCTATCAGTGTCTATATAAACCGAGGGTTGTAGTCATTAGGGGGAGAGCTATCTTCATCCCCCCGTAGCCGAGGGTTTAGCTCATACTGATCTCGAGGTAGATCTACTCTGTAAACCACGTTATACAATCAATACAATCAAGCAGAACGTAGGGTATTACCTCTTCGAGAGGGCCTGAACCTGGGTAAACACTGTGTTCATCATCCATTGTTACCCATCGATCCTAGATCCACAGCTCGGGACCCCCTACCCCGAGGTCTGCCGGTTTTGACACCGGCAGTTGTCTATATGACATCCATGGAGTCATCAACAAAGTAAAGCCCAAGATTTCCTTCTACTCCTGTTCTTGCAAAGCAAGGGATGTACTGCTTGAAATGAAAATTAAGATCGTGAATTAGATATATTGAAATAACAGAGCAAGATGCAAATATGGGAGTAACTGATAGAATAGATCAATATATAGCTGAAAGCAAAGTACAAAAATATATAATTAAAAATAGATAATGTAACAAAGATTTGATGCAAATATGAGAGTAACTGAATGAACAATACATCATAAATTTGCCTAATATAGGGAAAAAAGATTGGCTTTGACATCTAGGCTGCACGTGGCACCGTACCTTTTATCCAAATGTAGCAATACACGACATATGTTCACAAACTTAGTCCATGTCAACCATGGTAGGGTGAGATTGAACATATCGAGCGCTCCCTGAAGTCATCCGGAATGGTGAGATAGAACTTCATTTCCGACTGGCCATGACCACACTTACCCGATTTGTGCTCGCACTGTGGACACATGAATGAAAACCCTCGAGTCAGCTAGAAGAAAAATGAATCCACAGTGATTTCCGCTGGTTGATTAACAGCGACGGACGGACTGCGATAAGAGATGAGTGAATATTTTTCTAAATTGATTACCTTCTCCATGAGAAAAATCCCCGGCCCAATCCCACAGAAAACCCCAATCGACCAGAGTCTAGAATGTCAGTGCAAGTCAGTGCAGATAGGCGGAGGCAAGCGGTAGGGGCGAAATCCTGTGCCGTTCAGAGCGCGACCTCCGCCCGCCGACGACAGCCATCAAGCTTAGGGTGGCCGCCACGATAGAAGTTGATGAGGTGCAGAGTTGCGGAGGAGTCCGCATCGAGTGGGTGGGGATGAAGTGGGCGAGGGTTTTATTTTTTCCTTTTGCATGTGTGGGTGAACACACATGGTTCGCAGAGGTGACAGAGGTGAATCGTGTGCGATAGTAAATCACCGAGATTGAAGGGGAATCCAAATTTCCTTTGTCCTTTGTCCATGAGTTTTTTTCTACGATGAACATAAACCCTGCAAATCACCGTGTTCAAACTTGGCACTTTTCCGAGTTCATTTACCATATTTAGGGGATTATGTGCATTTTCTAGGCATTAATGCACATAATTCAAATTCAAACAATCGGTGCATGAAAAGGTGCACGAGAACGGTCTGGAAAACCATGCTCATGCTATTTAGTAAATTCTCATGCCTTTTACAAGGAATGGGCAGAGATTTCACGGAAATGTGTGGCAATAGTCAACCACAAACACGTCGTTTATTGGTTTTTAAACTGTAGAAAAATGATATACATGCTTGAAAAACATGATGGCTGGCATGGTGCCATGGTATGGCCTCACCATGCCCTAGTAAAATTTTGACAAGGCTTGGCTTATGTCGTCGTGCACGCCCTTCATAAATCGAACCATCACCGAGGAAGTTTCATGGTTTCGAGGGGTAAATCACCAAGATTGAAGGGGCCGCGAATCCAAATTTCCTTCCTAGTTTGTCATTCAGTTTTTTTCTACAATCAACATACCCTCTCCAATGCAACGTGTTCAAATTTGGCATTTTTCCGAGCTCATTTACCATATTTAGGGGATTATGTGCATTTTCTAGGCATTAATGTTGGGGAACGTCGCATGAAAAACAAAAAATTTCTACGCACACGCAAGATCTATCCATGGAGATGCATAGCTACGAGAGGGGGAGAGCATCTACATACCCTTGTAGATCGCTAAGCGGAAGCTTTTATCACACGGTTGATGTAGTCGTACTCTTCGCGATCCGATCACGATCCAACCGATCTAGTGCCGAACGGACGGCACCTCCGAGTTTAGCACACGTGCGGCTCGATGATGTCTCCTCATTATTGATCCAGCAAGCGGGAGAGGATAAGTAGATGTGATCACAACCAACATGACAGCATGGTGGTGATGGTGGTGGTGGAGCACCGACAGCGCTTCGCTAAGCGTCGCCAGGACGAGGCGGTGGAACTACGGAGTAACGGGAGAGAGAGGGGGGCGCCAAGGGCTTGGTGTGTCCTCTTGGGGCGCCCCCTCCCCTCTATATATAGGTGGAGGGGCATGGGAAATAGCCCCTGCAAGCCCTAGGGCGCAGCTAAGGGGGAGAGGACTTGGACTCCAAGTCCAATCATATTCCTACTAGGACTCCTTCCATTTTTGCCTTCCCTAGCCACATGGGCTTTTGAGGACTTGGTACACCTAGCCCAATAAGGCCAGGGCACCTCCCCGCAGCCCATGCTAGCCCTTGGGTCCTGGTGGACCCACTTGTGGACTTTCAGACCCCTTCGGAATCCTCCAGAACCTTCTGGAAGCTTCTCGGTACAATACCGAAAAAACTGCACCTTTTTCCGGAACCCAAAATATGACTTCCCATATATAAATATTTACCTCTCGACCATTCCGAGACTCCTCGTGACATCCGGGATCTCATCCGGGACTCCGAACAACATTTGGTTACCACTCATAAAATATCCCAATACTACTCTAGCGTCAACGAACGTTAAGCGTGCGACCCTGCGGGTTCGGGAATTATGTAGTCATGACCGAGACACCTCTCCTGTCAATAACCAATAGCGGGACCTAGATGCCCATATTGATTCCTACATATTCCACGAAGATCTTTTATCGGTTGAACCTTTATGACAACATACATAATTCCCTTTGTCTGTCGGTATGTTACTTGCCCGAGATTCGATCGTCGGTATCTCTATACCTAGTTCAATCTCGTTACGGGCATGTCTCTTTACTCATTCCGTAATACATCATCTTGCAACTAACTCCTTAGTCACTTTGCTTGCAAGCTTCTTGTGATGTATATTACCGAGAGGGCCCAGAGATACCTCTCCGTTACACGGAGTGACAAATCCCAATCTCGATTCACACCAACTCAACAGACACCTTCAGAGATACCTGTAGAGCATCTTTATGATCACCCAGTTACATTGTGACATTTGATAGCACACAAGGCATTCCTTCGGTATCCGGGAGCTGCATGATCTCATGGTCGAAGAAACATGTATTTGGCATTAAGAAAGCAGTAGCAATAAACTGAACGATCATATGCTATGCTAACGGTTGGGTCTTATCCATCACATCATTCTCCTAATGATGTGATCCCATTATCAAATGACAATTCATGTCTATGGTTAGGAAACCTTAACCATCTTTGATCCACGAGCTAGTCTAGTAGAGGCTCACTAGGGACACGGTATTTGTTATGTATCCACACATGTATTTAAGTTTCCTGTCAATACAATTCTAGCATGAATAATAAACCTTTATCATGATTAAGGAAATATAATAATAACCATTTTATTATTTCTTCTAGGGCATATTTCCATCAGACTCCCACTTGCACTAGAGTCAATAATCTAGTTCACATCATCATGTGACTAACAACCATAGTTCACATCGCCATGTGACTATCTCCCAAAGAGTTTACTAGAGTCAATAATCTAGTTCACATCGCCATGTGATTAACACCCAAAGATTTTACTAGAGTGTGATCATGTTTTGCGTGTGAGAGAGGTTTTAGTCAATGGGTCTGCAACATTCAGATCCGTGTGTACTTTGCAAATGTCTATGTCTACAATGCTCTGCATAGAGCTTCTCTAGCTAATTGTTCCCACGTTCAATATGTGTCCACATTGAGACTCAGAGTCATCTGGATCAGTGTTAAAGATTGCGTCGACGTAACCCTTTACAATGAACCCTTTATCACCTCCATAACCAAGATACATTTCCTTAGTCCTCTTTAGGTACCTAAGGATAATTTTGACCGCAGTCCAGTGATCCACTCCTGGATCACTATTGTACCCCTTGCCAAACTCATGGAAAGGCACTCAACTGGTCTGGTACACATCATGGCATACTTTATAGAACATATGGCTGAGGCATAGGGAATGACTTTCATTCTCTCTCTATCTTCTGCCGTGGTCAGGCTTTGAGTCTTACTCAACTTCACACCTTGCAACACAAGTAAGAACCATTTCTTTGACTGATCCATGTTGAACTTCTTCAAAACTTTTGCCAAGGCATGTGCTTTGTGAAAGTCCTATTAAGCGTCTCGATCTATCCCTATAGATCTTGATGCCCAATATGTAAGTAGCTTCACCAAGGTTTTTCATTGAAAAATTCTTATTCAAGTATCCTTTTATGCTATCCAGAAATTCTATATCATTTCCAATCAACAATATGTCATTCACATATAATATCAGAAATGCTACAGAGCTCCCACTCACATTCTTGTAAATACAGGCTTCACCGTAAGTCTGTATAAAACCATATGCTTTGATCACCTCATCAAAGCGTATATTCCAAATCCGAGATGCTTGCACCAGTCCATAAATGGATCGCTGGAGCTTGCACACTTTGTTAGTACCTTTAGGATCGACAAAACCTTCTGGTTGCATCATATACAACTCTTCTTTAAGAAATCCGTTAAGGAATGCAGTTTTGATGTCCATTTGCCAGATTTCATAATCATAAAAAGCGGCAATTGCCAACATGATTCGGATAGACTTAAGCATCTCTACGGGTGAGAAAGTATCATCGTAGTCAACCCCTTGAACTTGTCAAAAACCTTTCGCGACAAGTCAAGCTTTTTAGACAGTGATATTACCATCAGCGTCCATCTTCCTCTTGAAGATCCATTTATTTTCAATGGCCTGCCAATCATCGGGCAAGTCCACCAAAGTTGACACTTTGTTCTCATACATGGATCCTATCTCAGATTTCATGGCCTCAAGCCATTTGTCGGAATATGGGCTCATCATAGCTTCTTCATAGTTCGAAGGTTCGCCGTTGTCTAACAACATGACTTC
Organism: Thinopyrum elongatum; assembly: GCA_011799875.1. Taxonomy (NCBI): domain Eukaryota; kingdom Viridiplantae; phylum Streptophyta; class Magnoliopsida; order Poales; family Poaceae; genus Thinopyrum; species Thinopyrum elongatum. The sequence goes on from CM022300.1 coordinate 560,114,833, forward strand.
CAGGACAAGATTACCACTCTGGTGTGGAACGTGTTCTGGTTGACCTACGAAGTTTAGTAGTAACTTGATCTGAAGTTTCATGATCATCATCATTAGCTTCCTCTCTAGTTGGTGTAGGCATCTCGGAAATTTTTTTCCCTGGTGAGCTACTTTCCAATTTGAGAGAAGGTACAACTACCTCATCAAGTTCTACTTTCCTCCCACTCACTTCATTCAAGAGAAACTCCTTCTCTAGAAAGGACCCATTCTTGGCAAAAAGATCTTGCCTTCGAATCTGTGGTAGAAGGTGTACCCAATAGTTTCCTTAGGGTATCCTATGAAGTCGCACTTCTCCGATTTGGGTTCAAGCTTATTAAGCTGAAGCCTTTTGACATAAGTGTCGCATCCCCAAACTTTAAGAAACGACATCTTAGGTTTCTTGCCAAACCAAAGTTCATACGGTGTCGTCTCAATGGATTTAGATGGTGCCCTATTTAACGTGAATGCGGATGTCTCTAATGCATAACCCCAAAATGATAAAGGCAAATCAGTAAGAGACATCATAGAATGCACCATATCTAATAAAGTACGGTTATGACGTTCGGACACACCATTACGCTGTGGTGTTCCAGGTGGCGTGAGTTGTGAAACAATTCCACATTGTTTTAAATGAAGGCCAAACTCGTAACTCAAATATTCACCTCCACGATCAGATCATAGAAACTTTATTTTCTTGTTATGATGATTATCTACTTCACTCTGAAATACTTTGAACTTTTCAAATGTTTCAGATTTGTGTTTCATTAAGTAGATATACCCATATCTACTCAAATCATCTGTAAAGGTTAGAAAATAAGGATACCCGCCGCGTGCCTCAACACTCACCGGACCGCATACATCGGTATATATTATTTCCAATAAGTCATTAGCTCGCCCCATGTTTCCGGAGAACGGAGTTTTAGTCATCTTGCCCATGAGGCATGGTTCGCAAGTATCAAATGATTCATAGTCAAGTGATTACAAAAGTCCATCTGCATGGAGTTTCTTCATGCGCTTTAGACCAATATGACCTAATCGGCAGTGCCACAAGTATGTTGCACTATCGTTATCAACTTTGCATCTTTTGGCATCAATATTATGAATATATGTATCACTACGATCGAGATTCAATAAACCATTCACATTGGGTGTACGACCATAGAAGGTTTTATTCATGTAAACATAACAACAATTATTCTCTGACTTAAATGAATAACCGTATTGCAATAAACACGATCTAATCTTGTTCATGCTCAACGCAAACACCAAATAACATTTATTCAGGCTCAACACTAATCCCGAACGTAGAGGGAGTGTGCAATGGTGATCATATCAATCTTGGAAACACTTCCAACACACATCGTCACCTCGCCCTTAACTAGTCTCTGTTTATTCTGCAACTCCTGTTTCGAGTTACTAATCTTTGCAACTGAACCGGTATCAAATACCCAGGGGCTACTATGAGCACCAGTAAGGTACACACATCAATAAAATGTATATCAAATATACCTTTGTTAACTCTGCCACCCTTCTTATCCGCCAAGTATTTGGGGCAGTTCCGCTTCCAATGACCATTTCCCTTGCAGTAGAAGCACTCAGTTTCAGGATTGGGTCCAGCTTTGGGCTTCTTCACAGGAGCGGCAACTTGCTTGCCGTTCTTCTTGAAGTTCCCTTTCTTTCCCTTGCCCTTTTTCTTGAAACTAGTGGTCTTGTTAACCATCAACACTTGATGCTCCTTCTTGATTTCTATTTCCGCTGATTTCAGCATCGCGAAGAGCTCGGGAATCATTTTCGTCATCCCTTGCATATTATAGTTCATCACGAAGCTCTAGTAGCCTGGTGATAGTGACTGGAGAATTCTGTCAATCACTATCTTATCTGGAAGATTAACTCCCACTAGATTCAAGCGATTATAGTACCTAGACATTCTGAGCACACGCTCACTGGCTGAGCTATTCTCCTCCATCTTGTAGGCAAAGTACTTGTCAGAGGTCTCATACCTCTCAACACGGGCATGAGCCTGAAATACCAATTTCAACTCTTGGAACATCTCATATGTTCCATGGCGTTCAAAACGTCTTTGGAGCCCCAATTCTATGCCATAAAGCATGGTGCACTAAACTATCAAGTAGTCATCAGATTGAGCTTTGCCAAACATTCGTAACATCTGCATCAGCTCCTGCAACAGGTCTGTCACCTAGCAGTGCATCAAGGACATAATTCTTCTGTGCAGCAGTGAGGATAATCCTCATATCACGGACCCAGTCCGCATTATTGCTACCATCAACTTTAAACTTAGTTTTCTCTACGAACGTATAAAAAAACGGGGAAGCTACGTCGCGAGCTATTGAACTACAACATAATTTGCAAAGACATTTTTACTATGTTCATGATAAATCTTAGTTCAATTAATCAAATTACTGATGAACTCCCACTTAAATCAACATCCCTCAAGTTGTCTAAGTGATACATGATCCAAATCAACTAACCCATGTCCGATCATCACGTGAGATGGGGTAGTCATCAATGGTGAACATCCTCATGTTGATCATATCTACTATATGACTCATGTTCGACCTTTCGGTCTCCAGTGTTCCGAGACCATGTCTGTACATGCTAGGCTCGTCAAATTTAAACCAAGTATTCTGCGTGTGTAAATCTGGCTTACACCCATTGTATGTGAACGTAGAGTGTATCACACCCGTTCATCATGAGGTGCTTCGAAACGATGAACTTTAGCAATGGTGCATACTCGGGGAGAACACTTTTATCTTGAAATTTAGTGAAGGGATCATCTTATAATGCTACCGTCGTTCTAAGCAAAATAAGATGCATAAAGGATAAACATCACATGCAATCAAAATATGTGACATGATATGGCCATCATCATCTTGTGCTTTTGATCTCCATCTCCAAAGCATCGTCATGATCTCCATCGTCACCGGCTTGACACCTTGATCTCCATTGTTGCGTCGGGGTCGTCTCACCAACTATTGCTTCTACAACTATTGCTAACGCATAGCGATAAAGTAAAGAAATTACATGGCACTTGCATTTCATACAATAATTAAGAGACAACCCTAAGGCTCCTGCCGACTGTCGATATTACAAAACATGATCATCTCATACAACAACATATATCACATCACGTCTTGACCATATCATATCACAACATGCCCTGCAAAAACAATTTAGAAGTCCTCTACTTTGTTGTTGCAAGTTTTACGTGGCTGCTACGGGCTTCTAGCAAGAACCGTTCTTAACTACGCAAAAGCCACAACGGTGATTATCAAATTTGCTGTTTTAACCTTCTTCAAGGATCGGCCGTAGTCAAATTCGATTCAACTAAAGTAGGAGAAACAGACACCCGCCAGCCACCTTTATGCAAAACAAGTTGCATGCCAGTCGGTGGAACCGGTCTCATGTACGTGGACATGTAAGGTTGGTCCGGGCCGCTTCATCCCACAATACCGCCGAATCAAAATAAGACGTTGGTGTAAGCTATATGACCATCACCGTCCACAACTCCTTTGTGTTCTACTCGTGCATATCATCTACGCATAGACCTGGCTCGAATGCCACTGTTGGAGAACGTCGCATGGAAAACAAAAAAATTCTATGCACTCGCAATATCTATCCATGGAGATGCATAGCTACGAGAGGGGGAGAGCATCTACATACCCTTGTAGATCACTAAGCGGAAGCGTTTATCATGCGGTTGATGTAGTCGTACTCTTCACGATCCGATCACGATCCAACCGATCTAGTGCCGAACGGATGGCACCTCCGAGTTTAGCACACGTGCGGCTCGATGACGTATCCTCCTTCTTGATCTAGCAAGCGGGAGAGGAGAAGTAGATGGGATCACAACAAACATGACGGCGTGGTGGTGATGGTGGTGGTGGAGCATCGACAGCGCTTCGCTAAGCATCGCCGAGACGAGGCGGTGGAACTACAGAGTAACGGGAGAGAGAGGGGCACCAAGGGCTTGGTGTGTCCTCTTGGGGCGTCCCCTCCCCTCTATATATAGGTGGAGGGGCATGGGAAACAGCTCCTGCAAGCCCTAGGGCGCAGCTAAGGGGGAGAGGACTTGGACTCCAAATCCAATCCTATTCCTACTAGGTCTCCTTCCTTTTTTGCCTGCCCTAGCCACATGGGCTTTTGAGGACTTGGTGCGCCTAGCCCAATAAGGCGAGGGCACCTCCCCGCAGCCCATGCTAGCCCTTGGGTCATGGTGGACCCACTTGTTGATAGGTGGGAACCCGATGAACGAGTTCACGCCGGAGGATGGCCCGATCTTCATGTCGTAGGATCGAATCGGGAGGGATAAGTAGCTGCAAACAGCCGGGATAACTAGCTTTATACCTGCCAAGGTTGGATGCAACCCGTACATTGGGGATGGCTAAGCGAAGCTACAAGAACACCAATCCGCTGTCCGAACAATCGCAGAACCACAAACCGGGACTAACCCACACAAAATGGCCGGAACCGTAGAGCACGAATTAGGGGGAACCTGAGGCCCCTTCTCGTGAAACCGGATGAACTCACAAGAGCAAAGGTAGCAAGGATCTCTCGGATCTCTCTAGCAGTCTTGCTGCATAAGCTTGTAGCTGAATGGTTTTTGACCAAAAGGTTTTTTTAGAGGATGGGGGAGATGGGGTTTTATAGCAGGGACAACCCCCCTTAGCTAGGTGTGAAAATGGTTTCAAAAGTAAGCAGGTTTGCATGGCTCCTTGGGTGAATAAGTAGTCAACTTTGGGAGTTGTTGGAGAGCTCCTCGGAAATTTGTGAAGCCTTGACAGCCTGGACACCTTCCACGAGAATGACTAGAGCTTTTGACTCACAACTCCAAATGATGTGAGGTTTTTTGCATTGAAAAGATAATTTGATGTAGCTTTTGTTGATGTATCTCTATGGCCCAGTATCTCCACCATATGGGTGTGGCACAACGAAACATCAGAGGTAAAAACTGACAGCATCAGCTTCACTTGAAACTTGTTTTCTCCAAACTTGTTCCTCCACATTGGTTGCTTCAAGTGCTCATGGGTTGTTGGATTTCTTCCATGTGATACCTAAATTCAACCAACAACAATGGGGATGAAAGCATAGTTGTGTCATCAAGGTTACAAGGTAAACTTAAGTTAGCGTTCACCTGGTCACTTGTTAGTTTGGCGCGACTTCTTGTGATTGGACCTATAATTGTTGGAGACGTGTCGATGGTTGTGGTGTCCTCATCATCCTCCCCCTCTTGAAAAGGAGTCATCCTCGACTCTGATGGTCCAAAGTATGGAGAGAGGTCGGACACATTGAAGGTTGGACTAACACCATAATCCATCGGAAGGTCAATCTTTTAGGCATTGTCATTGATCTTCACAAGGACTTTGAATGGACCATCTCCACGTAGATGCAACTTGCATTTGCGTTGATCCAGAAAATGATCCTTCCGCAGGTGTACCCACACAAGATCACCTTCTTCAAACATCACTTTCTTTCTTCCCTTGTTTTCTCGTTTTGTATATTGTTCAGTCATCTTCTCAATATTTTCCTTGGTCTTCTCATGTATTTTCATCACGAAGTCAGCACGCTTACTTGCATCAAGATTAGTTCGCTCCTGCAATGGTAAAGGCAAAAGGTCTATGGTAGCAGTAGGTTTGAAACCATAAACAATTTCAAAAGGACAAAATTTAGTGGTCGAATGTATCGCCCTGTTGTATGCAAACTCCACGTGGGGGAGACACTCTTCCCACATCTTCAATTTTTTCTTTAAAACTACTCTCAGCATCATGGATAGTGTGCGGTTGACAACTTCAGTTTGTCCATCCGTTTGTGGGTGGCATGCAGTGGAAAAGTGAAGCTTTGTTCCTAGCTTTGCCCACAACATTTTCCAAAAATAGCTCAGAAACTTGGTGCCACGATCTGAAACAATAGTGCGTGGTACTCCATGTAGCTGCATGACTTTCCTGAAAAACAAATCAGCAATGTGTGAAGCATCATCGCTCTTATGACACGGGATAAAATGAGCCATTTTGCTAAACCTATCAACCACCACAAAAACTGAATCACTCCCTCTCTTAGTGAGTGGTAATCCAAGAACAAAATCCATAGAAATATCTTCCCAAGGTGTACTAGGAATTGATAAAGGCGTATAAAGTCCATGAGGGTTTAAACGTGACTTAGCTTTGCGGCAGATCTCACAATGCAACACGTAGCGCTCAACATCACACCTCATCCTTGGCTAAAAGAAATGGTCAATCAGCACACTCTCAGTTTTCTTTGCTCCAAAATGTCCCATGAGACCACCAGCATGAGCCTCCTGCAAAATCAACAAACGAACAGAGCAATCTGGGATGCACAATTTGTTATCTCGAAACAAGAATCCATCATGCAAGTGAAACTTTTCTCAACCTTTCCCCTCATTACACTTTGAGTGTGGTTCAGAAAAATATGGGTCATACGCATACAATTCTTTGATGCTTTGCAACCCAAGAATTTTAGTATCAAGTTGTGAGAGTAAAATATGGTGTCTAGACAAAGCATCGGCAACAACATTATCTTTTCCTTTCTTATACTTGACAATATAGGGAAAAGATTCTATGAATTCACTCCATTTTGCATGTCTACGGTTCAGTTTTTGTTGACCCCTAAGGAGCTTTAAAGATTAATGGTCAGAATGTATCACAAATTCTTTAGGCCACAAATCATGTTGCCATGTTTCCAAAGATCTCACAAGTGCATACAATTCTTTGTCATAAACTGAGTAATTTAGAGTTGGACCACTTAGCTTCTCACTAAAATATGCAATAGGCCTACCTTCTTGCATTAGTATGCCTCCAATACTAACACCACTTGCATCACATTCAATTTCAAAAGTCTTACCAAAGTTGGGTAGTGCAAGCAATGGTGCAGATGTCAATTTTTCTTTCAGCTCTTGGAAGGCCTTCTCTTGTGCGTTTGCCCACTTGAAGGGAACATCTTTCTTGGTTAGCTCATTCATTGGGGCAGCAATGGTGCTAAAGTCCTTCACAAACTGACGGTAGAAACCAGCAAGGCCAAGAAAGCTTTATACTTGGCTTACATTTTGTGGAGGAATCCACTCACGGATGGCTTTGATCTTCTCCTCATCTACCTCCACACCTTTACCTGAAACAACAAAGCCAAGAAACACAACTTTGTCTGTGCAAAATGTGCACTTTTCCTTGTTAGCATATAATCTCTCCTCTCTTATGACAGCAAGCACACACCGGATGTGTTCAACATGTTCATCCAAAGTTTTGCTATAAATCAGGATGCCATCAAAGTAAACAACCACAAACTTGCCAATGAACATTCTAAGCACATGATTCATTAATCTCATGAAGGTACTAGGCACATTTGTCAATCCAAATGGCATAACTAACCACTCATACAAACCAGATTTTGTTTTGAAAGCAGTTTTCCATTCATCACCCTCTCTCATTCTAATTGGTGGTAGCCACTTCGCAAGTCAATTTTAGAAAAGATGGTGGCGCCACTAAGTTCATCAAGCATATCATCAAGCCTAGGTATTGGGTGCCTATACCTCACGGTGATGTTGTTAATAGGTCTACAATCATAACACATTCGGGAAGATCCATCTTTCTTTGGTACTAAAAGAACGGGTACAGCACAAGGAGAGAGACTTTTCCTTACATAACCTTTGTTTAGTAGGCCTTCAACTTGTCGTTGAATCTCCTTGGTTTCCTCCGGGTTTGTGCGGTATGGTGGTCGGTTCGGCAATGGGGCCCCTGGGACCAAATCAATTTGGTGCTCAATGCCTCTTTGTGGTGGCAGCCCCGGTGGTATCTCCTAGGGGAACACATCTTCATACCCCTGCAAAATTTCAGCAACAACACTAGGAGTGGTAGAGGGTAATTCGTTAGTAGAAAGAAAGTTTTCCTTGTACAAAAGTACAAAGAACACTGAATTGGGTTCTCTCAACTCTCTCATGTCCCTTTTCCTAACCATCATAACTAATCCATGTTTTTCCCATGTCTAGGTCAATCTAAGCTGTGGGGTTTTATTTGGCTTTGGATTCTCTCGCTCACTATGTTGGTGGATGTCACTCAAGTGTTTCTCGCTCACTCTCTCTTTCCTTTTTAGATCATCCATCAATATTTCTTTGGGTGTCAAAGGGAGCAAAGATATGGTTAAGCGTGCGACCCTGCGGGTTCGACACTCCGAACAACATTTGGTTACCACTCATAAAATATCCCAATATTACTCTAGCGTCAACGAACGTTAAGCATGCGACCCTGCGGGTTCGGGAATTATGTAGTCATGACCGAGACACCTCTCCGGTCAATAACCAATAGCGGGACCTGGATGCCCATATTGATTCCTACATATTCCACGAAGATCTTTTATCGGTTGAACCTTTATGACAACATACATAATTCCCTTTGTCTGTCGGTATGTTACTTGCCCGAGATTCGATCGTCGGTATCTCTATACCTAGATCAATCTCGTTACCGGCAAGTCTCTTTACTCGTTCCGTAATACATCATCTTGCAACTAACTCCTTAGTCACTTTGCTTGCAACCTTCTTGTGATGTGTATTACCGAGAGGGCCCAGAGATACCTCTCCGTTACACGGAGTGACAAATCCCAATCTTGATTCATGCCAACTCAACAGACACCTTTGGTATGTTGTTGTGAGTTTGATAGCACACAAGGTATTCCTCCGGTATCCGGGAGCTGCATGATCTCATGGTCGAAGAAACATGTATTTGACATTAAGAAAGTAGTAGCAATAAACTGAATGATCATATGCTATGCTAACTGTTGGGACTTGTCCATCACATCATTCTCCTAATGATGTGATCCCGTTATCAAATGACAACTCATGTCTATGATTAGGAAACCTTAACCATCTTTGATCAACGAGCTAGTCTAGTAGAGGCTCACTAGGGACACAATATTTGTTTATGTATCCACACATGTATTTAAGTTTCCGGTCAATACAATTCTAGCATGAATAATAAACCTTTATCATGATTAAGGAAATATAATAATAACCATTTTATTATTGCCTCTAGGGCATATTTCCTTCAATTAATCCACATAATTCAAATTCGAACAATCGGTGCATGAAAAGGTGCACAAGAACGGTCTGGAAAACCATGCTCATGGTATTTAGTAAATTCTCGTGCCTTTTACGAGGAATGGGCAGAGATTTCAAGGGAATGTGTGGCAATAGTCAACCACAAACGTGTCGTTTAATTTATTGGGTTATCAAGTATAGAAAAATGAAATACGTGCTCGAAAAACATGACGCCTGGCATGGTGCCATGGTATGGCCTCACCGTGCCCTGGTAAAAAGCTGAGAAGGTTTGGTTTATCTCATCATGCATGCCCTTCATAAATCGAACCATCACTGAGGAAGTTTCATGGTTTCGAGGGGGAAATCACCAAGATTGAAAGGGAATCCAAATTTCTGTCCTAGTTTGTCATTCAGTTTTTTCCAACGATCAACATACCCCCTCCAATGCAACGTGTTCTGTCGTGGTATTCTCACGTCAGATGCCAGGGGGTGGCTTATCATGGGTGGAGCCAAGAGGATGTCGTCGGGCCTTGGAAGTGGGAGTGAGCACGAGCTCGATCGCACACGAGACGTACCCTGGTTCGGGGCTCTCCGAGGAGATAACACCCCTAGTCCTGCTCTGCGGGGTCTCCGCATGATGACTATGATCAAATGGTGTACAAGATTGCTCCTTGAGATGTGTTGCTAGAGGAGGAAGAAGGGCAAGGCTAGTTCTCTTCTCCTAGCTATGGTGTATGGTGGAATGAGGGCTGAACCCTTTGCATGGGTGAGCCCTGGGGGTTTTATAGGCCAATCCCCCAGGGGTACAATGGTAATACGTCCGGGTGTAGGACCCGGACGTCAGTGTCTAAGGTCGTCGGGTTCACAGCCGGCTGCCGAGAATCCGGCTGACAAGTAGGGCCCGCCGCCTACGGGCCATACTGATTGCCTTTTGCTGTAGCTTCGTACTTGATGACGGAGGCCTCGTCAGGAGTCGTATGGCTACTGTCCCGCCGTCAGATGGGTTGGTGGCCGCTTGGTCAGCGCACACTGTAGCCATGCTCCATCTCGTCAGAGCAGGGGAGTGCGGACTTCGAGGGAAGGGGAGGACCGCCTGCTGGAGGCCGGCCCGCCCCCGAAACCGCCTTCCAGGAATGCGCCGTCTTCTGGGAGCTCACGGACAGGTAGGGCCCGCCACCTGTGGGCCGTACTAATTGCCTTTTGCTGTAGCATGGCCCTTGCTGACGAGGGCCATGCTGAGGGTCGCATGGCTACAGTCCTGCGCCTGGCAGGTAGGTGACTGCTTGGTCAGCTCACACTGTAGCCATGCCCCTTCGGGATTTGGGGGAGAGGGTGGCCCTGTAGCCATGCTCCGTCTCGTCAGAGCAGGTGAGTGCAGACTCCGAGGGGAGGAGGGTCTGTCTGCTGGGAGCCGGCCTCCCCCGAAGCCTCCTCCTAAGAGTGCTCTGTCTTCTAGGAGCCGGCCGCTTGGGCCCAGCCGGCCCAAGGAGCCGGCCGCGTGTCCAGATGGCATGAGGGGCTGTGCTGGCCCCGATGTCTTAAAATGCTAAGGGGTATGGATGAGGCTACCTGTGGTCTATCTCTATGACAGTAGTCCCCGAAGCTGGTGAGGCGCCACGGCTCAACGCCGGAGCGCCTCAGCAGTTTCCTCCTTCGAGAGATCTTGTGCCTTTGCTTCGCCCGGCTTGAAGGAGCCGCCAGCCAGGAACCGGCCGAGGCAAAGCCGGCTGCCTATCGGATTTGAATCGCCACTGCGGGCGCTGGGTGGTATACCACCGGGCGGCCCGCTTGCCACCCGTTGCTCGCTCGCCACGCACCGCCAGCAGACCAGGCCGGCCTGCCAGCCCACGCGCGCGACGGGACGTCGCCGCAGGCTCGGGCCCACCACTACACGGCCTCGGCACGCGCGTAGATCCGCTGCGGCCGAGGTGGACGGTTGCCCTTCCGGGGCGAATTAAATGGGCGCCATGATGGCGCGGGATTTGCGGGGTCGTGCGGGGCATGGGTGCAGTTAATCCCCACACCCCCATGAGGCATGGGTGGAGGGGGGCGGCCAGACGCACGCGTGCCCCCTCAATCCTCTTCCCTGCTCCTCTGCTTCTTGCCTCCTCGCCGCCGCCGCGCTGCTACGCCACGTCCGTCGAAGCACCACAGCGACTCCACCGCCGCCCAGCCTCGCCGCACCACTGCCAAACCACCGCGGGTCATGGCGCGCGGCGAGTGGGACGGCTCCAATGTCCACGAGGGGCACATTGAGTTCCTCCGCGCGACGCGGCGTATGCCCAACGAGGTGTGCGTGGGGGCGCGCCTTCCCGACGCGAGGGAGATCATGCCGGCGCCGAGGGACGGCGAGTTTGTCGTCTTTCGGACCCACTTCCTCAGAGGATTTGGCCTGTCAGCGAGCGACTTCCTCCGTTCCTTCCTCAATTTCTACCATCTTCAACCTCACTACCTCACGCCCAACACGGTGGTCCTTCTCTCCACCTTCGTGACTTTCTGCGAAGGTTACCTTGGCGTCCTGCCCACACTCGAGCTGTGGGGCAGGTTCTTCTACCTCAAGCTCGGCACCCAAGCCAAGGGCGAGCCAGCCCAGTGCGGCGCATGCGTCAGCGTGCGGTGCATCGGGTCCGGGACCCGCTTCCCGGCTATCGCCCTGCTGGAGTCGGCGAAGCTGTGGCAGAAGTCGTACTTCTATGTGCGCAATCTCCACCCGACGTGCGACTACATCAACTTGCCGGCTTACGCAGCCGGCCCACCGCCCGAGCCATGGAACAACTAGGGCCAGCAGCCCGCCAGGCCATTGCCGGCTGCTATCAACAACGTCCTCAGCCGGCTGCAGGAGATGACGGACTCAGACGGCCTCAAGGCATCGGACTTGTTGGCCGCCTTCATCCAATGCCGGGTGTCGCCCCTCCAAGGCCGGCCTCATCTGATCAGCGACATGAGCGGGCACCGAGATCCGTTCCGGATGTCAACCAAGGAGCTGCCGACTGTGGAGGTGGTCCGCCATGTCAACTATTTCTCTGACAGCAAGCTCAGTGAGACTGAGTGGAGATTCGGCAAGGAGCCGTACAGCCGCGCCAATCCGCCTCCACCGGTTAGTATCTGGTCCTCCTTCTTTGCTCATGCCATGCTCCTCATCTGGCCTGACCACCGGGACGTGACGCAGTGCTTTCCTGGCCAGGCAGCAGGCAGCGCGCCGGCTCCGGGCCACCAATGGATGGCGGACCGCGAGGTGAGCGACGTGGGCGACCCCGAGCTGGGGGCGGCCGCGTTGGAGGACGAAGGCGACGACGACGCCACTGGGGGAGGTGGCGCTGGAGCAGGCGGAGCCGCGGGAGGTGGAGCCGCGGGAGGCGGCGATGTCCGGGACTGGCGGGACGATGATGAAGACGGCGACAGACAATGATACGTCTCCAACGTATCTATAATTTTTTATTGTTCCATGCTGTTATATTATCATTCTTGGATGTTTTACAATCATTTTATATAATTTTTTGGTACTAACCTATTGACATAGTGCCCAGTGCCAGTTGTTGTTTTCTGCATGTTTTTTACATCGCAGGAAATCAATACCAAACGGAGTCCAAATGCAGCGAAACTTTTTGTGGATTTTTTTGGACCAGAAGACATCCAGTGGGCCAGAGAAGCACCTGGGGGGTGCTCCGAGGAGAGCACAACCCACCAGGGCGCGCCTGGACGCCCAGGCGTGCCCAGGTGGGTTGTGCCCACCTCGGGGGCCTCCCGCACCGCCTCTTTGCTCTATAAATACCCCAATATTCCAGAAACCCTAGGGGTGTCAACGAAAATCAATTCCAGCCGCCGCAAGTTCCAGAACCACCAGATCCAATCTAGACACCATCACGGAGGGGTTCATTATCCTCATTGGTGCCTCTCCGATGATGCGTGAGTAGTTCATTGTAGACCTTCAGGTCCGTAGTTAGTAGCTAGATGGCTTTCTCTCTCTCATTTGATTCTCAATACAATGGTCTCTTGGAGATCCATATGATGTAACTCTTTTTTGCGGTGTGTTTGTTGGGATCTGATGAACTTTGAGTTTATGATCAGATCTATCTTTTTATCCATGAAAGTTATTTGAGTCTTCTTTGATCTCTTATATGCATGATTGCTTATAGCCTCGTATTTCTTCTCCGATATTTGGGTTTTGTTTGGCCAACTTGATCTATTTATCTTGCAATGGGAAGAGGTGCTTTGTGATGGGTTTGATCTTACAGTGCTTGATCCCAGTGACAGAAAGGGAAACGACACGTATGTATCGTTGTCATTAAGGATAACAAGATGGGGTCTATTTCTACATAAATAGATCGTGTCTACATCATGTCATCGTTCTTATTGCATTACTCCATTTCTCCATGAACTTAATACACTAGATGCATGCTGGATAGCGGTCGATGTGTGGAGTAATAGTAGTAGATGCAGGCAGGAGTTGGTCTACTAATCTTGGACGTGATGCCTATATAATGATCATTGCCTGGATATCATCATGAGTATTTGAAGTTCTATCAATTGCCCTACAGTAATTTGTTTCCACCGTTTGCTATTTTTCTCGAGAGAAGCCACTAGTGAAAACTATGGCCCCTGGGTCTCTTCTTTAACATATTTGCCTTCAAGATCTATTTTGCTATTCGCTCTTTTATTTGTTTGCAACTTTTATTTTGAGATCTATTAATCCAAAAACCCAAAAATACCTCGCTGAATTTTATTTTCTTTTATTTGCATCTTTCAATCTACTACAATTTTATCTATCTCGTTACCCGAAAGGGATTGACAACCCCTTTAACACGTCGGGTTGCAAGTATTTATTCTTTGTGTGCAGGAGCTGTTTACGTGGTGTTGCGTGGTTCTCCTACTGGTTCGATAACCTTGGTATCATCACTGAGGGAAATACCTACCGTCACTGTGCTGCATCATCCCTCCCTCTCTGGGGAAAAACCGACGTAGTTCTAGCATACATCAGACAACACCGCCCCGAAGGCGCCGACAGGGCAGGCGCCGGCTCCTCGACGGCGCGGCCGACAGGTGGAGCGTTGACTGGTGCACCCGGCGCGCCCAAACGCCGTGCCGAGGGGATGTTTGGCAGCAAGCCGCCCAAGAAGGCCAAGTCGACGGCCGCGACCAAGCGGCAAGGGGCCGCGAAGGCGGCCGCCATCCGGCGGGGCCCGAAGGAGCGCCTAATGGTGTCCAGGTAAGTGCGTTAAGTGCACCGTCTTGTCTATTCCTTTGTTGCAAACTTCTTATCTTTGCTTGATTTGTCGCGCATGGCTCCGCTTTCCATATCGCGTGCTCCGTCCGCCTCGCTGATCGAATCCGCAGGCGGCTCTAAGGAGGCCCGGCGCGTGGACCCGGCCGCCGCCCTTTGGGAGGCGACGGAGAGGAACGCGCGGGAGGCGCGGGAGGAGCAGGAGGCCGCAGCACGGGCGGAGGCCAATGCCCAGGCTGCCGCGTCGGCGCAGGCGAAGGCCCAGGCCGCGGCGCAAGCGGAGGCGGTGACCAAGGCGTAGGTGGAGGTCGACGCCAAGGCCGCGGAGGATCCAGCTGGTGGCGGGATCCCGGAGGCCGCCAACCTCGAGCAGCCGGAGCCGCCGGTGGTGGAGATTCAGGTGTCGTCTGGAACAGCCGGAGCCGACCAGACGGCCACAGAGCAGGGGGCGACTGGCCCCGTCGACCCGGAGATGGAGCTAGTCTAGCGGGCGTCGGGTGCTGGCGAGCGGGGAGGCGGCCATCCCGAGGGGCCGGAGGGGCCTTTGGCCGGGGCCAGGTTGGCGACGAGCCAGGCCCTCATGACACGCACCTCTGCGCGCCTGCGCCTGTCGCGGGCGGCCTCCGCGCCGAGGCCGGTAGAGGTCGGGGCCGCGAGCTCGCCGGGAGCCGATACCGAAGCCACAAGCTCTGCTTTGCCTGGTTGGGCACCAGGAGCCGGCCCGGCCGCCCTGAACCTCGCGGTGCAGGACGTCCTGGACAAGTTCTCTGCCCATGGCACCACCCTCCTGAAGGCGAGGAGCGAGATGATGGCGATGCAGACATCTGTCCGGGTATGTTCTTGATCTTGTTTTTTTATTTTGTCGATCTTCAGTGGGGGCGCGCCAGCGCACCCATTGGGTGTAGCCCCCGAGTTCCAAGCCGGCTGCTGAGCAGGCGGGTTGGAACTTCTAGGCGTGTTTCTGGATGCTGAGATGTTTGTGTTTGTCGCAGGACTACCACAATCTGCGTGCGGCCGCCTTCAACTCCCAGAACCAGACACTTGCTAACCGGACCGCCGAGTTGAAGAAGAGTCGAGGTACGTAGGCCGGCTTTTAGTGGGGGCACGCAAGCGCACCCGCTGGGTGTAGCCCCCGAGATTCGGGCCGACTGCTGAGCAGTTGGGCCGGATCTTCCGGCGACTTCTTGTCTTTGTTGATGCTATCGCTTGATGATTCTACTTTGCCTTTGCGGAGGCCGCCGCCCAACTGCGGGACCGTGTGCATGAGCTCGAGAGCCAGCTTCAGGCCAAGGAACTAGAGCGTAGCCAGGCGGCCGCGGAGCGCAATCAGCTCGAGAAGGAGCTGGTTGACCAGGCGGCCAGGCATGCGGACCAGGTCCAACAGCTGAAGGACGGGGAGGCGCTCCTCAAGGCCGATTTCGAGTCTCAGCGCTCGGACTGGGCCGAGAGGGAGAAGTGCATGCCGGAAGGTTAAGAGGTGATCGAGGGCATGCTTGAAGGTAACTTTTCTTTCTTGCTTGGAGGCGCCGGTTGTTACTCGGAGTCGGTCTCTTATTCCTTTGTTTTCTTTTTACGTAGAGTACTTCCCGGACCACGCCGGCGTCATCACCCAGGCGATCGAGGCAAGTGGGCGAGGAGATTGCGCTAGACCGGCCTCGGACTTTGGGCGAACAGTTCTGTACCGTCCAGCTACGCCTTGCGCCGGTCCGCCGGCTGCTCCGCCAATTTCAGCGCGTTGGGTCCCAGGTCTTGGAACGGCTCTGGCCATGTGCGCAGGTGCCCTGGACTCCCAATAGGACTGCCGACTGGTTAGAGATAGCTGGAGAGCGGCTCGACGCCTGGAAGAGTGCCGCCGCGCGGGCCGGTGCCAAGGTGACGCTGGAGTTCATGAAGGCGTGGTACCCGGGCGTGAGCCTAGCGTAGCTGGCCACCTTCCACCAGTAGGCGGCGCCGGAGTTGGAGGCGGAGCGCGAAGCGATCGCCATTCGCACCGCAGCCCTTGCCGACTATGCTGACGTCAGCGTCTTCGTCCCGGAGCGGGCGGAAGACGGCACCAAGTTGCCGCCATCTTGGTTCGGGCTGAACCCGGACGAGGGGGAGGACCCGGCGGAGGAGATCGCCTCCAGCAACGAGGCCACGGAGGAGGACGAGGGCGAGGAAGGCGATGGCGTTGCGCCAGATGATGGAGCGACCAGCCGGAATTGGCCCGATCCAGCCTCAGCCGCCGACCAGACCGAGACCGACCAGCCGGAGGCCCCGCCAACCGGTGCCACCACCACCACCGACTCGTCCGAGTAGCCCGTAGTGCCTCCGTCTTAGGCGGCCCTTATCTCTTTAAGTTTTTCTGTCTTATGCTCAAGAACAAGTTGGTTATGCGCAGTTCCACCCACTGGGGGTGTATTTTAAACCTTGATGAATGCCGAACTCTGGCCTTTTGCAATGTAAATATATTTGTTCCCACATGCTTGCGTGCTCTGCAGAGTTCTGACTTGATTTTTCCTTTGCTTTCTTTGGCTTTTTCTTTTGCCGTCTTCCTTTGGCTGCTGCCCTGTCAGCCGGACAGCCGCGCTGCGGTCTTTGGCCGGGTCAGGGACTTGGCCATTTAGAATAGGCAAGTTACTTCAGCCGCTTAAAGCGTAGCTAGTCAAGTGAGAAGCCGGCCGGCCGGCTGCTGAGCAGCCGGACGGGTGGGGCGAGAGGCCGGCTTGGCCTGAATTGGCGTTCTTCCTTAGTCGTTTTTCGTGTGGACAGCGTTTCCGGCCTTTAGCTCTTGCCAGCCGGACAGTCGCACTGCAAGCTATGGCTGGGACGAAGAGAGGGCTTTGGTGTCGGCACACTACTTAGCCGACTTTGGGTGGCGCCAACTTAGGCCAAGGCGGCGAGCCCCCGGGCCGGCTGGCCGAACCCGGACAGGACGGAAGAAAAAACTCATTCATAGGTGAAGCTTATCACATAGATAAAAAGGTAGCCCCCGAGTGCGCCTCGGGGGACCTGTTGTCATTGCTTAATACAAAAGATAGCGTGGTACATACACTGCATCAACTTTAAACGAGCAGAGAAGGTTCGCGTTCCACGGGCGCTCTGACTCTTGGCCGGCACTGTCTCTATTGCGTGCCCTGGGCTTCTGTGCGTCGATGAGGTAGTAGGAGTCGTTGCCCAAGGCCTTGCTGATGATGAAAGGCCCTTCCCAAGGAGCCGAGAGCTTGTGCTGGCCGGCTATTCGCTGGATCAGCCAGAGCACAGGGTCGCCCTCGCGGAAAGCATGCGGCTTGATCTTTTTGTTGTGGTAGCGGCGTTGGCTCCGCTGGTAGATGGCGGACCGGCTGAGTGCTAGCAGCCGGGCCTCTTCAAGCAGGTCGACGCCATCTTCTTGCACATCCTTGGCTTCCTCCTCTGTGTACATGGTAACGTGAGGCGAGTCGAACTCAATGTCTGTTGGGATGACGGCCTCGGCCCCGTACACGAGGAAGAAGGGCGTGAATCCGGTTGATCGATTCGGCGTGGTTCGGAGACTCCAAAGGACGGACGACAGCTCCTCGATCCAGCAGCCAGCCGAGCGCTCCAGTGGCTCGACCAGCCGGGGCTTGATACCGGACAGGATGAGGCCGTTTGCTCACTCCACTTGGGCGTTTGACTGCGGATGGGCAATGGACACAAGGTCCAGTCGGATGCCCTGCGTCGCGCAGAAACGGGCCAAGGCGCCTTTGGCGAAGTTCGTGCCATTGTCGGTGATGATACTGTGCGGGATGCTGTACCGGACGGTGATGTTGGCGATGAACGTGACGGCAGTCAGACCGTTCAGCTTCTTGATTGGCCTCGCCTCAATCCACTTTGTGAACTTGTCCACAGCAACTAGAAGATGGGCCATACCGTCGCGTGCTGTTTTGAATGGGCCCACCATATCCAACCCCCATATAGCAAATGGCCAAGTGATGAGTATGGTCTTGAGTGCTGATGCCGGCAGGTGCTGCTTGCTGCTGAAACGCTGACACCCCTTGCACTTGCGAACCAACTCCTTGGCATCGTCCAAAGCAGTCGGCCAGAAGAAACCATGGCGGAAAGCTTTGGCAACGAGGGCTCTGGAGGCAGCATGGTGGCCACATTCGCCTTGATGAATGTCTCTGAGGATAGCAATGCCCTTCTCCGGCTCTACGCAGCGCTGGAAGACGCCAGTCACGCTACGCCTGACAAGCTCTCTGTTGACAATTGTGTATGCAGCTGCCCGGCGTTGCATCTGCCAGACCAAGATTTCGTCGGCTGGCAGCTCACGGCTCACCAGAAAGTTGAGGATGGGCTGCACCCAAGATGGAGCTTCTACCACCGTCATAACAGCAACCGGCACCAGGGTGGCCGGGTTGGGAGGCGGCGGGTCGGAGTCGGCCGCTGCTTGAAACGTCGTTGAAGTCCCTGGGCCGACTACAGTAGCCCCCGGGCCGGGTTTGGGTGATGTAGCCCTCGGACCGCCTGCCGAAGTCCCCGGGCCGGCTACTGCAGTCCCTGAGCCGGATCCGGCTGCTCCAGGGTCAGCCGGCATGAACATGGACTCTGATTCCGGTGAAGGCTTGATGGACGGCTTGCGCAGGCATTCGAGGGAGACACCGGCTAGTATGGCTTGCCGGGTGGAGCCAATCCGCGCCAGGGCATCGGCTGCTTTGTTGTCGGCCCGTGGCACATGGAGGAACTCGCACCCGTCGAAGTGGCCGCTGATCTATTGGACGAGGAAGCGGTAGCTGGCCATGTTGGCATCCTTGGCGTCACAGTCGCCAGAGGACTACTGAACCACGAGGTCTGAGTCGCCGTAGCACAGAATGCGGCGGATGCCGATCTCCTTGGCTAGCCGGAGCCCGTGGACGAGTGCCTCGTACTCGGCCATGTTGTTGGAGGCGGCAAAGTGGATCTGCAACATGTACTTGAGCTTGTCGCCTTTGGGAGAGGTGAGGACGATGCCGGCTCCCATACTGGTGCGCATCTTCGAGCCATCGAAGTGCATCCGCCAATGCGTGGAATCCAGCGCTAGCGGCAGGTACTGGGTCTCGGCCCAGTCGACGAGGAAGTCGACCAGTGCTTGAGACTTGATGGCGGTGTGGGGCTGGTAGAGGATGGTGTGGGGAGCCAGCTCGATGGCCCACTTGGCCACCCGGCCTGAGGCATCTCTGTTGCCCATGATCTCGGCGAGGGGGGCGGTGCAGACGACCGTGATGGTATGCTCCTGGAAGTACTGCTTCAGCTTCTTGGCGGCAAAGTACACGCCATAGCACATCTTCTGGTAGTGGGGGTAGTTCTGCTTGGAGGCGGATAGCACCTCGCTCAGGTAATAGACCGGCCCCTGGACCGGCTGGGCTTTGCCGGCTTCTGGGCGCTCGACAATGATCATGGTGCTGACGACCCGGTTGGTAGCGGCAATGTAGAGGAACATGGGCTTTTAGTAGCCGGAGCGGCCAGAACAGGCGGCGTGGACAGCATCCGTTTGAGCTGGAGGAAGGCCTCATCCGCCAGGTCGGTCCACTCGAAGCATGTGGTCTTCTTCATCAGCTGGTACAGAGGGAGGGCCTTCTCGCCCAGCCGACTAACGAACTGGCTGAGAGAGGCTAGGCACCCGGTGAACTTCTAGAAGTCCCGCAGCCGGGTCGGTTTCTTCATCCGCTCAATGGCCTTGATCTTCACGGGGTTGCACTCAATCCCACGCTCAGAAACAAGAAAACCAAGGAGCTGGCCGGCTGGTACTGCGAAGACACACTTCTCCGGGTTGAGCTTGATCTGAAAGCGGCGTAGGTTGGCGAAGGTCTCCTTGAGATCCTCCAAAAGGGTGCCACGATTCTCCGTCTTCACCACTATGTCATCCACATAGACGTGGGCGTTTCTGCCGAGTTGCTTCAAAAGGCACTTCTGCATGCAGCGCTGAAAGGTGGCGCCGGCGTTCCTCAAGCTGAATGTCATGGTGATGTTGCAGAAGGCGCCAAAAGGGGTGATGAAGGCAGTCCTCAGTCGATCGGCCGGCTCCAGCTTGATCTGGTGGTAGCCGGAGTAGGCGTCCAAAAAGGACAAAAGCTCGCAGCCGGCCGTGGAGTCGATCACTTGATCAATCTGGGGCAAGGCAAGCTCTATTGAGGGTTGTGTAGTCGATACACATGCGCCACTTATTGTTTTTCTTCAAAACGAGGACTGGGTTGGCAAGCCAGTCCGGGTAGAACACTTCCATGATGAAGCCGGCTGCCAGAATCCGGGCGGTTTCTTCACCAACGATCCTTCTCTTCTCTTCTGATAGGCGGCGGAGGGGTTGCTTGACTGGCTTAGCATCCGGCCGCACATGCAGCTTGTGCTCAGCGAAATCCTTCGGAACACCCGGCATGTCCTTGGGGGACCATGGAAAGATGTCCCGATTCTCAAAGAGGAAATCGACGAGCTCGCTTTCCTATTTGCTGAGGTTAGCCCCCACGACAGCGTACTTCTCCGGGTGCGCCGGGTCCAAGATGATCTTCTTGGTTTCCTTGGCCGACTGGAAAGAGCCCTCAGCCTCAACCTCCTAGGGGTCGGAAGGCATGCTCGGCTGATCGCTGGCCATGACCACAGCCCGGTCAAAGAGGCGCTTCTCTTGGGCGATGACGAGGGACTCGGCCTGCTGGGAGCTAGCTGCGGCGCACGTGAGCGACTTCTTGTAGTCACCGGCAGTGGTGATGATGCCCTTGGGACCCGGCATCTTCATCTTCAGGTACGCATAATGCGGAACCGCCATGAATTTGGCCAAAGCTGGCCGGCCCAAGAGCACGTGGTAGGGGCTGTCCAAGTCAACCACCTCGAACCAGATCGGCTCGCTGCGAAAGTGGGTCTTGTCGCCGAACAGGACGTCAATCTTGATCTAGCCGATTGGAGAGCAGGAAAGCCCAGGGACAATGCCATGGAAAACGGTCAGGCTGGGCTGGAGTTGCTTCTCCTTGATGCCCAGCTTTTCCATGGTGTCACGGTAGAGGATGTTGATGCTGCTGCCGTCGTCTATCAGGACTCGGGAGAACCGGCAAGCCCGCCTCTCGGTTGTGAAGGTGGAGTCTAGCACATTGGCGTAAGCACCCGGCGAAGGCATCACAGCCGGATGGTCGTCGCGGCTCCAGGTGATGGGCCTTTCAGACCAGTGCATGAATTGTGGGAACCTCTGGAATGACAGCGTTCACCTCGTGGTGTTGCTGACGCCGACTGTGCTTGTCGCCGGCTTCACTGGTGAAGATGACGTAAGTGGCGTTCTCGTTGGGGAACTCGTCTTGGAGCATGCCGACAGGGCGGACCAGCTGATGAGCAGCCGGAGTCGCCGGGCCGGGAGGAGGAGGCGGCAAACCCTCACCCTTAGCGATTCGGGCGAGCCAGTTGCACTGCCGAGTTGTATGGTTGAACGGCTTCGCGCCGCTGTGGAACTTGCATGGAGCATCGAGGGTCTGCTCAAAGGAGAAGGCCGGCAGCCAGGCCCTCTTGCCGCCCCACTGGCACTTGGGGCCGGGTTGACATGCCGGCTGCTGATCCTCGACGGTGGCCACCTGCCGGCTGTTTGAAGCCGGCTGCTGGGCCTTGCGCTTGTTGTCGTTCGGCTGCTGGCGCCGGTTGGAGTCACCAACCGGTGCTTGAGAAGCCGGCAGGATCACCATCCCGGACGCGTCGATCCGGATCTCCAACTTCATGGAGGAGTCGGCTGTGGCGTACTTGTCCGCCACAACCAGGAGCTCGTCCAAGGTAGCCGGCTCATCTCACAGAAGCTTGTGCTTGAGCAGGGTGCCTTCTCGGCACCCGGCGGTGAAGTACTCGATGGCTTGCACCTCGTGCACCACTTCGCAGGAGTTGCGCAACTCGGCCCAACGCGTCAGGTAGTCGCGAGTGGACTCGTCTGGCCTAAACACACATGGAGAGCTGGCGAGGTTTGGGAGGCCGCTTGTAGGTGCTGGTGAAGTTGCAGACGAAGACGTCGCTGAAGTCCAACCAGTTGTTGATGCTGTTGGGTTTGAGGCTGTTCAACCATGTCCGGGCCGTGCCCTGGAGCATGAGCGGAACATACTTCACAGCATCGCGCTTGTTGCCATTTGCTATGCTGACTGCCGTGGCGTAGTCGGTCAGCCAATCTTCCGGCTTCACGGTGCCGTTGTACTTGGGAGTGTCGCGAGGAAGCGAGAACCCTTTGGGGAAGGGCTCGTCATGGATGTGGGGGCCAAAGCAGGCCGGGCCGACTGTATCCTCGTCCTCCATTGCCAGGGACCGAGCCAGCTGCTCGATCCGGCGGCGCGCGTCATTCTCGCCGACTGCTTCGCGGGGGCCTAGCCTGCCCCCCAAAGTCGGGTGCTCAACCGGCGCCGAAGAAGCCAACCTCTCCCTGCGCGAGGGGGGGTGGTCGTTCGTCCTACTGACTCCAGTCCTCCGGGTTCGAAGGAACTTCTCGGCCGCCCACAACCGTCTGGCGAGAGCACCGGCTGCGGCTAGCTGCCGGCTCCGGGTTCCGCTGGCCGCGTCCGCCGCCACTAGGGGACCGGGAGGTCGCTCCATTCTCGCGGCGGGGCGGAGGGTTCCGTTCCGGGAGCTCGGCCTGTCGGCCGGCTCCCACCACACGGTTGCACGCGTCTTGCTGCGTGTTCGCAGCGTCAAGGAGTTCCTGGAGGCGGTCTAGCTGACTGCGCCATTCGTCGCCCTCCAGGTTCTCGAGTTCTTCTGCCGTCGCCTATGCGGCGCACAGGTTCTGCACGGGGGTGTCATAGATTGGACGCCTGACCCCCAGCATGCTAGCGATGGTCGTGCCGCGTTGCCGGATGGCACCGGCTCGGCTAGGCTCGACTGAAGCCAGCGTGCCGCTAGCTATGCGGTCGATCTCGCGCTGGTTGGCCTCAGCGCGGTGCTTCATGGCTGCCATCTTGGTGGCGCCGTCGAGGAGCTTGACGCGGATTTCTTCTAGCGCCGCCGCATCGGCGTTGGCTCCGACGGGAGCCGCTAGGTCCTGCATCGCTGCTCGCAACGGGTCCTGGACAGCCCCGCCAGAGGCCTGGCTGTGGCCAGTGACCATCACCTCCACGAAGACGCCGGCATCAAGCGCGCCAGCAGAGGCGAAGCTTGAGATGGGAGGGAGCGGGTCGTCGATCACCACCACACCGCCGAGGAACCCATCGGAGGCGTCTACATCGGATTGGCTAAGCTTCCCGAAGAGGTCGACGAGGCAGCCCGCGGGGCAAACGGCTCCCATGTCGGACGACGCGCCAGAGCAAGCGCAAGCGAACGCATCGGGCTGGCTGATCAAGCCGGCCGTGACATGCTCGCTGCAGAGGAAAGCGGTTCCCGTCCAGAACATGTTTCCAGCCGATGCCGCGAATGGCCCCACGGTGGGCGCCAGCTGTCATGGTATTCTCACGTCAGATGTCAGGGGGTGGCTTATCATGGGTGGAGCCAAGAGGACGCCGTCGGGCCCTGGAAGCGGGAGTGAGCACGAGCTCGATCGCACACGAGATGTACCCAGGTTCGGGGTTCTCCGAGGAGATAACACCCCTAGTCCTGCTCTACGGGGTCTCCGCATGATGACTATGATCAAATGGTGTACAAGATTGCTCCTTGAGCTGTGTTGCTAGAGGAAGAAGAAGGGCAAGGCTAGCTCTCTTCTCCTAGCTATGGTGTATGGTGGAATGAGGGCTGAACCCTTTGCATGGGTGAGCCCTGGGGGGGTTTTATAGGCCAACCCCCCAGGGGTACAATGGTAATACGTCTGGGTGTAGGACCCGGAGGTCAGTGTCTAAGGTCGCCGGGTTCTCCGCTGGCTGCTGGGGCCCGCCGCTTGGTCGGCCCCGCTGGCTGCCGAGAATCCGGCCGACAAGTAGGGCCCGCCGCCTACGGGCCATACTGATTGCCTTTTGTTGTAGCTTCGTACTTGATGACGGAGGCCTCGTCAGGAGTCTTATGGCTACAGTCCCGCCGTCAGACGGGTTGGTGGCCGCTTGGTCAGCGCACACTGTATCCATGCTCCATCTCGTCGGAGCAAGTGAGTGCAGACTTCGAGGGAAGGGGAGGGCCGCCTGCTGGAGGCCGGCCCGCCCCCGAAGCCGCCTTCCAGGAATGCGCCATCTTTTGGGAGCTCACGGACAGGTAGGGCCCGCTGCCTGCGGGCCGTACTGATTGCCTTTTGCTGTAGCATGGCCCTTGCTGACGAGGGCCATGCTGAGGGTCGCATGGCTACAGTCCTGCGCCTGGCAGGTAGGTGACCGCTTGGTCAGCTCGCACTGTAGCCATGCCCCTCCAGGATTTGGGGGAGAGGGTGGCCCTGTAGCCACGCTCCGTCTCGTCAGAGCAGGTGAGTGGAGACTCCGAGGGGAGGAGGGTCCGTCTGCTGGGAGTCGGCCTCGCCCGAAGCCTCCTCCTAAGAGTGCTCCGTCTTTTGGGAGCCGGCCGCTTGGGCCCAGCCGGCCCAAGGAGCCGGCCGCGTGTCCGGAAGGCGTGAGGGGTTGTGCTAGCCCCGATGTCTTAAAATGCTAAGGGGTATGGATGAGGCTACTCGTGGTCTATCCCCACGACATGTTCAAATTTGGCATTTTCCCGGGCTCATTTACCATATTTAGGGGATTATGTGCATTTT
This sequence comes from Thinopyrum elongatum, assembly GCA_011799875.1. NCBI lineage: Eukaryota > Viridiplantae > Streptophyta > Magnoliopsida > Poales > Poaceae > Thinopyrum > Thinopyrum elongatum. Next base: position 560,139,712 of record CM022300.1, read on the forward strand.
CTAGGCATTAATGCACATAATTCAAATTCGAACAATCGGTGCATGAAAAGGTGCACAAGAACAGTCTGGAAAACCATGCTCGTGCTATTTAGTAAATTCTCATGCCTTTTACAAGGAATGGGCAGAAATTTCAAGGAAATGTGTGGCAATAGTCAACCACAAACGCGTCGTTTACTGGGTTAACAACTATAGAAAAATGAAATACATGCTTGGAAAACATGACGTCTGGCGTGGTGCCATTGTATGGCCTCACCGTGCTCTGGTAAAAATTTGAGAATGTTTGCCTTATGTCATCATGCACACCTTTCATAAATCGAACCATCACCGAGGAAGTTTCATGGTTTCGAGGGGGAAATCACCAAGATTGAAGGGGAATCCAAATTTCATTTGTCCTTTGTCCATGAGTTTTCTTCTACAATGAACATACACCCTGGAAATCACCGTGTTCAAATTTGGCACTTTTCCGGATTCATTTACCATATTTAGGGGATTATGTGCATTTTCTAGGCATTAATTTACATAATTCAAGTTCAAACAATCGGTGCATGAAAGGGTGCACAAGAACGGCCTGGAAAACCATGCTCGTGACATTTAGTAAATTCTCATGCCTTTTACAAGGAATGGGCAGATATTTTGATGCAATGTGTGGCAATAGTCAACCACAAACGTTTGTTTATTGGGTTTTCAACTATAGAAAAATGAAATAAATGCTTGAAAAACATGACGCCTGGCATGGTGCCAAGGTATGGCCTCGCCATGCCCTGGTAAAAATTTGAGAAGGTTTGGCTTATGTCGTCATGCACACCCTTCATAAATCGAACCATCACCGAGGAAGTTCTATGCTTTCAAGAGGGAAATCACCAAGATTGAAGGGGAATCCAAATTTTCTTCGTTCTTTGCCCTTGAGTTTTTTTCTACAATGAACATACACCCTGCAAATCACCGTGTTCAAATCTGGCATTTTTCCAGGCTAATTTACCATATTTAGGGGATTATGTGCATTTTCTAGACATTTAGCGCATATAAATCCAATCCAGCTAGAGCTGCACGGGTGTGATGTGAGGGACGTGGATTGCTGTTTGATCGCGGTGCATCCTACGGTACACACGCGCGATCCGCGTGGCTGGGGTTCCGGCTAATCATAACGCAACACACAATAGGCTCAGCGCACACTGTTTCCGGAGACGTCGGAGAAGAACCGTGTGCGATAATGAACGAGCAAAATTGTAAGGGAAGCCAAATTTCCTTCGTCGTTTGCCGTTGAGCTCTTAAAAACCACCGCACTGTACGGCTTTCCGGCCACTCCGTCCCAGAGCTCCCTCCAAGCGTCGTTAATGGCACCGCGGTGCATAGTAACTGGCAAGGAAGCAAAGGCATCCCGCCGCGCCGCGTTCCTCGCCGCTCGCGACCGCACACATGGTAAGGAAGCGATGGCATCTCGCCGCGCCGAGTTCATCATCACTGGCGGCCGCACAAGTACGTGGGCAGACTTTGATGCTGCCATGGCCGAATGGGCGGTGGATCTAGAGACGGCCAAAGCCACATAGAAGGAGCAGAAAAGGCAGAAAGCAGTCAAGAAAAGAGAGTCCCGCCACCGCAAGGAAGAAGATGCTGCACGCCGTAAGGTGAGCTCGGCGGAGATCGAAGCACGGTGGGCTGCCGCCTACAAGGCCGGGAAGGAGAACGATGGCGTCTAGCCAGCAACCCCCGATGGCAGCATGTGAGAAGTAGTTAGTGCGTGTGTCGCCCGTAAGTTTGTATAATTAATTATGAGCATCTACTAGTACTACATACGTACTAGTTTTACAGCAAATTACCAGTAGTACTTTAAGTTGGTACTATCTATTATTAACGTACAATGTCGGTAAGCGCATCCTTTGAGGGCTTCGAGCGTTGATTAGCATGTGTTCACTGAAGTTTTGTAGCCGCACCCCGGCCCTAAATACTCCCGAAACGTCCGCCCGCATCCACCGGAGACTAGAGCTGGCCGCAGCTGGTTTTTAGTCCCACCTAGCCGCGAGAGTTGGACGCACACCGTCTTAAATTGCCATGCCTGCGGATGGCAGCAATCTTCTCTCTTGTTGCATAGGATCAAATCTGGTAATGCGAGCGAGGCAGGTTGACACTTGATTGCATTTCATAAACCGATGATTGCTCATCGGGTGTCACCTTGCCTCGTTCATGTACATTGAATAATCCTTATACAATGAAAGAGATTTTTGAAATTAGGTGTGGTTGAAGATGCTGATAGATATAAGAATTATTAGAAGATCACAAAACACACGGTTTCTATGGCGTACCCGTGTGAGTTTTTTTGCGTTAATGATCCATAAGTCAGTTACCTGTGCGATGTTTCATAATAAACCAAGTGTACCGTTGACAAAAAAAATCAACTACACGTGTACATTTTTTTTGGAGACGGGATCTGCCAATTTTCTCTTTTCTCGCACACGAGTATTTTACGCGCTTCGTCTGTGTTGTGTGTTTCCCCCGCCCAAGTTTCAAGTTTCGCAGTGAAATTTTCTTTAGGCGCGCGATTTCAGAATTTATTCCTCCCACCACATCCCCACCCATCAAATTTCCAGTATCTCCCCCTCCCCCCTCCCCCCTACCGGCAGCTCAAACCGCCGCCGCCGCAACCACAGCTTCAACCACATCTATGTTCTGCCCAAGCATCGTCGATCCAGTCAGGTAACCCACCGATCTCTATCAAGGCCCCGGCCTGATTGCTTAAATGGCGCCTGCGAAACATCCTCATGCCTCCAAATCCCCATTGCCCCTACCTCTAGACCATTGCCACGCAAGCCCAACCACATATCACGTGGAGGTCGAGGAGCTGATGGTGGTCGATGGCGCGATGGCCGCTGCGTGTGTTGACCCAGAGGAACACCCCGCCTCCGCCGCCACCGACTTGGTGAAGGCTCTGGCCCAGATGAAGTGCCCCAGCGACTACCTCTCAGGACTTACCAGGTATGATCTGATCAGCTCAATCTTACCAATACCACTTGCAATGGCTATGTTATGTACGGTTGATGTATTAAGCATGTTCGTGCCTTGTTTATTTCAGTACTGCACATTGTGTGATGTTCAAGTATTAACTATCCAGCTCAATTTCACCAATACTAGCAACAAACTTACAATACATGACTCAGGATATCACTAGAGATGCTGCCCATTTGCTATTTTTGGTGGATGCTAACCCTGTTGTACTTAACATGCCTGTCCATGTACTTGCGTAGGGTCATAACGAGCGATGCTATTGTTTGCCGTTGAGGTTAGCTGCATCCCATGTCTTACAGTATTTCACATCATTTTTGCAATTGCAGTTTAACTTCTAACATTTACTGGTTGCCTGTAGGTACACATGTCAGCGGCACTGATCCACGCTTCGACCCAGAGGAATAGCTCGCCTCCGCCGCCGCTGACTTTGGGCAGGCTTTAGCCAAGATGAATTGCCCCAGCAACTACCTCTCAGGACTTACCAAGTATGAACTCACGAGTTCAATCTTACCAATACCAGTCGCAATTAATGGCTATGTTTTGTGCGGTCGATGTATTAAGCATGTTGTAGTAAACATGCCTAACACGTTTTAGCTATTTCCCTACCTTTTTATAGACAACTGGGCCATTCTCTGCTCTGGTAGCACCTGCCTTGCGATGTTTAACTCTGCCAATTGCATTTTTATCAGTACCGGTTTTAATGCCTATTAAGCCTGTTGCAATTAACAGTTGTATCCATTTTTAAACAGTTGTATTTCAATGGATACAAACTTACAAAACATGACTTAGGATGCCGTTAAGCCTGTTGCAATTTACAGTTGTATCCATTTTTTAATATGTCCCTTTGCTGTCGTTCTACTCTCCGCAATGAAGATATACTAGAGATGATGCCCATTTGCTATTTTGAGTGGATGCTAACCCTGTTGTACTTAACATGCCTTTCCATGTACTTACGCAGGGCCATAACGGGCGATGTTGTTGTTTGCTGTCGAGGTTAGCTGCATCCCATGTCTTACAGTATTTTACATCATTTGTGCAATTGCAGTTTGGCTTCTAACATTTACTTGCTTCTTGTAGGTACACATGTCGGCGGCACTGATCCACTCTTCGACCCGGAGGAACACCTCGCCTCCGCTGCGGCCAACTTGGGGTGGGCTCTTGTCCATATGAAGTGCCCCAGCCACTACCCCTCAGGACTGACCAAGTATGAACTCACCAGTTGAATCTTACCAATACCAGTTGCAATGGCCATGTTTTTTACGATTCATGTATTAAGCATGTTGTAGTAAACACGCCTAGCCCATCTTATCTATTTTCCCTACCTTTTAATAGACAATCGGGCCATTCTGTACTCTAGTAGCACCTGCCTTGCGATGTTTAACTCTGACAATTTCATTTCTATCAGTACCAGTTTCAATGGCTATACTAGGTTGTCTGTTGCAGTAAACAATTCTATCCATTTTTTAATCCGTCCCTTTGCTACCGTGCTACTCTTTCGCAATGAAGATATCACTACAGATGCTGCTGTTTTATTACCATTTGCTATTTTTGGTGGATGTTAACCCTGTTGTACTTAACATTGGCTTTCCATGTACTTACACAGGGCTACAATGGGCGATGCTGTTGTTTGCCATCGAGGTTAGCTGCATCCCATGTCTTATACACCATCTTTCCTAAATATTAGAATTTTTAGAGATTCCAATATAGACTACATACGGACCAAAATGAGTGAATCTAGATTCTAATCTAAACTATATCTATAATTCTATATACATCTGTATGTAGTTCATATTGAAATCTCCAAAAATACTTGTACTTAGGAACGTAGGTAGTTGTATTTTACATCATTTGTGCAAACTCAGTTTAGCTTCTAACATTTACTGGTTGCTTGTAGGTACATATATGAGCGGTACTGATCCACGCTTCGATCCCTTTTGCGTATGGGCAATGAGATATTCATGAACAAGCGTCAAGTGAGGAAACTAAGAAAGATTGTTAGGCGAAAGAAACGGGTGATGAGAATTAAGCTCTTTATTTACACTTTGTCCAAGAAAACAGTGAACTTTAGGATGGCAAGTAATGTGTTGCCTTTTCCCCTGCCCACAACAAGTTACTCTATTAGACCTCAGTATCTGAAATTTTTGTCTTTTCAATGGTTTCCGAAGCTATTTACTGATGATTACCTTGCAAACTACATGACCGGAGTGGAGGCAACTAAGGCTAAAGTGTATAATTCATGCTACCATGATAATGCTCTAGAAGTCTTCCTGAAGGCGGTGAAGGACGGGCGGGCGATCGTCACAAGGGGTTGGACAAAAGTTGTTCATGCCTATGGCATGCAGGAGGGCACATTATGGGCATTATGCTTTTTCAACACCATCGGTAGCCCAAATGATTTACACTTTTCTCTTCACCTTTACTGCCTCTAAATATAGTGGTTCATCATAGTTAGTTGCTGTCAAATCCTGTAATTACTGAACATATTGTACTGAGAATTTTATTTATGGATTCGTTGTTGAACCATTGTGTTGAGAATTTGAATTCCACGTTTCATATTTCAAAATTTCCAATTCGAATAATAAATTACAGGAAAAAATAAAATTATACAGGAGCGAATAAAATAATGTGCACACGGTTAGAAAGAAAACAGCGTGTGCGGTGAAAGATAGAGAACAGACGGTTCTTTGACGTGAAACGTTTGCGATGCCCGACGGACGCACACACGGTTTCGTCTCATATGCGTGTGAGATTCATGGTAATACGGCAAACGTTTCAAACTTGTGTGCGTGTGTGATAGGAATACCTATCGCACACAGTTATGAAAATGGACACATTGGCGTTAGTAGAGGCACCGCACACATTTTACATTCTTGAACTGTGTGCGATAACGTACCTATCGCAAATATATTGGTAGATTAAATGTTGATGTCAACCTTTTTCACACGACTATAGCGGCGTAATCGTTTGGGATGTCTCTCGGATCAGAAACGTAATGTCGAGACATAACATGTGGGACTGGGGCGACTTCTCATACGTTTATTCTATGGCGATCGTCAGTAGCCGCTCGCCTATCCCCGACGGTTTCTGGGTCATGTGGGAAGGACCCCCCTATCGCAGTCACTCACTTGGCGACGGTTCAGAATGCCGTCGTGGAAAGGGGTTAAAAACCGTTTGTATAGCACGTTACGGTACCAGTGTGGGTAAGTTTTGTTCACTGTGTTCCTAAGAAAGGAGGTATAATCGTTGTTCCTAATGATAAAAATGAACTCATTCCACAAAGAATTGTAACTGGTTATAGGATGGTAACTAATTTTAGGAAATTAAACAAAGCTACTAGAAAAGATCATTACCCCTTGCCTTTTATAGATAAAATGTTAGAAAGACTATCTAAGCACACACACTTTTGTTTTCTTGATGGATATTCTGGTTTCTCTCAAATACCCGTGTCACAAGAGGATCAAGAGAAAACTACTTTTACTTGCCCTTTTGGAACATATGCTTATACACGTATGCCATTTGGTTTATGCAATACACCTGCTACCTTTCAAAGATGTATGACTGCTACATTCTCTGAATTTTGTGAAAAGATTGTTGAGGTTTTCATGGATGATTTATCCGTTTACGAGACTTCTTTTGATGATTGCTTAAGCAACCTTGATCGAGTTTTGCAGAGATATGAGAAAACTAATCTTGTCTTGAATTAGGAGAAGTGCCACTCTATGGTGAATGAAGGTATTGTCTTGGGACATAAAATTTCTGAACGAGGTATTGAAGTAGATAAAGCTAAAGTTGATGCAATTGAGAAAATGCCATGTCCTAAAGATATTAAAGGTATAAGAAGTTTCCTTGGTCATGCTGGTTTATAGAAGGTTTATTAAAGACTTCTCTAAAATTTCTAGGCCTCTTACCAATCTTTTGCTAAAAGATGTTCCATTTGTTTTTTATGATGATTGTGTAGAAGCCTTTGAAACACTTAAGAAAGCCTTAACCTTTGCACCTATTGTTCAACCACCTGATTGGAACTTACCATTTGAAATTATGTGTGATGCTAGTGATTATGTTGTTGGCATTGTTCCAGGACAAAGAGTTGATAAAAAATTAATTGTTATCCATTATGCTAGTAAAACTCTAGACAGTGCTCAAAGAAATCATGGTACCACTGAGAAAGAATTTCTAGCAGTTGTGTTTGCATGTGATAAATTCAGGTCTTACATTGTAGATTCTAAGGTAATTGTTCACACCGATCATACTGCTATTAAATATCTTATGGCAAAGACTCATTAGTTGGGTTCTATTGATACAAGAATTTGACTTGCATATTACTGATAGGAATGGAGAAGAGAATCTCGTAGCTGATAATCTATCTAGATTGGAAAATATTCTTGATGACCCACTACCTATTAATGATAGTTTTCCTGATGAATAACTAGCTATTATAAATGCTTCTCGTAATACTCCTTGGTATGCAGACTATGCTAATTACATCGTTGCTAAATTTATACCAACTAGTTTCACATACCAACAAAAGAAAAGTTCTTCTTTGATTTAAGACATTACTTCTGGGATGACCCACATATTTATAAAGGAGTAGATGGTATTATTAGGTGTTGTATACCTGACCATGAACGAGAACAAATCCTACGGAAGGGTCACTCTAAGGCTTACAGAGGACACCATGCTGTACATAGAACCACACATAAGGTATTAAATTCTGGTTTTTATTGGCCTACTCTCTTCAAGGATACTCATAAGTTTGTTTTGTCTTGTGATGAATGTCAAAGAATTGGTAATATTGGTAGATGTCAGGAAATGCCTATGAATTATTCACTTGTTATAGAACCATTTGATGTTTGGGGGATTTGATTATATGGGACCTTTTTCTTCCTCTAATGGGTATACTCATATTCTAGTTGCTGTTGATTACATTACTAAGTGGGTAGAAGCTATTGCAACTAGTAGTGCTGATCATAACACTTCTATTAAAATGCTTAAATAAGTTATTTTACCGAGGTTTGGAGTCCCTAGATATTTAATGACCAATGGTGGTTCACATTTTATTCATGGTCCATTCCGTAAACTGCTTGCTAAATATGATGTCAACAATAGAACTGTGTCTCCCTATCATCCTCAATCTAGTGGTCAAGTTGAATTGAGCAATAGAGAAATAAAGTTAATTTTGTAAAAGACAGTCAATAGATCTAGAAAGAATTGGTCTAAGAAACTTGATGATGCATTGTGGGCTTATAGAACCGCTTATAAAAATCCTATGGGCATGTCTCCATAAAATGGTTTATGAAAAAACATGTCATTTACCTCTTGAGCTAGAACATAAAGCATATTGGGCAATTAAAGAACTTGATTATGATTTCAAACTTGCCGATGAGAAGAGGTTATTTGATATTAGCTCGTTAGATGAGTGGAGAACCCAAGCATATGAAAATGCCAAGTTGTTTAAAGAAAAAGTTAAAAGATGGCATGATAAAAGAATACAAATATGGGAATTCAAAGTGGGTGAATATGTTCTATTGTACAATTCCCGTTTCAGATTCTTTGTAGGAAAACTTCTCTCTAAATGGGAAGGACCTTATATCATCAAAGAAGTTTATTGTTCCGGAGCTGTCAAAGTCAATAACTCCGAAGGCACTAATCCGAGGGTGGTCAATGGACAAAGAATTAAGCATTATATTTCAAGTACACCTATTAATGTTGAAACTAACATTATTCAAACTATGACACCAGAGGAACACATAAGAGAGACCTTCTAGAACACTCCAGAACCCCTAAAAGGAATAGGTATGTGATATGGTAAGTAAACCGACTCCAAAAATTCCATAAAAACACTTTTTGTTAGTTTTGGAATATTAGAAAAAATACGAAAATAAGAAACAACCGAGGGGACCCATGAGGTGCACACGAGGCACCAGGGCGTGCCCTGGTGGCTCGTGGGCCCCTCGTGTGCCTTCCCGACTCCATTTTCTTCTGGAATACTTGTTTTGCAAGATAAAATTCTTTATATATACTACCAGACATTTTGACCATTGTATCGTATATATCTCCTCTGTTCTTGTTTCGTGTTGCTTTCTGATAGATCTGACAGCAGTATGTTGCCACAAGACTCAGATGGAGAGAGAGCTATGTTTCTCATTATGCTGCAAACCCAAGGATCTATGGAGATATTGATCCATATGGTTGGTCCATGGAGGAGGAGCGAGGTGACGATTTAAACAAGACTGGGGCCATGAGCACAGAAGAGGATGAAGCACCCTTACCTCAATCGGGAGATATACACGTGGAATTCAAGATGTCGAGTCTCCCAAATAAAGTAAATGAATCTAAGTTTCAATTTATCCCGTTCCGTCTTCTGCAGGAAAGCAAGAATGCATTATCTGAAAGAGTATTGGAGCTTGAGCAAGAAGTCAGCAAGCTGAGGTAGGTAAATTGTGTTCTCAAACAAAAGCTGAAAGACAAGGCCACTACTTCATCACCACCATCACCATGGAAGAAAGAAACTTGAGTACACGGGTATGGGCACTCCCCTTGGCTTGTGCCAAGCTTGGGAGAGGTGCCCCGATATCGTATCACCATCACTTTTATTATCTTTACCTATCTTAGTTTGATCCTTAGTTATTTCATGATTTAGTATAATAAAAGTTAGTATGATTTATTTTCGAGTGCTAGTTTCGTGATCTATCTATCTATGTAATCGAGTTGAGAGTTATATAATAAAAAGTAGTTTGAGTTTTGTTTCTTTACTTTTATGTTTCAATCCTAGTAACTAAAATAATAGAAAAGATCATATGCTAATCTCATGGAAAGTAATGACTTTACATAAATAAATGTATAAGTGGTAAAATTTATTGGAAGTTGACAAACATAGCATTGGTCAATGATGCAATTCATGAAAGAACTAATATGGGGAGAGAAGATTCACATATAAATATACTATATTGGACGTCTTTTATGATTGTGAGCCCCCATTAAGTATTCTATGTCAAATTGTTGATGTTAGACAAGGAAGACAACATCATGAGTTATGTTTGCTTAAATTCACATAGAAGATATATTGTTATAGATCCTCCAATATGTGGTGCTTGCTCAATATCTTTTCTGGCCAAAAATCCGCACCAAGTAAAGATACTAATTGTGCATCCAAAAACCCTTAAACCCAGTTTCATGTCATGAGAGTCCACTATATCTACCTATGGATTGAATAAGATCCTTCAAGTAAGTTGTCATCAGTGCATAAAGCAATCAAAATTGCTTCTAAATATGTATGAACTTTTATTGTAAGGGAAAATAAGCTTCATACGATAGTTGAGTATGTGGACTTGAGAATCAAAATCTCTTACATGAGACTCTTCCTGAAATTATGATGAATTGCAATTGCCTTGTTGACTGAGAACATAGTTTGTTAGTTTTCAAGAAAGTTTATGCCTTGTACTTCGTTGTTGTGATGAATTGTTACTAGCTCATGAGAAGTTCTATGATGATATATATTCCTTCTATAAGATTTATCATGATGCTACTATGTCTGTATTTTGTTTTTATCGACACCACTCTCTCTAAACATGTAGTCATGCTTATCGATATCGGCTTTCGCTTGAGGACAAGTGAGGTCTAAGCTTGGGGGAGATGATACATCCATTTTGCATCATGTTTTCCTACTATTATTTATGATGTTTTTGATCAATATAATACTTTATGGAGCAATTCTAATTCATTTCTCTCTTAATTTGCAAGATTTATATAGAGAGGGAGATTGCCGGCTGCTGGAATTCTAGACCTGAAAAAGCTATGTCAGAGATACCTATTCTGCACATCTCCAAATGAGTTGAAATTTCACGGAGAATTATTTTGGAATAAATAAAAATATTGGAGAAACTAAATACCAAAGGGGCCACCCAGGTGCCCACGAGGCACCAGGGCACGCCCACCCCCCAGGGCGCGCCCTGGTGGCTTGTGGGGCCCCTGGCTAGCCTTCGGTGCCCATCTTCTTGTATATAAGCCCATTTGCTCTAGAAAAAAAAATAAGGAGAGGACTTTCGGGACGAAGCGCCGCCGTCACGAGGCGGAACCTAGGCAGTAGCACTTTTGCTCTCTGGTGGAGTGATTCCGCCAGGGATACTTCCTCCGGGAGGGGGAAATCGAAACCATCGTCATCACCAACAACCCTCTCATCGTGGGAGGACCAATCTTCATCTTCACCAACACTATCTCATCTCAAACCCTCTTGTATTCAATCTTTGTATCCAAACCTCAGATTGGTACTTGTGGGTTGCTAGTAGTGTTTATTACATCTTGTAGTTGATGCTAGTTGGTTTTTTTTGGTGGAAGATTAAATGTTCAAATCCTTAATGCTATTTAGTACCCCTCTGATATTGAACATGAATATGATTTGTGAGTAGTTACTTTTGTTCTTGAGGACATGGGAGCAGTCTTGTCATTAGTAATCATGTGAATTTGGTAATCGTTCGATATTTTGATGATATGTATGTTGTTGCTTCCTTTAGTGGCGTCATGTGAATGTCGACTACCTGACACTTCACCATCTTTGGGCCTAAGGGAAGGCATTGTGGAGTAGTAATTAGATGATAGGTTACTAGAGTGACAGAAGCTTAAACAATAGTTTCTGCGCTATTTCTGTACTTACTGGAACAAACCTCCCACTTATGCTATGGTTAGATTTATCTTAATTATTCTTTCATAGTTGCGGATGCTTGCAAGAGGGTTTAATCATAAGTGGGAGGTTTGTTCCAGTAAGAATAGCACCCAAGCACCGGTGTACCCACATATCAAATTATCAAAGTAACAAACATGAATCCAACAAACATGATGAAAGTGACTAGATGAAATTCATGTATGTCCTCAAGAATACTTTACTTATTATAAGAGACCGTTCCGGCCTGTCCTTTGCTACAAAAACGATTGGGCTACCTTCCTTCACCCTTGTTACAATTGTTACTTGTTGCTCGTTACAAATTACCTTGCTATCAAACTACTTGTTACCGACAATTTCAATGCTTGCAGAATTTACCTTGCCGAAAACCGCTTGTCATTTTCTTCTGCTCCTCGTTGGGTTCGACAATCTTACTTATTGAAAGGACTACAATTGATACCCTATACTTGTGGGTCATCAACGTTCTTATATTTCTTTATAGAGGGAGTATCATGTTCCCTTAATGCATAGACCATCACATTGTTAGTTGTACAATCATGGATGGACTAGGACCAGAGGGTGTGCTCATAGGCATTGGCCGTGGAGCACATGCTTTGAGTTGCATATTTACAAGGATATGTGCATCTGTCTGTGTGGTCAGGGAGTGCAATCTCTGTAGTTCTTTTTGTATGCTTTCTTTCTTATCTTCGTGTAATGTGATTTCCTTGTTTACGCAAATAGAACATGATTTGTGATCGATTTTCTCATGGTTTTGTTTGTCCCCTTGTAGTTTAGTGTCAAAAGAGTGGGCATTTTGGGCTGGGCAGGATTGGGCTTGCTATTGCAACTCGAGTGGAGGCCTTTGATTGCCCAGTCAACTACCACTAGAGAACAAAGAAGGACTACGCCAATTACATCTACTAGTTGACTATTGATGGCTACTACACAACTTATTCTTGTAGACTCGTGTTGGGCCTCGAAGCACAAAGTTTTTTAGGACAGTAGTAATTTCCCTCAAGTGGATGACCTAAGGATTATCAATCCATGGGATGAGTAGGATGAGGATAGTCTCTCTCAAACAACCCGGCGACCAAATACAAGAAATCTCTTGTGTCCCCAACACACCCAATACAATGGCAAATTGTATAGGTGCACTAGTTCAGCAAAGAGATGGTGATACAAGTGTAGTATGGATAGCAGATATAGGTTTTTGTAATATGAAAATAAAAAAAACCAGCAAGGTAGCAAATGGTAAAATGGAGCACAAATGGTATTGCAATGCTTAAAAACAAGGCCTAGGGTTCATACTTTCACTAGTGGAATGCTACTTCTTGAGCTTGCGTTGGTTTTTCCCTTGAAGACGAAAGGGTGTTGCAGCAAAGTAGAGATAAGTATTTCCCTCAGTTTGAGAACCAAGTATCAATCCAGTAGGGGGTACAAGCAAGTCTCCAATCTATGCACCTGCACAAACAATCAAACACTTTCACCCAATGCGATAAAGGGGTTGTCAATCCCTTCACGGTCACTTGCAAGGATGAGATCTGATAGTGATAGATATAAAAGATTACTAAAACGTAAAACAAAGTAAAAACAAATAAATTGCAGCAAGGTATTTTTTAGTTTTTTGGTTTATAGATCTGAAAATATATGATGGAAAATAGACCTGGGGGCCATAGGTTTCTCTAGAGGCTTCTCTCTTGAAAGAAAATAATACAGTGGGTCAACAAATTACTGTCGAGCAATTGATAGAAAAGCGCAAAGTTATGACGATATCCAAGGCAATGATTATGAATATAGGCATCACGTCCGTGTCAAGTAGACCGACTCCTGCCTGCATCTACTACTATTACTCCACACATCGACCGCTATCCAGCATGCATCTAGAGTATTAAGTTCAAAAGAATGGAGTAACGCCTTAAGTAAGATGACATGATGTAGAGGGATAAACTCAAGCAATATGATGAAAACCCCATCTTTTTACCCTTGATGGCAACAATACAATACGTGCCTCGCAACCCCTACTTTGTCACTGGGTGAGGACACCGCAAGATTGAACCCAAAACTAAGCACCTCTCCCATTGCAAGAAGAACCAATCTAGTTGGCCAAACCAAACCGATAATTCAAAGAAAAATACAAATATATCAAATCATGCATATAAGAATTAAGAGAAGATTCAAATAATATTCATAGATAAACTGATCATAAATCCAAAATTCATTGGATCTCGACAAACACACCGCAAAAGAATATTACATTGGATAGATCTCCAAGAACATCGAGGAGAACATTGTATTGAAGATCAAAGAGAGAGAAGAAGCCATCTAGCTACTAGCTATGTACCCGTAGGTCTGTGGTAAACTACTCACGCTTCATCGGAAGGGCAATAGAGTTGATGTAGAAGCCCTCCGTGATCGAACCCCCCTCCGACAGGGTGCCGGAAAAGGCCCAAAGATGGGATCTCACGGGTACAGAAGGTTGTGGCGGCGGAAAAGTATTTTGGTGGACGCTTCTGGTCGTTTGGGAATATTTCTAAATTTATAGGCCAAGAATTAGGGCTGGAGGAGCTCCGAGGGGCCCACAAGCCCTCAGGGCGCGCTCCTGAGGCTTGTGGCCTCCTCGGGACTCCTCTGACTTCTTCTCCAACTCTTATGTGTCTTCTGGTCCAAGAAAAATCATCGCGAAAGTTTTATTACGTTTGGACTCCGTTTGGTATTCCTTTTCTGTAAAACTCAAAAACAAGGAAAAAACAGAAACTGGCACTGGCACTGGGCTCTAGGTTAATAAGTTAGTCCCAAAAATAATATAAAATACCATATTAATGCATATAAAACATCCAAAATAGATAATATAATAGCATGGAACAATCAAAAATTATAGATACGTTGGAGATGTATGAAGCATCCCCAAGCTTAATTCCTGCTCGTCCTCGAGTAGGTAAATGATAAAAACAGAATTTTGATGTGGAATGCTACCTAACATATTTATCCATGTAATTTTCTTTATTGTGGCATGAATATTCAGATCCATAAGATTCAAAACAAAAGTTTAATATTGACATAAAAACAATAATACTTCAAGCATACTAATAAAGCAATCGTGTCTTCTCAAAATAACATGGCCAAAGAAAGTTATCCCTACAAAATCATATAGTCTGGCTATGCTCCACCTTCATCACACAAAGTATTAAATCATGCACAACCCCGATGACAAGCCAAGCAATTGTTTCATACTTTTGATGTTCTCAAACTTTTTCAACTTTCACGCAATACATGAGCGTGAGCCATGGATATAACACTATAGGTGGAATAGAATATGGTGGTTGTGGAGAAGACAAAAAGAAGGAGAAAGTCTCACATCAACTAGGTGTATTAACAGGCTATGGAGATGCCCATCAATAGATATCAATGTGAGTGAGTAGGGATTGCCATGCAATGGATGCACTAGAGCTATAAGTGTGTGAAAGCTTAAAAAGAAACTAAGTGGGTGCGCTTCCAACTTGCTTGCTCACGAAGACCTAGGGCAATTTGAGGAAGCCCATCATTGGAATATACAAGCCAAGTTCTTATAATGGAAAATTCCCACTAGTATATGAAAGTGACAACATAGGAGGCTCTCTATAGTGAAGATCATGGTGCTACTTTGAAGCACAAGTGTGGTAAAAGGACAGTAGCATTGCCCCTTCTCTCTTTTCTCTCATTTTTTCCTTTTTTTATTTGGACTTATTTTGGCCACTTTTATTTTTTTCAAAGTCCAGAGACTCATCCCAACTTGTGAGGGAATCATAGCTTCCATCATCCTTTCCTCACATGGGACAATGCTCTAATAATGATGATCATCACACTTTTATTTACTTACAACTCAAGAATTACAACTCGATTCTAGAACAAAATATGACTCCATATGAATGCCTCCGGCAGTGTACCAGGATGTGCAATGATCAAGAGAGACATGTATAAAAAATATGAACGGTGGCCTTGCCACAAATACTATGTCAACTACATGATCATGCAAAGTAATATGACAATGATGAAGCGTGTCATAATAAACGGAACGGTGGAAGTTGCATGGCAATATATCTCGGAATGGCTATGGAAATGCCATAATAGGTAGGTATGGTGGCTGTTTCGAGGAAGGTATATGGTGGGTTTAATGCACCAGCGAAAGTTGTGCGGTACTAGAGAGGCTAGCAAAGGTGCAAGGGTGAGAGTGCATATAATCCATGGACTCAACATTAGTCATAAAGAACTCACATAGTTATTGCAAAAGTCTATTAGCTATCGAAACAAAGTACTACATGCATGCTCCTAGGGGGATAGATTGGTAGGAAAATACCATCGCTCGTCCCCGACCGCCACTCATAAGGAAGACAATAAATAAAAAATTCATGCTCCGACTTCAACACATAACGGTTCACCATACATGCATGCTACGGGAATCACAAACTTTAACACAAGTATTTCTACCAATCCACAATTACTCACTAGCATGACTCTAATATCACCATCTTTATATCTCAAAACAAATGCAAGGAATCAAACTTCTCATAGTATTCAACGATCTTTATATGAAAGTTTTTATTATATCCCTCTTAGATGCCTATCATATTAGGACTAAATTCATAACCTAAGCAAATTACCATGCTATTTAGAGACTCTAAAATAATATAATTGAAGCATGAGAGTTCAACAATTTCTATAAAATAAAGCCACCGCCGTGCTCTAAAAAGATATAAGTGAAGCACTAGAGCAAATTGCCTAGCTCAAAAGATATAAGTGAAGCACATAGAGTATTCTAATAAATTCACGATTCATGCGTGTCCCTATCAAAAGGTGTTTCCATCAAGGATGATTGTGGTAAACTAAAAAGCAAAGACTCATATCATACAAGATGCTCCAAGCAAAACACATATCATGTGGTGAATAAAAATATAGCCTCAAGTAAATTTACCGATGGATTGAAGACGAAAGAGGGGATACCATCCGGGGCATCCCCAAGCTTAGATTCTTGGTTGTCCTTGAATATTACCTTGGGGTGCCTTGGGCATCCCCAAGCTTAGGCTCTTGCCACTCCTTATTCCATAGTCCATCAAATCTCTACCCAAAACTTGAAAACTTCACAACACAAAACTCATGAGATCCGTTAGTATAAGAAAATAAATCACCACTTTTTGGTACTGTTGAGAACTCATTCTTTATTTATATTGGTGTAATATCTACTGCATTCCAACTTTTCCACGGTTCATACCCCCGATACTACCCATAGATTCATCAGAATAAGCAAACAACACATAGAAAACAAAATATGTCAAAAACAGAACAGTCTGTAGCAACCTGTAAACTTTGTATACTTCTGTAACTCCAAAAATTCTGAAAAATTAGAACAACCTGGGAAATTTGTATATCAATCTTGTATATGAAATTCAGATCAAAATCATGCTTCTGTGATTTTTTTAAATTTTTTTACTGAGCACAAAAGTTTCTGTTTTTCAGCAAGATCAAATGAACTATCACCATAAGCCATCCCAAAGGTCTTACAAGGCTCAAACACTAATTAAAACACCAAAACACAATTACTACAGAGATAATAATGTGTATTTATTGAAAAAAAGAACCAAAAATAAAAAAACATAAAAATAAAATTGGGTTGCCTCCCAACAAGCGTTATTGTTTAACGCCCCTAGCTAGGCATAGAACATAGATCTAGGTATTGTCATCTTTGGTATGCAATCCATAAGTATCCCTCATAATAGATTCATATGGCAATTTAATTTTGTTTCTTGGAAAGTGTTCCATTCCCTTCCTTAATGGAAATTGAAATCTAATGGTTCCTTCTTTCATATCAATAATTGCACCAATCGTTCTAAGGAAAGGTCTACCAAAAATAATAGGACATGTAGGATTGCAATCTATATCAAGCACAATGAAATCTACGGGCACATAATTCCTATTTGCAACACTAAGAACATCATTAATTCTTCCCATAGGTTTCCTAATAGTGGAATCCGCGAGATGCAAATTTAAAGAACAATCATCAAATTCACGGAAACCTAGCACATCACATAAAGTTTTTGGAATCGTGGAAACGCTAGCACCCAAATAACACAAAGCATGGCACTCATAATATTTAATTTTGATCTTAATAGTAGGTTCCCACTCATCATAAAGCTTTCTAGGGATTGAAACTTCCAACTCAAGTTTTTCTTCAAAAGATTTCATCATAGCATCAACGATATGTTTAGTAAAAGCTTTGTTTTGATTATAAGCATGAGGAGAATTCAACTTGGATTGCAACAAGGAAATACAATCTATCAAAGAAAAATTATCATAATTAAATTCCTTGAAATCCAAAAGAGTGGGTTCATTGGTACTTAAAGTTTTGACCTCTCCAATCCCACTTTTATCAATTTTTGCATTAAGATCTAAAAACTCCGAATCATTGGGACTCCTTCTAGCTAAAGTTGACTCATCTCCAGTCCCATCTTTATGAAGATTTATATTAGAAAACAAAGATTCAATAGGAGTCACACTAATCACTATAAGATCTTCATCATTATTATCACAAGAAATCAAAGAACACGCTTTTACAAACCAATCTCGTTTAGCACGCATCCTAGCGGTTCTTTCTTTGCACTAATCAATAGAAATTTTAATAGCTTTTAGAGATTCATTAATATCATGCTTGGGTGGCATAGATCTAATTTTCAAAGAATCAATCTCAAGAGAAATTCTATCAATGTTCCTAGCCAAATCATCAATCTTGAGCAATTTTTCTTCAACCATAGCATTGAAAACTTTTTGGGAATCAATAAAATCTTTAATATTGTTCTCAAGATCAGAGGGCATCTTATTATAATTTCCAGAGGAATTGTTGTAGGAATTACCCTATTTATTAGAGGAATTACTAGGAAATGGCCTAGGGTTGAAATTACCTCTATAAGCGTTATTACCAAAATTGTTCCTACCAACAAAATTCACATCCATAGATTCATTCTTGTTCTCAATCAAAGTAGAAAAAGGCATATCATTAGGATCAATAGGATCACTCTTACTAGCAATCAATTTCATAAGTTCATCCATCTTGCCACTCAAAGTATTAATTTCTTCAATCGCATGCACATTTTTACTAGTAGAAGATCTTTCGATATGCCATTGAGAGTAATTAGTCATAATATTATCTAGGAGTTTAGTAGCTTGTCCTAATGTAATTTCCATAAAAGTACCTCCCACGGTGGAATCTAAAAGATTTCTAGATGCAAAATTCAATCTGGCATAAAAATTGTATGATCATCCATAAACTTAAACCATGAGTAGGGCAATTTCTTATCATCAATTTCATCCTCTCCCAAGATTGTGCAACATGTTCATGATCAAGTTGCTTAAAATTCATTATATCGTTCCTAAGGGAGATGATCTTAGCAGGAGGAAAATACTTGAAAATAAAAGCATCTTTACACTTATTCCATGAATCAGTACTATTTTCAGGCAAAGATGAAAACCAAGTTTAGCACGATCTCGTAGTGAGAACGAAAATAGCTTCAATTTAACAATATCATTATCCACATCTTTTTTTCTTTTGCATATCACACAACTCAACGAAAGTATTTAGATGGGGTGCGGCATCTTCACTAGGAAGGCCAGAAAATTGATCTTTCATAATAAGATTCAGGAAAGCGGCATTAATTTCACAATATTCCGCACTAGTGGCGGGAGCAATCGGAGTACTAATAATATCATTATTATTAGTATTGGAAAAGTCACACAACTTAGTATTCTCTTGAGTCATCGTGACAAAGCGAGCAATCTAGCACACAAGCAACCAAAAAGCAAACGAAAAGACGAACGGAAGACGGGCAAATAAAAAGGCAAATATTTTTGTGTTTTTTTGAAATCGTTTTAGAAGTGGGGGAGAGGAAAACGAGAGGCAAATGGCAAATAATTTAATGCAAGAGATGAGAGTTTATGGTGGGTACTTGGTAGGCTTGATGTAGAACCTCCCCGACAACAGCGCCAGAAATTCTTCCTGCTACTTCTTGAACTTGCGTTGGTTTTTCCCTTGAAGAAGAAAGGGTGATGCAGCAAAGTAGAGATAAGTATTTCCCTCAGTTTAAGAACCAAGGTATCAATCAGTAGGAGGGTACAAGCAAGTCTCCACTCTATGCACTTGCAAAAACAATCAAACACTTGCACCCAACGCGATAAAGGGGTTGTCAATCCCTTCACGGTCACTTGCAAGGATGAGATCTGATAGATATAGATATAAAAGATTACTAAAACGTAAAACAAAGGAAAAACAAATAAATTGCAGCAAGGTATTTTTTGGTTTTTTGGTTTATAGATCTAAAAATATAAGATGGAAAATAGACCCGGGGGCCATAGGTTTCACTAGGGGCTTCTATCTTGAAAGAAAATAATATGGTGGGTGAACAAATTACTGTCGAGCAATTGATAGAAAAGCGCAAAGTTATGACGATATCCAAGGCAATGATTATGAATATAGGCATGACGTCCGTGTCAAGTAGACTGACTCTTGCCTACATCTACTACTATTACTCCACACATCGACCGCTATCCAGCATGCATCTAGAGTATTAAGTTCAAAAGAACGGAGTAACGCCTTAAGTAAGATGACATGATGTAGAGGGATAAACTCAAGCAATATGATGAAAACCCCATCTTTTTACCCTTGATGGCAACAATACAATACGTGCCTTGCTACCCCTACTTTGTCACTGGGTGAGGACACCGCAAGATTGAACCCAAAACTAAGCACCTCTCCCATTGCAAGAAGAACCAATCTAGTTGGCCAAACCAAACCGATAATTCAAAGAGAAATACAAAGATATCAAATCATGCATATAAGAATTAAGAGAAGATTCAAATAATATTCATAGATAAACTGATCATAAATCCACAATTCATCGGATCTCGACAAACACACCACAAAAGAATATTACATGGGATAGATCTCCAAGAATATCGAGGAGAACATTGTATTGAAGATCAAAGAGAGAGAAGAAGCCATCTAGCTACTAGCTATGGACCCGTAGGTCTATGGTAAACTACTCACGCTTCATCGAAAGGGTAATAGAGTTGATGTAGAAGCCCTCCGTGATCGAATCCCCCTCCGGCAGGGTGCCGGAAAAGGCCCCAAGATGGGATCTCACGGGTACAGAAGGTTGTGGCAGCGGAAAAGTATTTTGGTGGACGCTTCTGGACATTTGAGAATATGTCTGAATTTATAGGCCAAGAATTAGGGTTGGAGGAGCTCCGAGGGGCCCACAAGCCCTCAGGGCATGGCCTCCCCCCTAGGGCGTGCCCCTGAGGCTTGTGGCCTCCTCGGGACTCCTCTGACTTCTTCTCCAAGTCCAACGTGTGTCTTCTGGTCCAAAAAAAATCATCATGAAAGTTTTATTCCGTTTGGACTCCGTTTGGTATTCTTTTTCTGTAAAACTCAAAAACAAGGAAAAAAATAGAAACTGGCACCGGGCTCTAGGTTAATAAGTTAGTCCCAAAAATAATATAAAATAGCATATTAATGCATATAAAACATCCAAAACAGATAATATAATAGCGTGGAACAATCAAAAATTATAGATACGTTGGGGATGTATCAAGCAATCTCTCAACAGTGTTAACATAATTGAATCATATAACAATCTCTCAACATGTGACAAAGAATCACTCCAAAGTTCTTATCTAGCAGAGAACATAAGATGAAATTGTTGTAGGGTATGAAACCACCTCAAAGTTATCCTTTCCGATCAATCTATTAAGCCATCCCTATAAGTGTCACAAACAACCCTAGAGTTCGTACTAGATTAACACCATATGATACGCATCAACCAACTCTAATATCACCTAGATACTCCAATGTCACCACAAGTATCCGTGAGTTGATTATTCAATACACATCAAACAACTTCAGATTCATAATATTCAATCCAACACAAAGAACTTCAAAGAGTGCTCCAAGGTTTCTATCGAAGAAAGAAGGACGAAAACATGCATCAACCTCTATGCCTAGATTACCTCAATGCCACCGCGGGAATCCGCAAGTTGATTGCCAAAACATATATCAAATGAATCAATAGAACACCCCATTGTCACCATGGGTATCCACATGCAAGATATACATCAAGTGTTCTCAAATCCAAAAAGTATTCAATCCCATAATAGTGAAACCTCAAAGGTAAAAACTCAATTCATCACAACAAGATAGAGAGGGAGAAACACCATATGATCCAACTATATTAACAAAGCTCGTGGTACATCAAGATCATGCCAAATCAAGAACATGCGAGAGAGAGAGAGATCGAACACATAGCTACTAGTACATACCCTCAGCCCCGAGGGTGAACTACTCCTTCCTCGTCATGGAGACCGTCGGGATGATGAAGATGGCCTCTAGTGATGATCTCCCCCTCCGACAGGGTCCCAGAGAATGCCTCCAGATGAGATCGCTTTGGTAGAGAGGCTTGCGGTGGTAGAGCGGAAGTTCTAGGTTTCTTTCTGGGGTTTCTGGTATTTATAGGAATCTTTGGCATTGGTTTCACGTCAAGGGGACCCACGAGGAAGCAACAAGCTCGGTAGGCACACCCTGGGGGGAAGGCGTGCCCCTAGGCTTGTCGCGTCCTCGTGCCTCTTCTGGTCCTTCCACGAAGCTTCGGGGGTCTCTTTGGGTCCATAAAAAATCATCGTAAGTTTTCAACTCATTCCGAGAACTTTTATTTCTACCAAAAAAACAAGATGCTAGTTCTGCTGAAAACAACGTCAGTCCGGGTTAGTTCCATACAAATCATACCAAAACCATATAAAATTGTTATAAACATGGCATGAATACTTCATAAATTATAAACACGTCAGAGACGTATCAGGATCCCCAAGCTTAATTCCTGCTCGTCCTCAAGTAGGTAAATGATAAAAGAAATAATTTATGAAGTGTGGATTCTAGCATAGTGCATAAGTTTGATCAATGATAATTTCAAACACTTTTTCTAGCATTATTATATATATCATAAACATTAGCTCATTTCACATAAAACTTCTCATGATTAAGTAGCAAGCTATTCACATGTTATGGTTCAAACAATGCATTCTATTGAAACTTAACAACCTATATTCTTAGTCACCAAACAATTACAATGCATCTCATTTTCAACAAAGTCTAAGTAAGAGCTCGACATACTCAATTATTATATAGTCTTCTACGATTGCTAATACGCAAAGCGTATTTTAGAACAAATAGCATCCATTAAACACAGGGAAAGATAGGGGCTTAATGTTTCCCCTCCCAACTCATTTATTATACAGATAATTGTCAACAATAATAATTCATGATCAAATATATTTGAATGGCCATATGTGCCTGGATCTTTCTTCACCGCATGATGCTTGCCAACTAGAGAATAATCAAGGTTGAAATGAGAAGGAATACTATGGACTCTTGAATGAAAGAAAAAATTGAAAAGTAAAACATAGGCCCTTCGCAGAGGGAAGCAGAGGTTGTCATGCGCTTTTCATTTTTGGATGTGCAAGCCCTTAACGCAACGGAACGTCACTTTATATTGCCCCTTGTGATAGCAACCTTTATTATGCAGTCCGTCGATTTCATTTCTTTACCATCACAAGTTCGTACAAAGCTTATTTTCCCTTGCAATAAAAGATCATACATATTTATGAGCAATTTTTATTGCTTTTTGCATCGATGACAACTTACTTGAAGGTCTTATTCAATCCATAGGTAGATATGGTGGACACTTATGGCAAGAAACTGAGTTTAAGGGTTTATGGATGTACAAGAAGTATTTCTACTTAGTACGAAATTTTGGCTAGCAAAGATCTTAAACAAGCACCACATGTTGGAGGATCCATAACAATATAACTTCTATGCAAATATACCCAAACATAACTCATTACGTTGTCTACCTTGTCCAACTTCAACTAATTGATCAAGTTTGAAAATAATTAATGGGTACTCACAATCATAAAAGATGTCCAAGATAATATATTTGTATGTGAAATTTCTCTTCCTTGTACTAATCACTCATGAATTGTTTGTATGACCAATATTGTGATTGTCAAACTTGAATATATTTTACTTTCTAAACCCAATGTGAAACTACTACTAGGCACGATACAAGCATATGAAGCACATATAATTTCAACTTTATGATATTGAATTCATTCAACAATTTACTCTTAGGATATATGGGAAGAACGAGAGTAAATGACAAACTACTCCGAAAAGATATAAGAGAAGATCAATGAGTAGTCAAATACTTAAGTAGCTATGGGAGGACTCTCTCTCATTCAAGATTTCAGATCCAATTTTTTATTAAAACAGAAAATAAAAGGGATTTCTATTCCTATGCCCGTGGTTCCTTAGTTGTACTCATTCATCTGCACGCTCTTAACTTTTGCTCACTTTTCCCCACTCCCTTGTCTGAAACCCTCAGAAATGGTCACAATGGTGGATACCATCGGGTCAATGCTTTGACCGTTAACTCTGACAAGTGGGACCATGTCGGAACAGGTCCTCCTTTGACCATTGTGACATGTGGGGCCGCATTGAGACACGTCAGATGGGCTTGTCTGAACCTCAAGCTCGAGCCGATCCAGCACCACGCCGCTTCGCCCCCTCCGCCGCCGTCGTGCCCTCAACCCTCTAACCCTATTCCCCTCCGCCACCATCGTGCCCTCCACCCTATAACCCTATTCCCGTCCGCCGCCATCGTGCCCTCCACCCTCTAACCCCCATTCCTCCTTCGCCGCCGTCGTGCAGCCTCCACCGCCATTGTGCCCTCCAACCGCTAACCCCATTCCGCCTCCGCCACCGTCATGCCCTCCACCAGATCTACCCCCAAATCCCCATCTGGATTAGGGGAGGGTTAAGCAGCAATGTTGGGGGAGTAGGCTCTCAAGCCCGTCGACCGTGGAGAGGATTGGGTTGAATCGGCGGCGGATAACTCATGGATTACACTGGGTAAGTGTTGATGCCCCTCTAATTGATTTGCGTTGATTTCTTGATTCGTAAATTCGGCCCTATTTGACCGCTATTTGCGTGAATCAAAATTTGTTGAATTGTTCCTGGCCTAACTGCAACCTTTATTTGAATCGAATGGGATTAATCCCACGCTTGCTTTCCGGCTGGCGGTTAGGATGGAAGTTAGTGTGTTGCGTGGTAGAAAACCGCATATGATTACTGGATTTTTCTATCCGAAGGTGGTAGAAACAAGTATGTCGTTCAAAGATTTGCTCGTGGCGCTCTGAAATTCTTCATATGGGTGGAGCACTGCCAATGCTATTGAACTAAAAAATTCAGCAGTACCGAGCAAAAATTTCTCCCAATAACTTACGATGAGCATCTGGGATTGCTCTTTACTTTGAATGCTGAAAGCCGCTTCGGTAAAATCCTTATCGAAGTGCTTCAGCCACACAATGAACGTGACAAGGGGAAGGGTGTTCAGAAATCTTCTGTCTTTGCTAATACCGAGCGCCCAGACACTCCTTGTAGGTCGAAACCAAGCAGAGCTAGTGGTTCTGAAAGTCACAATATGTCTGTTGCCGCTTCTTGTGATGCTTCTCCTGTCACTGCTGCAGCCGATGTAGAGCAAGATGCAGAGCCAGACGAAGAGGTGCCTCGAAATGCCGATGAGGATGAGAATATGTTCCCTGATCTTGTAGATACTGTCAGTAAACAAGCAATGGAAGATGAATATCTGGAGGAACCTATCAGTCATGCTAGATTTGATGGCACTGGCGATGAAGAGAGGTAGGAGAACATCGACAGCTTAGTTTTAGATGAAAATGATGGTGAGGACATGCCAACAATTGAGTGGAATAGGGAAGATCCTCAGCTAGCTATCGGCACCATATTCCAGTCGATGGTGGACTATCGTAATGCAGTGACTACATACTCCATTCTCACTAAAAATACATATGTGATTGATAGGAGTGAGCCAACAAGGTTCACTGTTCATTACCCATATGATAGGTGTAGATGGAGGTTGCATGCATCACATATGTTGAGGAGAAAGTTCATTCAGGTTTGTGTATTTTAGTTTATACTGATTCATTTTATTTTCAGATCATTGTGTAATGTTTTCTTAACTATATTTTGTTTGGGTCCCATTTTGTTTCAGATAAAAAAGAACCCACACCAGCACACTTGTCCACCTGGAGGGGGAGGAGGGAAGTCTAAAACAAAGCTAGCAAAGACTAGGTGGGCGGCAGATGCAATTTTGGATTGGATGAGAGAAATACCAACACTTGGTCCAACAGCACTCCATGGGAAGATATTTGAGAAGTACAAGATTGATATACCTTACATGAGGATTTTCTATGCTAAGGAAATAGCTCTTGACAGGATTAATGGTCCTCGGAATGAGAGCTTTCACTTGCTGTACACATTTAAATCTGAAGTGGAAGCTGCTAGTCCAGGGAGTGTTGTAGAGATTGACAAGCATACAGTTACATACAAAATTAAAGGGAAGTCATTTCAGAAGGAGTGCTTCAGGAGGGCTTTTGTTTGTTTCAAGGCTTGTTGGCAGGGGTTTCTGGATGGTTGCAGGCCCTATTTGGCTGTTGATGCAACTGCTTTGAATGGAAGGTGGAGAGGACAACTAGTGGCAGCTTCTGCAGTTGATTGACACAACTGGCTATTCCCAGTTGCATTTGGTGTGGTGGAGGCAGAGTCTGAGGAAAGTTGGGTCTGGTTTCTGCAGCAGTTGCGCAACCTTATAGGTACACCCCCAGGTTTAGCTATACACACAGATGCTTGCAAGGGTTTGGAGAGTGTAGTGGAAATTGTATTCCCTGGAGTGGAGCATAGGGAATGTATGTGACACCTAGCGCAGAATTTCATAAACAAATTCAAAGGTAAAGTTTATGATGATAACTTAAGGCCAGCATCATACACATGCAGTGAGAGGAAGCATGAGCATCATTTGAGAGTGTTGTATGCTCACAATCCTCTGGTGAAGGAGTACCTAGATGCACATCATGGAAAGTTGTGGTTAAGAAGCAAATTCAATGAAATCTGCAAAGTAGACTACATGACCAGTAACCTGGCAGAGTGTTTCAATGCAAAGATCAAGTCATTGAAAGGGCTTCTGATATGGCAAATATTTGATAATATTCGGCAGATGATCATGATAAAGATGGCTCTTCGCAAAAGAATTGTAGAAACAGAATATGTTGGAAATATGCCCTAGAGGCAATAATAAATTAGTTATTATCATATTTCCCTATTCATGATAATCGTTTATTATCCATGCTAGAATTGTATTGATCGGAAACTCAAATAGATGTGTGGATACATAGACAACAACATGTCCCTAGTAATCCTCTACCGGATTGATCAAAGATGGCTATGGTTTCCTAGCCATGGACATGAGTTGTCATTTGATAACGGGATCACATCATTAGGAGAATGATGTGATGGACAAGACCCAAACTATAAACGTAGCATGTGATCGTATCAAGTTTGTTGCTATCATTTTTTGCATGTCAAGTATATGTTCCTATGACCATGAGATCATGCAACTCACTGACACCGGAGGAGTACCTTGTGTGTACCAAACATCGCAACATAACTGGGTGACTATAAAGGTGCTCTACAGGTATCTCCGAGGGTGTCTGTTGACTTGCCATGGATCAAGATTGGGATTTGTCACTCCGTATGATGAAGAGGTATCTCAGGGCCCACTCGGTAATACAACATCACAAGAAGCTTGCAAGCAATGTGACTAATGAGTTAGCCACGGGATCTTGTATTATGGAACAAGTAAAGAGACTTGCCGGTAACGAGATTGAACTAGGTATGGAGATACCGACGATCGAATTTCGGGCAAATAACATACCGATAGACAAAGGGAACTGCATACGGGATTAGCTGAATCCATGACGTCGAGGTTCGATCAATAAGATCTTCATAGAATATGTAGGAACCAATATGGGCATCTAGGTCCCGCTATTGGTTATTGACCGTAGAGGTGTCTCGGTCATGTCTGCATAGTTCTCGAACCCGCATGGTCTACACACTTAACATTTGGTGATGATATAAGTATAGTTGAGTCATTATGATGGTTACCGAAGGTTGTTCGGAGTCCCGGATGAGATCCCGGACATGATGAGGAACTTCAGAATGGTCCGGAGGTGAAGATTGATATATTGGACGAAGGGTATTGGAGTCCGAAATTATTCCGGGGGTACCGGGTGATGACCAGCATGGCCGAAAGGGGTTTCGAGGGGTCCCGGCAAGTGTTGGGGGGGCTCATGGGCCAAGGGGAGGGGGCAAACCAGCCCACTAAGGGGCTGAGCGCCCCCTCACCCCATCTCACATAACCAGGAGGGTTGGGGGCGCCCCCTAGGGCTTCCCACCACTTTGCCTTGGGGGCCAAGTCTCCTAGGGGGGCAAAACCCATCTAGGGTTTCACTCTTGTGGCCGCCGGCCCTAGATGGGATCCCCTAGGGGCGCCCCCTCTCCCCCTTCCCCCTATATATAGAGAGGTAGAGAGAGGGCAGCCGCACCCTTCTACGCCACGGCGCTGCCTCTCCTCTCCCTCGCATCCCTCTTCCTCTCCCTAGTGCTTAGCGAAGCTCTGCTGAGATTCTGCCACCGCCACCGCCACCATGCCTTCGTGCTGCCGGAGGACTCAAGCTACTAATTCACCATCGATCGCTGGATCGAGGAGGTGAAGGCGTCATCAAGCCGTACGTGTGTTGAACGTGGAGGTACCGTCCGTTCGGCACTTGGATCGGGAATTCGTGGGACGGATCGTGATTGGATCACGAAGACGTTCTACTACATCAACCGCCTTTCTTAACGCTTCCGCTTAGTGATCTACAAGGGTATGTAGATGCAATCTCTCCTCTCGTAGATGGTCATCTCCTAGATTGGATCCTGGTGAGCGTAGGAAAGTTTTTGTTTCCCATGCAACGTTCCCCAACAGTGGTATCAGAGCTAGGTCTATGCGTAGATGACATCACGAGTAGAACACAAAGGAGTTTGTGGGCGTTGATATTCAGATTGCTTCCTTCCTTGGTGTTTTCTTGATTCGGCGGTATTGTGGGATGAAGCGGCCCGAACCAGCTTTACATGTCCACGTACATGAGACCGGTTCCATAGACAGACATGTGACTTTGTTGCATAAAGATGGCTGGCGGGTGTCTGTCTCTCCCACCTTAGTTGAATCGGATTCGACAAAGGCGGTCCTTGTAGAAGGTTAAATAGAAACTGGCATATCACCGTTGTGGCTTTGCGTAGGTAAGAATTGTTCTTGCTAGACACCCATAGCAGCCACGTAAAACATGCAGCAACAATTAGAGGACGTCTAACTTGTTTTTGCAGGGTATGTTGTGATATGATATGGCCAAAGACATGATGAAATATATTTGATGTATGAGATGATCATGTTTGTAATAGTTTATATCGACTTGCATGTCGATGCATACGGCAACCGGCAGGAGCCATAGGGTTGTCTTTAATTATTGTATGACTTGCGTGTTAATCATTAAGCGCTATGTAATGCTTTACTTTATTGCTAAGCGGTAGCAATAGTAGTAGAAGCATGGTTGGCGTGACAACCCCGATGGCAACACGATGATGGAGATCATGGTGTCATGCCGGTGACGATGGAGATCATGCTGGTGCTTTGGAGATGGAGATCAAAAGCACAAGTTGATGGCCATATCATGTCACTTATGATTTGCCTGTGATGTTAATCCTTTTATGCATCTTATTTTGCTTAGGACGACGGTAGCATTATAAGGTGATCCCTCACTAAAATTTCAAGATAAAATTGTGTTCTCCCCAAGTGTGCACCATTGCGAAAGTTCGTCGTTTCGAAGCACCACCTGATGATCGGGTGTGATAGACTCTACGTTCACATACAACGGGTGCAAGCCAGTGTTGCACATGCGGAACACTTGGGTTAAACTTGACAAGCCTAGCATGTACAGACATGGCCTCGGAACACAAGAGACCGAAAGGTCGAACACGAGTCATATAGTAGATATGATCAACATGGAGATGTTCACCATTGAAACCACCTCATCTCACGTGATGATCGGACTTGGGTTGGTGAATTTGGATCGTGTTACACTCGGACAATCGGAGGGATGTTGATTTGAGTGGGAGTTCTTAGGTAATATGATTAATTGAACTCATTTATCATGAACAATAGTCTAAGTTACCTTTGCAAATTTATGTTGTAGATCAATGGCTCGCGTTGTAGCTCCCTGTTTCAATACGTTCCTAGAGAAAGACTAAGTTGAAAGATATTGTAAGCAATTATGCAGGCTAGGGCCGTAGTCTGAGGATTGTCCTCACTGCTGCACAGAAGGCTTATGTCCTTGATGCACCACTCGGTGTGCCAACCCCTCTAGCGTCGTCTGTGGATGTTGTGAACATCTGGCAAACACGTTTAGATGACTACTTGATAGTTTAGTGCGCCATACTTTACGGCTTAGAATCGGGGCTCCTATGGCGTTTTGAACACCAGGGAACATATGAGATGTTCTAAGAGCTAAAATTGGTATTTCAGGCTCATGCCCGTGTTGAGAGGTATGAGACCTTTGACAAGTTCTTTGCCTACAAGATGGAGGAGAATAGCTCAGCCAGTGAGCATGTGCTCAGAATGTCTGGGTGCTACAATCGCTTGAATCAAGTGGGAGTTAATCTTCTAGATAAGATAGTGATTGACAGGGTTCTCTAGTCACTATCACCAAGCTGCTAGAGCCTCGTGATGAACTATAACATGCAAGGGACGGAGATGATCCTGGAGATGTTCGCGGTGCTTTTGGCTGCGAAGGTAGAAATCAAGAAGGAGCATCAAGTGTTGATGGTCAACAAGACCACTGGTTTCAAGAAGGGCAAGGGCAAGAAGGGAAACTGCATGAATGGCAAGCCAGTTGCCGCTCCAGTGAAGAAACCCAAGGTTGAACCTAAACCTGAGACTAAGTGCTTCTATTGTAAGGGGAACGGTCACTGGTAGCGGAACTACCCCAATAGATAAGAAGGCTGGCAACTTCAACAATAGTATATTTGATATACGTGTTATTGATGTGTACCTTACTAGTACTCCTAGTAGCACCTGGGTATTAGATACCGGTTCAGTTGCTAATATTGGTAACTCAAAACAAAAGCTACGAAATAAACAGAGACTAGCTAAGGGCGAGGTGACGATGTGTGTTGGAAGTCTTTCCAAGGTTGATGTGATCACCATCGCACGCTCCCTCTACCTTCGAGATTAGTGTTGAACCTAGATAAATGTTATTTGGTGTCTGTGTTGAGCATGAACATGATTAGATTGTGTTTATTGCAATACGGTTATTCATTTAAGTCAAAGAATAATGGTTATTCTGTTTACATTAATAATACCTTCTATGGTCATGCACCCAAGGTGAATGGTTTATTGAATCTCGATCGTAGTGATACACATGTGCATAACATTGAGGCCAAAAGATGTAGAGTTGATAATGATAATACCACTTTCTTGTGGTGCTGCCGTTTAGGTCATGTTGGTGTAAAGCGCATGAAGAAATTCCATGCTGATGGACTTTTGGAGTCACTTGATTTTGAATCACTTGACACATGCGAACCATGCCTCATGGGCAAGATGACTAAAACCCCGTTTTCCGGAACAATGGAACGGGCAATTGACTTGTTGGAAATCATACATACTGATGTGTGCGGCCCGATGAGTGTTGACGCGCACGGTGGATATCGTTACTTCTCACCTTCACCGATGATTTGAGTAGATATGGGTATATTTACTTGATGAAGCATAAGTCTGAAATGTCTGAAAAGTTCAAGAAATTTCAGAGTGAAGTTGAGAATCATCATAACAAGAAGATCAAATTCCTACGATATGATCGAAGGGGAGAGTATCTGAATTATGAGTTTGGCAATCACTTAAGACAATGTGGAATTGTTTCACAACTGACGCCGCCTGGAACACCACAGCGTAATGGTGTGTCCGAACGTCGTAATCATACCTTATTCGATATGGTGCGTTCTATGATGTCTCTTGCCAATATATCACTATTGTTTTGGGGTTATGCATTAGAGACAACTACATTCACTTTAAATAGGGCACCATCTAAATCCATTGAGATGACACCATATGAATTATGGTTTGGCAAGAAACCTAAGTTGTCGTTTCTTAAGGTTTGGGGCTGCGACGCTTATGTGAAAAGGCTTTAGCCTGATAAGCTCGAACCCAAAGTGGACAAATTGATCTTTAGAGGATACCCAAAGGAGACGATTGGGCATACCTTCTATCTCAGATCCGAGGGCAAAGTGTTTGTCACTAAGAATGGGTCCTTTCTTGAGAAGGAGTTTCTCTCAAAAGAATTGAGTGGGAGGAAGATGGAACTTGATAAGGTTGTTGAACCTTTACTTCAACCAGAGAGTAGCGCAGCACAGAAAGATGTTTCTGTGGCACCTACGTCAGTTGAAGATGAAGCTAATGATGATGATCATGAAGCTTCAGATCAAGTTACCGTCGAACCTCGTAGGTCGACAAGGGTGCGTACAACTTCTGAGTGGTACGGTAACCCTGTCTTAAAGGTCATGTTGTTGGACAACGGTGAACCTACGAGCTATGGAGAAGCGATGGTGGGCCCAGATTCCAACAAATGGCTAGGAGCCATGAAATCCGAGATAGGATCCATGTATGAGAACAAAGTATGGACTTTGGTGGACTTGCCCGATGATCGGCAAGCCATTGAGAATAAATGGATCTTTAAGAAGAAGACAGATGCTGATGGTAATGTCACCATTTATGAAGCTCGACTTGTCGTAAAGAAGTTTCCGACAAGTTCAAGGAGTTGACTATGATGAGACTTTCTCATTCATAGTGATGCTAAAGTCTGTTGGAATCATGTTAGCAGTTACTGCATTTTCGTTTATGAAATCTGGCAGATGGATGTCAAAACAAAGTTTCCTTGACGGTTTCCGTGAGGAAAGGTTGTATGTAATACAACCAGAAGGTTTTGTCGATCCTAAGGATGCTAAAAGGTATGCAAGCTCCAGTGATCCTTCTATGGACTGGAGAAAGCATCTCGGAGTTGGAACATACGCTTTGATGAGGTGATCAAGGTTTTTGGGTTTATACAAAGTTTGCAAGAAACTAGTATTTACAAGAAAGTGAGTGGGAGTTGAACAACATTTTTGATAAGTATATGTGGTTGACATATTGTTGATCGGAAATGATGTAGAATTTCTGGAAAGCATAAAGGGTTGTTTAAAAGGAGTTTTTCAAAGGAAGACCTGGGTAAAGCTGCTTACATGTTGGGCATCAAGATCTATAGAGATAGATCAGGACGCCTGATAAGATTTTCACAGAGCACATACCTTGACATGATTTTGAAGAAGTTCAAAATGGATCAGTCCAAGAAGGGGTTCTTGCCTGAGTTGTAAGGTGTGAAGTTGAGTGAGACTCAAAGCTCGACCATGGCAGAAGAAAGAGAAAGGACAAAGGTCGTCCCCTATGCCTTAGCCATAGGCTCTATATGATATGCCATGTTGTGTACCGAACCTGATGTGTGCCTTGCCATGTGTCTGGCAAGGGGGTACAAGAGTGATCTAGGAGTGGATCACTAGACAACGGTCAAAATTATCATTAGAAGAATAAGGAAATGTTTCTCGGTTATGGAGGTGATAAAGAGTTCGGCGTAAAGGGTTACCTCGATGCAAACTTTAATACTAATCCAGATGACTCTGAGTAGAGTTTCTCGGTTATGGAGGTGACAAAGAGTTCACCGTAAAGGGTTACGTCGATGCAAGCTTTAACACAAATCCAGATGACTCTGAGTAGCAAACCGGAAACGTATAGTGGAGTAGCCGTTTGGAATAGCTCCAAGTGGAGCATGGTAGCAGTTTCTACAGTATGACATAAAAATTTGCGAAGTACACACAAATTTGAATGTTGCAGACCTGTTGACTAAAACCTCTCTCACAAGCAAAACATGATCAAACCCCAGAACTAAAAGGGTGTTAATGACATGGTGATGTGAACTAGATTATTGACTCTAGTGCAAGTGGGAGACTGTTGGAAATATGCCCTAGAGGCAATAATAAATTAGCTATTATCATATTTCCCTATTCGTGATAATCGTTTATTATCCATGCTAGAATTGTATTGATCGGAAACTCAAATACATGTGTGGATACATAGAAAACAACATGTCCCTAGTAAGCCTCTACCAGACTAGCTCGTTGATCAAAGATGGCTATGGTTTCCTAGCCATGGACATGAGTTGTCATTTGATAACGGGATCACATCATTAGGAGAATGATGTGATGGACAAGACCCAAACTATAAACGTAGCATGTGATCGTATCAAGTTTGTTGCTATCGTTTTCTGCATGTCAAGTATATGTTCCTATGACCATGAGATCATGCAACTCACTGACACCGGAGGAGTACCTTGTGTGTACCAAATGTCGCAACGTAACTGGGTGACTATAAAGGTGCTCTACAGGTATCTTCGAGGGTGTCTGTTGAGTTGGCATGAATCAAGACTGGGATTTGTCACTCCGTATGACGGAGAGGTATCTCAGGGCCCACTCGGTAATACAACATCACAAGAAGTTTGCAAGCAATGTGACTAATGAGTTAGCCACGGGATCTTGTATTACGGAACGAGTAAAGAGACTTGCCGGTAACTAGATTGAACTAGGTATGGAGATACCAACAATCGAATCTCGGGCAAGTAACATACCGATAGACAAAGGGAACTGCATACGGGATTAGCTGAATCCTTGACATCGAGGTTCGACTGATAAGATCTTCGTAGAATATGTAGGAACCAATATGGGCATCCAGGTCCCGCTATTGGTTATTGACCATAGAGGTGTCTCGGTCATGTCTGCATAGTTCTCGAACCCGCAGGGTCTACACACTTAACGTTTGGTGACGATGTAAGTATAGTTGAGTCATTATGGTGGTTACCGAAGGTTGTTTGGAGTCCCGAATGAGATCCCAGACATGTTGAGGAACTCCGGAATGGTCCGGAGGTGAAGATTGATATATTGGACGAAGGGTATTGGAGTCCGGAATTGTTCCCGGGGTACCGGGTGATGACCAGCATGACCGAAAGGGGTTTCGGGGGGTCCCGGCAAGTGTTGGGGGGGCTCATGGGCCAAGGGGAGGGGGCAAACCAGCCCACTAAGGGGCTGAGCGCCCCCCTCATCCATCTCCCAGGAGGGTTGGGGGTGCCCCCTAGGGCTTCCCACCACTTTGGCTTGGGGGCCAAGTCTCCTAGGGGGGAAAACCCATCTAGGTTTCCCTCTTGTGGCCGCCGGCCCTAGATGGGATCCCCTAGGGGCGCCCCCCTCTCCCCCT
Source organism: Thinopyrum elongatum (assembly GCA_011799875.1). Taxonomy (NCBI): domain Eukaryota; kingdom Viridiplantae; phylum Streptophyta; class Magnoliopsida; order Poales; family Poaceae; genus Thinopyrum; species Thinopyrum elongatum. The sequence goes on from CM022300.1 coordinate 560,174,719, forward strand.
TCCCCCTATATATAGAGAGGTAGAGAGAGGGCAGCCGCACCCTTCTAGGCCACGGTGTTGCCTCTCCTCTCCCTCGCATCCCTCTTCCTCTCCGTAGTGCTTAGCGAAGCTCTGCTGAGATTCCGCCACCACCACCGCCACCACGCCGTCGTGCTACCGGAGGACTCGAGCTACTACTTCACCATCGATCACTGGATCGAGGAGGTGAAGGCGTCATCAAGCCGTACGTGTGTTGAACGCAGAGGTGCCATCCGTTCGGCACTTGGATCGGGAGTTTGCGGAATGGATCGTGATTGGATCGCGAAGACGTTCGACTACATCAACCGCGTTTCTTAACGCTTCCGCTTAGCGATCTACAAGGGTATGTAGATGCAATCTCTCCTCTCTTAGATGGTCATCTCCTAGATTGGATCTTGGTGAGCATAGGAAATTTTTTGTTTTCCATGCAACGTTCCCCAACAGAATATGTTGGCCATCTTATGCTCCCGTCTCTTATTAAGGCATTGCATGCAAGGCAAGAGGACTGAACATGAAATGCATTCGAGCGGCGACACGAGGCTGAGGTAACATATACTGACAGTAAAAATAGGGAATGGAGATATCCAGTTAACCTAGCAACTATGGAATGCAGTTGTAGTCAATGGCAACTCCGTGGGAAGCCATGCATACATGCCCTACATCTGATGACTGTTATAGGTGGTGAAGATGGTGAAGTTGATCAATACATCTCTGAATTTTTTTCTATTGCCAAATTCAGGACTGCTTATGCTTCCAATGTGCCTGCACTCTTGGAAAAGACCAATGGAACATAGTAGATCCAGGGTTCAAACTACATTCTCCTGTACTGACTAGACCACTAGGAAGACCAAGGAAGAACAGGTACAAAAGAGGTGAAGAGGGTCGTGTAAAAAGACAACGTAAGTGCAAAAAAATGTGGAACCCTAGGGCACATTGCTAGGCTATGTACCAATCCAGTGGATGCTTCATTTGGAGAAGAGGAACAATGGGCAGCAACAAATGCAGAGGAGAATGCAACATCAGAGCAGATTGAAGCTAATACAGAGGAGAATGAAGCAGCAAAGCTGATTGCAGCTAATGCAGAGGAGAATGAAGAAACTGAATTAGCATTGCCGGTAGCTTGGTATGTGTGCAACAACCGTCCCTTTTTGTGCATTTCTTCTCTTTTTATCGATGACTTATAATCTTTTTTCTGTTTGACCTAGCTCTAGGAAAATTAGAGGAAAAGGAGAGAAAAGGCCAAGAGAGAAAGAATATGAAGCCATGGCTTATGAAGGTTTTGAACCCCATCAACTGGCCAGTGGAAGTTCTCCGTCAGCACCTCGACAGCCACCAGCCGAAGTGAAGATCAAAAGGAAGAAGAAAAAGGTGGATATCCCACCTAGGGAAACCAGGAGCAAGGCTGTTAAGCCATCTCGGAACACAAGGAGCAAGGCAAAGATGTGAACTTCGAACGTTGAACGCAAGTTGTAAACTTTGAACTTTAAGAATTTGTACTAAGGTTTCTATCATCAATTTGAACAACTGTGAAAACTTGTATGATTTAATAATGTTATTTGTACTTTGATGTGAAATTTGAGGTAGAATACAAATTTGAGGCAAAATTTGAATTTTAGGAAAATCTTGAATTTGAACCAACAGTTGAACTCCATTGCCCTGTGGTGTGATGTTGCAATGTTTGCTGAACTATTATAAATGTTAGGTGATCAATCCGATCTCTTTTGCAGGGTAAAACTTATAGTCATGGGAAATGTGCTCTAAATGAGCTCCGAAGCTAGGGTAAACAGCCCCATTTGTAATCAAGTTTTTTTGGACCTACTCTAAATCAGCCAAATATTTTTTATTAACACCTATTCAATCTATATAGTGTAGATTCGAAGTCTCACTATTTATTGAATTAATCTTCATATTTTTACTTTTTTTGAAAAAAAATGTGCTTTAATAGAAAACCATTAAAAACACGTTTAAATTATGAAAAATGGAAAACTAAGTTCAGATCCTTCTTATTCACGTTGAAATGAAGCTTTGGTGATTTTGTTGATATTTTTTATTTTTTTCAAAAACCTAAACCCTACCTCCTCTCCTTGAACTCTCTCCAACGTTGTACATGATAGCTCATATGTGTGAAGGTTTTTTCATGAAAATGTCCATAGAACAAGTTTATTATTTTTTGTTGGTAACATGTCACATAAGACAACATTGTGCGCAGGTTTTATATTTTTCAATTTTTTAAAATTAATGGTGCTCATTTGACCACGATCGTGCCAGTTAGGTTTTTTTTAAATGTCCGTAGACCAAGTTTAGTATTTTTCCTCGTTAGTGTGTCTTATAAAACGACGAACGGTGAAGGTTTCATATTTTTTTGATTTTTTTAGATTAGTTATGCTCAGTTGAATATTGGTCAAACCCTAGATAACCCCGTTGACCAAATCCAAACCCCTCTATACCCCACAGGGTTTCGCCTAACCCTAGCTCCGAACATCAGCCATCCGATCATACCCTAGCGCCAAGCGACAACCCTCAGATATGGTCTTCTAGAAGGAATTCCGAGTGCAGGCTGCGTGCAGGCTCCGCGCCGTTGGAACACATGGACGGCTCTGCAACGTTGGATCGTTGGGCGATCTGCGAGAGGTTGGTTGTGCTCGCCCACCATTGCCTCCCATTTCTTCTGCTTCTTCTTCTGCGGCGACCAGAGGAGCCACTCATCTGCTTCTTCTTCTCCGACGACTAGATATGTCAAGCTCCACTTCAGCCTCCCGCCCCTCGTTGCCCTAGTATGGTCCACTTCCCATGGAGCAATGTCCTGACTTCCCACGCATCGCGTCACTAAAACGATTGACTTCGAGGGAGGACAAGAATGGCAACTTTTGGCGCGAGTTCGTGAAATGCGAGAGCAAGCCAGAAGAGCAGGTTAGATCTCATGATTTTTCTCTGATTTCTTTTTCTCTTTACTTTTAATTCTTTTTCGTTGGATCTGGGATTTAGGGTTCATGATTTCGTTTCAGATCATGAAGAAATGCACACATTTTGAATGGCTGGATGACTACGTTCGGAGGCTTCAAGGGGAGGGCTTGCTTCAATTCAATGGGGCCGCAACCCAGGAGCTCAATCTGCCGTCAGCCATGCGGAATTTGGTCTCTGAAAGTGCTGCTCCGACAGTTGGGGATGCGGACCTGAAGGGGGAATTAAAGAAGATGAACAAGAACTTGAGGTAGATGATTCAATTGAACAAGCAGGCGAATCTGATAGCTTTAGGATTTTATTTTTGTATAGTTGCTCTAGGCTTTGCTTACTATTTGGTCATCACTCGTTAGAGATGTTATTTGTATCATGTCATGTGCTCTAGGATTTGCTTAATTTGTGGATCATGTGCTCTAGGATTTGCTTAATTTGTGGATCATGTGCTCTAGGATTTGCTTAATTTGTGATCACGTGCTCTCTGTGTTGCTTAAACTATGTCTCTATCTCCATCTCTGAATCTCTATAGGTGTTAGTTTTTGACACTTTCAGTTTCATCAGACAACACCGAGCGCAAGAGAAAAAAGGTAGTTCTTGGGCCCAAAATGAAACCAAGCTCTGGTTGGGCCGTCGCATTGCGTTGACTGTCGAAGGCCCACAAAGATAAAAGAGGCCTAGAAAATAGTGCACGCACTGCCTCTGTTTTTCCCTTTTTTTTTGCTTGATGGTTTTGATTGCACCTACAGAGATTGAGTGCATGTTGGTTACATTACAAAAATAGGTTACATCATTTGAAATTACACAACAATTGATATTGCCACCAACAAGTCAACAATTACCGTTTTGTTTCATGCAATATGGCCACCAACAAGTAAAAAATGGGCTACCCTTCAAAAATTATTTTCATCATGCCAAATGGCCACAAACTATTCAAAAATTAGCTTATTTTTGTTCATACAATATATAGGGCCACCAACAATTCAAAAATTTTAGCTTTTTTCCTTCTTATTTTCAACAGCAACATGGCTCATTTTTCTAGCTTTAGTTTCCTTTTTGACACCTCAACTAGTCCATTAGCCGCGGCATGCCAAAACTTGACCCTAAAATATAAGGGCCAAAATACAAATATTACACAACATGAATATAACAAGCCGAATGGCCTACCCTCCAACCATTTTTACAAGGCTAACCCCAAAACTTGGAGGGAGTGACATTTTTCCATTTTTTTTAGACAAAGTTTTTTTTGAAATATACAGCACTTGCTGGTTTTCATTGAGGGATACCCTTTCATTGATTTAGCAGAAGGAGAGGTTACAAAAATGAGCAACTGATCGGTATGTTGGAAGAGAGTTTACATGTAGCCGTCTAGGGCTCAGCTACGGCACCATATCCATCTAGCGATATCTCATGTCAAATAAGCGTACAACCAACGACGTATAAAAGTAGCAAGCATAACACAGATAACCAACGACATATCAAATAAAAGTAGCAAGCATAACATAGTTCTTACATAAAACATGATATAACACGACAGCGATAAAAAGTTCACGATACAACCAACGACATAAGATAGAAATATATAAAAAAGCCCTAACACCCTAGGGCAAGACAAGCTTCACAAGACCGGGCCTTCACCACCATCTTCACTGCACCTCCTCTTCACTGCTCCTCCTCCATGCCGTCCTCATCGAGGTAGTAGGGGAGGATGTGCATACCGTTGCGGGTGGGGAAGGTGCTATCGAAGTCCGTGAATATGATGTAGGTGGTGAATGCGATGAATTCGCACTCACACCAAAAAACCTTGCCGAGGAGGTAGTATGCATCAAATCTATTGGTAAAGTTGGCGATGAGCCCTGTCAGCGGAGTGCTGGAGTTTCGATGCACTTCCTCCAGTCAGAACATCACCGGCGAGCCCGCTGGGAGGTGGGTGAAGCCCGCACCGAGGAACCACTAGGCAAACTCCTTTGCACCCCTCCAGCGTGAGATCGCCCACACGCGGAGCGTCGTCTCCACGATGACGCCGGTGGGGTACCGCCTCTCCGGCATGGTCGGTGGTAGCTGGAATGTGGGGGCCGTAGTACTGCATCCTCGCCTCACTTCAAGAGTGCTCTGGATTTGGGTGAAGAAGAGAAGGGGGCGATGCAAATGGATGTGTGGAGAATAGGTGGAGGGTTGGGTGGTTTAAATAAGGGCACCGTCCATGCTCTGGATTTTCTATGTTCAAATGAGCCGTGTTGATCGATATGCCACTTTAATTGCCAACCGGTTTTAATTGCCATGCTGAATTGATGCGAGTGGATCGAAAAGGCTGAAACGATGCTCTAAATCAAGGAGACATGCGTGCGAGAAGAGACGAACCAGCTGCAGCGACCGTCGCTGCATCCGTGGCGGCTCACATGCAGGAAAGAGGCTCGGTCAGCACATCGTGCCGGCGGGCATCGGCGTATGCAGGTAGGCTAGCTAGGTGCATGCATAGCAGGCTAGCTGGATACATCGTGCATGCATAGCAGGCTTCTGTCGTGGCGGTGCGCGCAGGCGTTTCATGCAACGGCCCAACAAAACCAAAGAAACCACGGCCCAACGGTCGAACAGCGCCACCGTTCAATGCGGCCCCACTTGTCAGGTCCAACAGACAACACAGTCCAGCGTGGCCCCACTCGTCAGAGTTAACGGTCAAAGCATTGACCTGACGACATCCACCGTTGTGACCATTTCTGAGGGTTTCGGCCAAGAGAGTGTGGAAAAGTGAGCAAAAGTTAAGAGCGTGGGGATGAATAAGTACAACTAAGGAACCAGGAGATATACACGTGGAATTCAAGAAGTCGAATCTCCCATATACAGTAAATGAATCTAAGTTTCAATGTATCCCGTTCTGTCTTCTGCAGGAAAGCAAGAACACATTATCTGAAAGAGTATTGGAGCTTGAGCAAGAAGTCAGCAAGCTGAGGTAGGTAAATTGTGTTCTCAAACAAAAGCTGAAAGACAAGGCCACTACTTCATCACCACCATCACCACGGAAGAAAGAAACTTGAGTAAACGGGTATGGGCACTCCCCTTGGCTTGTGCCAAGCTTGGGGGAGGTGCCCCGGTATCGTATCACCATCACTTTTATTATCTGTACCTATCTTAGTTCGATCCTTAGTTATTTCATGATTTAGTATAATAAAAGTTAGTATGTTTATTTTCGAGTGCTAGTATCATGATCTATCAATCTATGTAATTGAGTTGAGAGTTATACAATAAAGAGTAGTTTGAGTTTTGTTTCTTTACTTTTATGTTTCAATCCTAGTAATGAAAATAATGGAAAAGATCATATGCTAATCTCATGGAAAGTAATGACTTTACATAAATAAAAGTATACGTGGTAAAATTTATTGGAAGTTGACAAACATAGCATTGGTCAATGATGCAACGCATGAAAGAACTAATAAGGGGAGAGAAGACTCACATATAAATATACTATCTTGGACATCTTTTATGATTGTGAGCCCCCATTAAGTATTCTATGTCAAATTGTTGACGTTAGACAAAGAAGACAATGAAATGAGTTATGTTTGCTTATATTCACATAGAAGTTATATTGTTATAGATCCTCCAACATGCGGTGCTTGCTCAATATCTTTTCTAGCCAAAAAATCCGCACCAAGTAAAGATACTACTTGTGCAACCAAAAACCCTTAAACCCAGTTTCATATCATGAGAGTCCACTATATCTACCTATGGATTGAATAAGATCATTCAAGTAAGTTGTCATCGGTGCATACAGCAATAAAAATTTCTTCTAAATATGTATGATCTTTTATTGTTAGGGAAAATAAGCTTCATACGATCTTGTGATGGTAAAGAAATAAAAGCGACAGACTGCATAATAAAGGTTGCTATCACAAGGGGCAATATAAAGTGACGTTCCTTTGCATTAAAAGCATGCACATCCAAAAATGAAAAGCGCATGACAACCTCTGCTTCCCTCTGTGAAGGGCTTATCTTTTACTTTTATGTATTTACTTTTCATGCAAGATTCAATAGTGTTCTCCTCTATTCCTTTTTGTTTTTCTCTTTTGCAAGCATCATGTGGTGGGGAAAGATCTAGGCATATATATCCAGTTGGATATGGGTGATCGTGAGTTATTATTGTTGACATTACCCTCGAGGTAAATGAGTTGGGAGGCAAAAATAAGCCCCTATCTTTCTATGTGTCTGACTGAAACTTTTGCTCGATATATATGTCGTGAGTGTGAGCAATCATAGAAGACTAAATGATAGTTGAGTACGTGGACTTGATAATCAAAAGCTCTTACATGAGACTCTTCCTGAAATTATGATGAATTGCAATTGCCTTGTTGACTGAGAACATAGTTTGTTAGTTTTCAAGAAAGTTTATGCCTTGTACTTCGTTGTTGCGATGAATTGTTACTTGCTCATGAGAAGTTCTATGATGATATATATTGCTGCTACAATATTGATCATGATGGTACTATGTCCGTATTTTGTTTTTATTGACGCCTCTCTCTCTCTAAACACATGGTCATCCTTATCGATATCGGCTTTCGCTTTAGGACAAGCGAGGTCTAACCTTGGGGGAGTTGATACGTCCATTTTGCATCATGTTTTCCTACTGTAATTTATGATGATTTTGATCAATATAATACTTTGTGGAGCAATTCTAATTCCTTTTCTCTCTTAATTTGCAAGATTTATATGGAGAGGGAGATTGTCGGCTGCTGGAATTCTGGACCTGAAAAAGCTATGTCAGAGATACCTATTCTGCACATCTCCAAGTGAGTTGAAATTTCACGGAAAATTATTTTGGAATAAATAAAAAACACTAGAGAAAATAAATACCAGAGGGGGGCACTCACGTGCCCACGACGCACCAGGGCGCACCCACCCCCCAGGGTGCGCCCTGGTGGCTTGTGGGCCCCCTAGCCAGCCTTCGATGCCCATCTTCTTGTATATAAGGCCATTTTCCCTAGAAAAATTAAGGAGAGGACTTTCGGGACAAAGCGCCGCCGTCTCGAGGCAGAACCTGGGCAGTAGCACTTTTGCTCTCTGGTGGAGTGATTCTGCCGGGGATACTTCCCTCCGGGAGGGGGAAATCGAAGCCATCATCTTCACCAACAACCCTCTCATGATGGGAGGACCAATCTTCATCAACATCTTCACCAACACCATCTCATCTCAAACCCTAGTTCATCTCTTGTATTCAATCTTTGTACCCAAACCTCAGATTGGTACCTGTGGGTTGCTACTAGTGTTGATTACATCTTGTAGTTGATGCTAGTTGGTTTATTTGGTGGAAGATTAAATGTTCAGATCCTTAATGCTATTCAGTACCCCTCTGATCTTGAACATGAATATGATTCGTGAGTAGTTACTTTTGTTCTTGAGGACATGGGAGAAGTCTTGTCATAAGTAATCATGTGAATTTGGTATTCGTTTGATATTTTGATGATATGTATGTTGTTGCTTCCTCTAGTGGTGTCATGTGAACATCGACTACATGAAACTTCACCATCTTTGGGCCTAAGGGAAGGCATTGTGGAGTAGTAATTAGATGATAGCTTACTAGAGTGACAGAAGCTTAAACCCTAGTTTATGCGCTATTCGGTAAGGGGTTGATTTGGATCCATATGTTTCATTTGATGGTTAGATTTATCTTAATTTTTCTTTCGTAGTTGCGGATGCTTGCGAGAGGGGTTAATCATAAGTGGGAGGTTTGTTCCAGTAAGAATAGCACCCAAGCACCGGTCCACCCACATATCAAATTATCAAACTAACGAACACGAATCAAACAAACATGATGAAAGTGACTAGATGAAATTCATGTGTGTCCTCAAGAACACTTTGCTTATTATAAGAGACCGTTCCATCCTGTCCTTTGCTACAAAAAGGATTGGGCTACCTTCCTGCACCCTTGTTACAATTGTTACGTGTTGCTCATTACAAATTACCTTGCTATCAAACTACTTGTTACCGACAATTTCAGTGCTTGCAGAATTTACCTTGCTGAAAACTGCTTGTCATTTCCTTCTGCTCCTCGTTGGGTTCGACAATCTTACTTATTGAAAGGACTACAATTGATACGCTATACTTGTGGGTCATCAACGATCTTATATTTCTTTATAGAGGGAGTTTCATGTTCCCTTAATGCATAGACCATCACATTGTTAGTTGTACAATCATGGATGGACTAGGACCAGAGGGTGTGCTCATAGGCATTGGCCGTGGAGCACATACTTTGAGTTGCATATTTACAAGGATATGTGCATCTATCTGTGTGGTCAGGGAGTGCAATCTCCGCAGTTCTTTTTGGATGCTTTCTTTCTTATCTTCGTGTAATGTGATTTCCTTGTTTACGCAAATAGAACATGATTTGTGATTTGATTTTCTCATGGATTTTGTTTGTCCCCTTGCAGTTCAGTGTCAAAAGAGTGGACATTTTGGGCTGGGCAGGATAGGGCTTGCTATTGCAACTCTAGTGGAGGCCTTTGATTGCCCAGTCAACTACTACCAGAGAACAAAGAAGGACTATGCCAATTACATCTACTAGTTGACTGCTGATGTCTACTACACAACTTATTCTAGTAGACTCGTGTTGGGCCTCGAAGCATAGAGTTTTGTAGGACAGTAGCAATTTTCCCTCAAGTGGATGACCTAAGGTTTATCAATTCGTGGGAGGCGTAGGATGAAAATAGTCTCTCTCAAACAACCCTGCGACCAAATACAAGAAATATCTTGTGTCCCCAACAGACCCAATACAATGGAAAATTGTATAGGTGCACTAGTTCAGTGAAGAGATGGTGATACAAGTGTAGTATGGATAGTAGATATAGGTTTTTGTAATCTGGAAATAAAAAAACAGCAAGGTAGCATGTGGTAAAACGGAGCACAAAAGGTATTGCAATGCTTAAAAACAAGGCCTAGGGTTCATACTTTCAATAGTGCAATCTCTCAACAGTGCTAACATAATTGAATCATATAACAATCCCTCAACATGCGACAAAGAATCACTCCGAAGTTCTTATCTAGCGAAGAATATAAGATGAAATTGTTGTAGGGTACGAAACCACCTCAAAGTTATCATTTCCGATCAATCTTTTGAGCCATCCCTATAAGTGTCACAAACAACCCTAGAGTTCGTACTAGATTAACACCATATGATACGCATCAATCAACTCTAATGTCACCTAGATACTCCAATGTCACCACAAGTATCCATGAGTTGATTATTCAATATGCATCAAATAACTTCAGATTCATAATATTCAATCCAACACAAAGAACTTCAAAGAGTGACCCAAGGTTTCTACCGTAGAAAGAAGGACGAAAATGTGCATCAACCTCTATGCCTAGATTACCCCAATGTCACCGCAGGAATCCGCAAGTTGATTGCCAAAACATATATCAAGTGAATCAATAGAACACCCCATTGTCACCACGGGTATCCACATGCAATACATACATCAAGTGTTCTCAAATCCAAAAAGTATTCAATCCCATAATAGTGAAACCTCAAAAGTAAAAAACTAAATTCATCACAACAAGATGGAGAGGAAGAAACACCATATGATCCAACTATATTAACAAAGCTCGCGGTACATCAAGATCGTGCCAAATCAAGAACCCGAGAGAGAGAGAGAGAGAGAGAGAGAGAGAGAGAGAGAGAGAGATAGAGAAGGATCAAACACATAGCTACTGGTACATACCCTCGGCCCCGAGGGTGAACTACTCCCTCCTCGTCATGGAGACCGCCGGGATGATGAAGTTGGCCTCCCATGATGATTTCCCCCTCCGACAGGGTGCCAGAGGAGGCCTCTAGATGAGATCGCTTTGGTATAGAGGCTTGCGGTGGCGGAGCAGAAGTTCTAGGTTTCTTTCTGGTGTTTCTGGTATTTATTGGAATTTTTGGCGTTGGTTTCATGTCAAGGGGGCCCACAAGGAAGTGACAAGCTTGGTAGGCGTGCCATGGGGGGAGGGCGCGCCCCCAGGCTTGTCGCGTCCTCGTGGCTCTTCTGGTCCTTCCACGAAGCTGCGGGGGTCTCTTTTGTACATAAAAATCGCCGTAAATTTTCATCTCATTCTGAGAACTTTTATTTCTGCCCAAAAACAACACCACGATAGTTCTACTGAAAACAGCGTCAGTCCGGGTTAGTTCCATACAAATCATACCAAAACCATATAAAATTGTCATAAACATGGCATGAATACTTCATAAATTATAGAGGGACGTATCACTAACTAACTGGCTTAGTTAGACATTACTATTTATTAAGCTGTGGAGATTGGCTGAAGTCTTGAACCAGATGGGTTCCTGACGGGGGAAATTCCAGCCAGCAGGTCTAAATCTGATACTTGCGACCGTCTCTCCTACTTTTGGCAGCAGAGCATGGTGGTACATATTAGGGTATGTGATAATCCCCAAGTGCAAGGAATTATCGTAGCAATTTCGAAAGATGGAAGTGGTAAGTATGGAGTGTCGAACCCACAAGGAGCTAAAGGTAAGATCAATATTCTCTCAAGTCCTATCTGCCACTGATACGACTCTACATATACCGAGCGTTTGCTTTTATCTAGAAATGAGAAATAAAACTACGTTGTGGGTATAAATAGGATAGCTTTGCATGATACCGGAGAACTAAAACATAAAAATAGGTGCTGCCTAAATAAAGTTAGAATATATTACAAATAGCAAGTGTGAAATAATGATGGTATGGTGTGCGGAATTGTCCTAGGTAATTGTTAACAAGACCGGTAATCATTATTGCAATTTTATATGAGGCAGAGGCATGAGCTAACATACTTTCCGTATGTGGATCAAATGAACTTACAATTGGACCTCTAGCAAGCATCCGCAACTACTAGAAATCATTAAGGTAAACCCAACCATAGCATTAAGTATCAAGTCCCCTTTACTCCCATACGCAACAACCCCCTTACTCGGGTTTGTGTTTTAGTCACTCACGCAACCCACTATAAGCGAATCATGAACGTATTGCAACACCATACAGCGGGAATCCACCACGTGTGTGCGGCACGGAAGGCGCCATAGGACAACACCAAAATAAAACATACAACTCAAACCAATCAAGATCATCAATCAACCCAAAGGACAAAAGAAATCTACTCAAAACATCATAGGATGGCAACACATCATTAGATAATAATATGTGGCATAAAGCACCATGTTCAAGTAGGGGATTACAACAGGATGCGGGAGAGTGGACCGCTGAAAAGAGATGAGGGAGGTGATGAAGACGGTGACACTGCTAGGGAAATGCTTATAGGTAGGACATCAGTAGTAGCGCTGGAAAATAGCAAGCACTGCTGCTAATTAGCAGTAGCGTTGTTCCAGGGCAGCGCTACTAGTAACTCTTTAGCAGAAGTGCTGGAAAATAAAAAAGCGTTACTACTAAGTGAGACCAGACGAGGCCATCGACGCTAGTTGTAGTAGCAGCGTTGTCCAGAATACAGCGCTACTACTAAGATTTTAGCAATAGCGCGTTATTTGATAGTAGCGCTACTGATAATGGGCCCCACTTAATAGTAGCGCTTTTCCCGGAAAGAGCTACTACTAAGTACCATAGCTGCAGCGCTTTCTGTGAAACAGCGCTACTGCTCGTGAGGCTTGGTGAAACTCTTCAACACCCACCACAATAAAAAGAAGTTAAAAAGATTCCCAAATTTGACAATATCTCAACATAATTCCATATACCTCTCAACCATTGTTTCCATTATTCTCTCTGCATCCTACTCTCTTCTCTACCCATAGCCCCCTCCACCATAACTCTCCTCCATAAATGGCCTTCTCATATCTCTCTCTCTTCCTCCTACCTCTCTTCTCTCCCCATTAATGCCTCCTCCACCATAACTCCCTCTCCATTAGTTAGCTAGAGTCATCTCTCCTCCCCAACAACTAGATCTAGCTAGCTATTTAGCCATCCACACTTTCGATCCCTATAGGTAGCAAAAGGCCTCATCTAACCGTGCTCGGTCTCGATCTCTCAGGAGATAGGTAAGTAAAAAAGTTGTGCATTTCAAGAATGAGGAATATGTGTGTTTGGGATATGGAGAGATTTGTGCGAGTGACATGCCCCCGAGTTGCTTATGTTTTGCTGAAATGTCGATTTATTTCCGTTTCGGTGAATTTCGAGCAAACTCGACATGTCCTATTTTTAGGCAAGTTCATGCCAAATTTTTATATGACTTTGATGCATGCATGCATTTTGTTTATAACCCTTTTGCTTGTTATACCGTGCAGTCGGTCATGAAGGTGAGTGCATGGAAGGTGGAGCGCTACATGCAATCCGCAGTGATGGACATGTATGCAAATAATCGGACTAGGATTAGATGTCCGTGTACAAGATGCAAAGAAGGAGTCCTTTTGGACCCTTTTGATCGTGGCAGTTTGAAGGCGCACCTGCTGATGAATGGTTTCATGGATGGCTATACTCGGTGGATAAGTGAAGATGATGATGATGAGGATGTCCACATGGCAGGGAATAACGACATGGGGCTAGATGAAGAGATGATTGATCGACACGAAGACGATGGCACCGGACATGGCAGTGGGGAAGAGTCCAGAAATGACGGCGGTGGAGAAGATTCCGGACACAGTGAAGAAGAGTCCGGACATGGCAGAGAAGAGGCGGCGGTCACACCGCAGTCTTCGACGCTACTAAGTGCAATCGTGCAGGACCCTCATGTTCGAGACCTCCTTCGCAAGAGTACGACTAGCGAGAGAGCTGCTTCTAGAGAGGAGGCCAAGCTGGCGCAACTTGAAGTAGACTTGAAGACTCCATTGTATGACGGTTGCGATCCCGAGGTGACCCGCTTGAGTTTCACGCTCAAACTTCTAAAGAAGAAGGCCAAAAACAAATGGACAGACAAAAGCCTCGATGAGCATTTGAAGTATCTACATAATAAAGTTCTTCCCGTGGGGAACCTGTGTCCTACTAGTGTTGAGGAGGCCAAGAAAATCATTTGCCCTTTTGATTTGCCGCACATTAGGTACCACGCATGCATCAACGATTGCATCATTTATCGGGGGGAGCACGCGGAAAAATCCAGCTGTCCGGTGTGCAATGCTTCTCAATACAAGAAGGCAGGAAAGAAAGCTCCTCAGAAAGTTGTATGGTACTTTCTGATCACTCCCCATCTGCAGCGGTATTTTGTAGATCCTAAGGAAGCAAAGCTCATGCGCTGGCAGGCGGAGAGGAAGAAGCCCGATGATGGAGATGATCTGAAGCTGAGACACCTCGTAGATGGTAGCCAGTGGAGAGCATTCAACACCGTATATGGATTTGCTGAAGAAGATCCAAGGAACATCGTGCTTGGTGCGAGTACCGATGGCATGAATCCGTTTGGAAACCAGAACACCAACCACAGCACATGGCCCGTCTTTGTATGGATGTACAACCTCCCCCCATGGAAGTGCATGAAGACAAAGCACATACACATGAGAATGCTGATTCAAGGGCCGAAACAACCAGGAAATAATATTAACCTGTATATGGGGCTTTTGAAAGAGGATCTAGACACGTTATGGAAAACACTGGCATGGACATGGGATGCCAGCAAAGGAGAGTATTTCCATATGAGAGTCGCGCTGATGACGACGGTGCGCGACTATCTCGGTTACGGGTACACCTCATGCCAGGTGTGCCACGGATACTACGGATGCACGAGCTGCATGGATGATACAATGTCTCAGCAGCTTACGTCAACGAAAGATGGCGGGTCTGGGAAAATCGTGTACATGGGGCATCGTAGATGGCTCGAGAAGGATGACCCGTGGAGAAAGCGTGGAGATCTATTCAGTGGGTTGGCTGAGTATCAAGGACCTCCATGTAAGAGGAGCGGCACCGAAATCAATGAGCTGTTGAAAAACTGGGAACAGTGCCCCGCGTCGGGAAAGATGAAAAAGGCGCCGGAGCCACTGCTGAAGGTATGGAAAACGAGGTCTGTTTTCTGGGACTTAGAGTACTGGCCCAATCACGACACACCTCATTGCCTTGATCAAATGCATATCACGAAGAATGTCCTCGAGAGCTTGCTTGGCACACTGATGAACATGCTGGAGAAGACCAAGGATGGGCCGAAGGCAAGGAAAGACTTGGAAGATTTGAAGATCAGGAAAGATCTCCACCGTAAAAAGTCGACGGAGGAGACGGAGACGGAGGAGGGGGAAAGGGGCAGAAAAGTCAACAAGAAGGAGGAGAATTATTGCCCCCCTTCTTGCTTCACCTTAAGTGCGAACGAGATCGATCAATTCATCAAGTGCCTTATGGGAATCAAAGTCAGTTCCGGTTACTGTGGGAAGATAAGCAGATTTCTAGACACCAAGAAGAAAAGGTTCAGTGGGATGAAGTCTCATGACTGTCACGTGATGATGACGCAGATACTCCCGGTTGCCATTAGAGGGATAATGGACAAGCACGTCCGTGACACGCTTACTGGTCTCTGCAACTTCTTTGACGTTATCTCTCGAAAGTCCATAAGTGTGAAGCAGCACCGAAGGCTACAGGAAGAGATCGTTGTCATACTATGTGAGCATGAGATGTACTTCCCGCCCGCGTTCTTTGACGTCATGGTGCATCTGTGTGTCCACATCATGGATGACATCATCGACCTCGGGCCGACATTCCTTCACAGCATGATGCCGTTCGAGAGGATGAATGGGGTCATCAAAGGATTCGTTCGTAACATGTCCCGTCCCGATGGGAGCATCGTCCAGGGGTATCTGACGCATGAGTGCATCTACTTTTGCCAGAATTATATAGGCATCGGAGACCCTGTTGTTGGTTTGCCCCTCAAGAAGCACGATGGAAGGCTCGGAGGGGAAGGTCACAACAACGGCCGGAGGGAATTGCGCGTGGACTACTCGGATCAACGGAATGACTTTGACAGGGCTAACTTAGCAGTGCTACAACACCTAGATGTGGTAGATGATTATGTGGCATGGCACAAAGAAACCATCGCAAAGAAGTACCGTGATAAGGGGATGCTCAAGATGGACGACGAAGTTACTGTAGAGCACAACGCCACTTTCTTGCGTTGGTTCAAAGAGCAAGTTCTTGAAAATCCCCCGGAAGAGGGCAGTTCGGACGGATTGCTCATACACGCCTTAGCACATGGCCCGCGCCCAAACTCACGACCTATCAGTCATACGATATCAACGGGTACACGTTCTACACGGAGGCCAAAGACATGGACAGTGATTACCAGAACTCCGGGGTGACAATTGAATGCGTGACCGACACCAACGGCACAACTGAAAGATTCTACGGATGGGTCGAAGAGATCTGGGAGCTTGACTATGCTGGAATGCACGATGCGATGATGTTTCGTGTCAGATGGGCTAAGGACATCGTAAGAGAAAACAAGTATTTCACTACCATGTCTATACCCGACGTGAAGAGCACTACCATGAACGTTAACGTCATCGCCAAAAATGAGCCATGGGAACACGCTAAGCACGTGACACAATGCTTCTTCATAACCGACCCAACCAATCCCAGCCATTTTGTCGTGAGGAGAGGCAAAAGGAGAATCATCGGAATGGATGGAGTCGCCAACGAGGAAGACTACGACCAATACGGCAACCCGATGAGGGAAGATGACGATGACGATGAAGCATACGTGAAAAGAAGAATCAATACTACATTACCTAAGAAAGATCGTACTCCATGGTTCCGGAAAAGTCACAAGGAGGGGCTCAATTATTCGGCAACGAACAAGAAAGGGAAGAAGCTCAATGTGAAACATCGTCGACGCAGCTGAGAAACCATCATTTATATATATGTATCTATTTTGTGTATGCACTTAAGCAACGGTTATCGGTCAGTGTATGCATGATTCCGGTGATATTTGCGCAGTGTGGGAGGGAGACACCGTCGTCGGGAGAAAGAAAAAACAAAAACAAAAGGGAGAAAGCAATACAAAAGAAAATGAAAAGTAAACAGAAAAAAAAGGAAAATAATAAAAAGGAAAGAAAACTGAAAACTAGAAAAGGAAAATAATAAAAAGAAAAGAAAACTAAAAACTAGAAAAGGAAAATAGCGGTAGCGCTAGTTTGGGAACAAGCGCTATAGCTAACTTGGAATCCAGCGCTACTGCTATTTGTATTTTAGAATTAAAAAATAAAAAAATGGAATAGTTAGCAGTAGCGCTGGTTTAGGATCCAGCGCTATAGCTAAGTTAGCAGTAGCGTTGGTTCCCAGACCAGCGCTACTGCTATTTTGAGTTATCCCCCCCCCCCCCCCCGGGCGGGGGCTATCAAAATTGCCCCAAGTCATTTCCCCCTCTCATAAAAAATCTCCCCAATCGGTCAAACGAAGGACACGTCGCAACTGACAGACCGCTAGAACTAAACGCCGACCGTCGCCTGAGCCCGCCCTCGACCTCGACGCCGCCGCCCTCTCCCCTGCCCGCCCTCGACCTCACCGCCGCCGCCGCCCTCTCCCCTGCCCGCCCTCGCCGCTGACCGCCCGAGCCCGTAAGCCTCTCCCCTGCCCTCCTCTCTCTCTCTATGATGAACCCTAGCTACTGTTAGAAAAATTAGGATAGATGAACCCTAGCTACTGTTAACTAAAGATTGTTATGGAAATAGACATAACAAAACATTGATTCAAGTTCATAGGATTCTAGATAGTCAAAATCATCATGTGTATTTTAGGGCAGTACCAAATTTAGCAAATTTAGCTAAATTAGCAAAAAAATAGCTATAAAAAACAGGAGCAAATTATTTGTAGCTAGGCAATTTATCAAAAACAGTAGCTCCCTAAAATTGCAAAATCAGTGGACTTTTTTAGCTATAAATAAAATAGTGGACTTTTTTAACTATAAATAAAAAACAGTAGCAAATTGCCTAGCTGCAAAAATGCACTAAACTAAAAAACGGTAGCAAATTGCACTAAAAACAGTAGCAAATTTTTAGGAGCATGATATAAAACCCTAGATGATGTTTTAGGAGCATGATATGCCCTGTGGTAGGGCAGTAGCAGATTAGTTTAGGGCAGTAGCAGAGAGAGAGAGAGATCATTTAGGAAAAAAAACAGTAGCAAATTAGTTTATAGGGCAATTTAGTTGGTTAGGGCAGTAGTAGAGAGAGAGAGCATTTAGGAACTTTTGTAGGTATATATAATAGCAAATGTTTAGTGAGGTCATTTTGCAAAGGTTTTAGGTTTTTGAAAAGACCACTATTTTGCAATATTTAGTGAGGTCATTTCACTCTATGTACTTGCTTGAATGATATATTTTGGAAATGATATATGTCATTGAAGTTATATGATTTTGCAATATTGGTTGAATGTCGAAGAATATCCGAGTGGCCTATGTTTTGCCGGACTGTTGATTCATTTTCGTTCCGGCAAATTTCAGGCGCTCCTGTGACACCCCCTGTCATTAGCTACAGTAATCACTTTTGATAATGACATGTCAGCATGATTAATAGTGCATAATCATCATTAGCATCATACTGCATTTCAGCTCCTAAGTCAAATTCAAAATTTAAATGAAAGTGGAATATAAAAGTTGTCCAACATAGAAACTAAAATGTCAGATAATTAACAAATATTCCAGAGGCTATTCTAAAATTGAAACCAACATCATTGGAATTGGATAAGTGACTCGAACAACCTCAAACAGTGGATAAAGATAATATTTAATAACCATTTATTAAATCTGAAATAAATATGGAATTATATTTTGTCCAAACTAATTTTAGGTGTTAGGGAATAATGCACTGGTATTTATGAAATAGGTCACACTTTTTACAAAAACCATTTTGAGGCCTAGCTATTTACTAGATTGAGAAAGGAGAATAAAGAAAAGGAAAAAGAAACAGAAAAGGATAAAGGAAAAGAACCCCCCCCCGGCAGTAGTAGAGAGAGAGAGCATTTAGGAACTTTGTAGGTATATAATAGCAAATGTTTTAGTGAGGTCATTTTGCAAAGGTTTTAGGTTTTTGAAAAGACCACTATTTTGCAATATTTAGTGAGGTCATTTCCCTCTATGTACTTGCTTGAATGATATATTTTGGAAATGATATATGTCATTGAAGTTATATGATTTTGCAATATTGGTTGAATGTCGAAGAATATCCGAGTGGCCTATGTTTTGCCGGACTGTTGATTCATTTTCGTTCCGGCAAATTTCAGGCGCTCCTGTGACACCCCCTGCATTAGCTACAGTAATCACTTTTGATAATGACATGTCAGCATGATTAATAGTGCAAATCATCATTAGCATCATACTGCATTTCAGCTCCTAAGTCAAATTCAAATTTAAATGAAAGTGGAATATATAAAGTTGTCCAACATAGAAACTAAATGTCAGATAATTAACAAAATATTCCAGAGGCTATTCTAAAATTGAAACCAACATCATTGGAATTGGATAAGTGACTCGAACAACCTCAAAAGTGGATAAAGATAATATTTAATAACCATTTATTAAATCTGAAAAAATATGGAATTATATTTTGTCCAAACTAATTTTAGGTGTTAGGGAATAATGCACTGGTTTATGAAATAGGTCACACTTTTACAAAAACCATTTTGAGGCCTAGCTATTTACTAGATGAGAAAGGAGAATAAAGAAAAGGAAAAAGAAACAGAAAAGGATAAAGGAAAGAACCCCCCCCCTCTGGCCCCACTGGGCCGTAGCCCAGCTGGCCCACCGGCCCACCCCATCTCCCCTTATCCCCCTGGAGACCCCAAACCCTAAATCCCCACCCCCCCCCCCCCACCGACAGATCCCCCCCCCTCTCTCTCGCTCACTTCCCCCACCCACCCGATCCAGATCGGGCGCAGGCCCGACGCGCACAGCCGACCTCCGCTCGCCGCGCATCCCCCTCGCCAACGCCGACGCCGGCGCTGCCCCGTCGCCACGCCACCTCGTCGCGACCTCGCCGCCTGCCGGACTCCACCGACGCCGGCCTCCCCGTCGACCCGTCGTCTCCGGCCTCCACCCCGGCCCCTCCTCGCGGTCGACGCCGACGCCCGCCTCGGACCCCGTCGCCGACCCTGCCTCCACGAGCTCAAGCCGCTCTTGCCCCGCCCCTCCAAATCTCGGTGAGGCCCCAGGTCCTCCCCCCTCCCCTTGCCCCGTGCGGCGCACCGCGCAGCAACCACCTCGACGGCTCGGCCGACCAGTGCTCGCCGCCTCGGACGCTCTCGCCATGCGCCTCGCCGCCCTGCGCACGCCGCCCCCCTCCACCCTGCGTGCCACCGCGCGTCCACGCCCCGCCCCTCGCCAAGGGCTCCCACCCCCATCCCCTCCCCCGCCCGCGCCCCCTCCGCGTTCGGCCCCCCCTGCCGACTATCGCGCACACGCCGCTGCCGCCGTGCCCGTCGCCTCGCGCCGTCTGCCACGCCCGATGCCCGCCACCCCCTGTGCTGGCACGCTGGGGCCGAACCCCCTGTGCCACTGCCAAAGGGCCCACGGCCCAAACAAAAAAAAAGAAAAAGAAATAATATAGAAAATAAAATAAAAGCAAAATAAAAATAATAATTAATTAATTAGAAAATTATTAGTTATTAATTAGTTAATAATCCTATTAGGTTAATCTAATTAACTAATTAGTGTTAATTAAACAGTAATTAGTAATTAACTTAATTACCGCTGACATCAGCATGAGGTCATGCTGATTCATCATCAGCACTGTTTCGGATAATGTTGAATTAAATAATTAATTAAATTTCAGAAATTAATAAAAACTTTAGAAAATCATATTAAATAACCGTAACTCCGATGAAAATATTTTATACATGAAACTTGCTCAGAACGACGATACGAACCGGATACGCCCTCTGTATTCCCGTCAGACGCCCGAACTATAAGAACGTTGAACATTAGACCGATTCGATAAATGAATAGTGCCCAACGTTAATTAAATAATCGAATAAATTCCTAAATTAACTAAATCATTTAGTTAGGCAGTAGAACACCCCGCATATCATTTAGGCATGTCATACATATTGTTTGCATTATGCCGTGAAATTATTGTTCTCTCCCCCTCCTTCTCTCTCGATAGACGCCGAGACCGACGACGCTGCACCAGGATACGACTACTCTACCGACGAGCATCCCGTTGACGACCTTCCCCTATTGCCATAGAGCAACCAGGCAAGCCCCCCCCCCCCCCCCCTTGAGCATTCC
Source organism: Thinopyrum elongatum (assembly GCA_011799875.1). NCBI lineage: Eukaryota > Viridiplantae > Streptophyta > Magnoliopsida > Poales > Poaceae > Thinopyrum > Thinopyrum elongatum. Next base: position 560,195,854 of record CM022300.1, read on the forward strand.
AGATATCGCCCATTCTATTTCTCCTGCTTGCATTAGATTTCGCTACTGTTA